>JARLTB010000284.1:0-104599 GCA_030141615.1 Unio pictorum
TGTTTTGTGTTTACTGTTACCTTTAGTTCCCTGTAGAATCACAAGATTTAACACTTGGTGTTCCAAATCTTATTTTGATAAGCTTACTTTGTCCAAGAATAACTTATGAGCACATCAAATATTTCCAGAGATTTGAATTAATCCTATAAAACCCAAATGACCTGAAGAATTGTTAACATGGATTCAAAAACCTGCTACAACAAAAGAAAATGACTTAACATCATTTGTAAAAGCCCAGAACTGAATATATTTTGCTAAAATAAAGATGATATCACCTTCTAATATGCAGTTTCAAAATAAATCCCCAGATTGTGAAATCATGAAGGTGGGAAAAAGAGTCATGTGTCTCATTTATATCATGTACTCCTAAAATGACCTTGATGAGAACCAATCATTTCTACTTTAAGAATAAAAAGTTGTCTATTTCACTAGTCTCATCTTGACCTTGACAACAACCAATCATTTTAAAATAAAAATGAAACTTGTTTACATGGTTGTCACTAACCTTAAATCAAGGTCAGGATCTAGGTCAACATTATTTGCTTACCAAAGAAAAATTCATTCAATCGATTGTCAGAAAAAACACCATTTCTAGTGAATAAATTTACATTAATATAGCATGTTATGAAAAATAAAACGGAATTTAAAACTGAGAAACACATTGAATTAAAACAAAGATATATAAAATCAGATATATGTAGCAAGTAAATGACTTAAAAATGACTAATTTTCTTCTAAAACTGAATTTTTTTCAAAAATTGTAATCGGTCCAATTATCTTTTGCAACATCTCTGTTCGCTACCAGATTTCCAATCATGACACAAGTGTCAAACATTAATGAAAAGATCATGACTATAATTATATCTACAATATTTAAAATAAATTTATGAAAAACAGAACTTTTGTAAAAGGAAAAATTTAATTATATTTTAAAACATGTTGTTAGTCTCATTAAATTCATACCAAGATGACTTCCAAACATCCCTTACGGATGGAAACTACCAACATACCAGTACAAAGAAAAAGTTCTGTGATATGTGAAATTACCATGGCAACAGTTATACCAGTAATACTACACACCTCGAACAGGCACCACAAAATTAATAATGCACACCAACTTTCAAAAGATATCTCAAATAGTTTACATATAACTGTCAAGAGATGGGAAGAAAGATGGATACAACATTATAAAAATTGCTAATCAGACACATTTAATTCTTTTATAAGTCACATTATATCTCGTCACGTTACACGAATACACTAGATTTAATGAAGATACTTTTAATGATTTATGACATATGAAGTATAAATATAGTTTTCAAACATGAGAAGATAACTCTGAATGTACTAAACTGACAAAAGCCAAATTTATATAGGACAAAAACACTTGTCATGACTAATGCATACAATTTTTTTATAGATAAAATATGTTCCAAAAAATAAAATTTTGATGTAATATTAGCAATGGTCAGCAATTCACTCCTATAAATGTACCCTTTCTCTACAACATTATACCACTATACCCCTGGTGGAGATGAGAATATAGTCAAGAATGTGCATGACACTACTGTCAACAGCATGTCTGAGTAAATGATTGGTCAACATGCAAATTTTCTGACAATAGCATTAGTGTAATTTTAGGTCAACATGAATATTTTCTGTTAACAGAATGAGTGCAATTTTAGGTCAATATGCATATTTCCTGACAACAGGATGAGCACAATGATTGGTCAACATGCATATTTTCTGACAACAGCACAAGTGCAACTTTAGGTCAATAAGAATATTTTCTGATAAAAGCACGAGCAAAATGATTGGTCAAGGACCATATCTTCTTATGATGACCAAAACAATGTTTAAAGTTTTAGAACAATTAGCTGAAAAATTGAGATTAGATGCATTCACAAAATTCATATACTGCATCCAGCTAATCCAGCTATGGTATAAGTAGAAAAGGGCAATAACTCTCATAACAATCAGTGAAATAGAAAGATTTGTCAATATGTGGATCTATTGATGATAATAATGATATGACAAACTTCACAGCAATCCCTGAAAAACATGAAGACAAGTTGCATTCAGAAAATGTTGTTGTACACTGAATCGAACTAAAACGGCAATAACTCAAGCAAAAAGTGAGGGCTGGGATTTGTCAACCTACATCTGATGATGATGGACACTATATGTACACAGTTTTACAGCAAATTTAAATAAAAACTGAATCAAGATGCAGTCAAAAGATTGTCAAACCATGTACACAATTGTCAAACAGCAAGTCAAAATGAGCAAAAACTCTATAAAACAAAAATTCAGAGACAATGTTCTGTACAAGAATTTTGAGATGATGTCTACAATATGTACCAATTTTCACAACAATCCATCTCCAACTGCAGGACTAGTTGCCTGGATAATTTTTTTATAAGAGTTATTGCCCTTTCTGACTAGGCTCTGCAATGTATGACAGAACAGAGTATCAATCTCAATTTTAAAAGAACCCATGAAAATTATGAACTTCAATCAGATCATCACCTGAAAAAATTGCATATTGACAAATCAAAACTTTTCTTAAGAGTTATTCCCCTCTTTGTCTCCAAAGAATTTTTTAGGAATTGATCTTGCAACTCCTGTTGGATCACTTTGAAACTTGGTACATATTGGGTTAAATTCCTGAAGACAATCATATTGATAAAACATGGTCCTAAGTGTCTAATCTAGAATTTTTTACTTGATGATTGTTTGATAGATTTGTCTGAATGCAACTAGTCTCACTTTTTAACGCTGCGTGTAGCAAAGTTTAGTGAAAGTGTGATTGCACTGTCTAAGTGTCAATATGAGGCTATTTAAAACTTTGTCTGCTTAGAAATGTGTAGCAGGCTCAATAAAAAATTAAGACTTTAATCAGACACAGTGTGCATCAGAAATAAAGAGAAAAAACACCCCTTTCTATCAGAAACCAAACATTTCTAATTGTAAAAAATGTTACTGTCACACCACAACACAATGGTACATGAAAAATTAAACAGCTGCATAATCTGGATGGGTTATGGTGTAAAACCATCAATGCTTTCAAGAACATGATCCCAATACATTTTAAAATATGATTTTGGGAAGGAGTGCAGCTTAAAATATATATATATATAATGTATAAATGATTACATACTATTACATAGTGATCTGAAGTTAATTTCATTATTTTTTAAAATGCTTCTTCATAATTCTTTGAATTCTGAATAGCTTCAGGAAACAAGGAATCTGAGACAGGTTTAAAACGAACTTTTGTCCAAAATGTTGTTTGGACAAAATGGTTTTAATATTCTGTAAAAAGTAATAATTCTAATTTTGACTGACATAAGTGAAGTCTATGAACTATGTTTTTCCAATGGAGCCCCAGGTGACTGTAACAAACTTGTCTCAAGTACTTGCATTTACTAATTACTGTCATCTCAACTCTGCGTGGGTTAGAGTCTCAGGTTCAGCCAATTTAAGTTTGTGAAACAGCTTGCAAGGAGCTTTCCATGATTCATACTAGGGTTTTCCCAGGTTCTTCCTACACCACTTATACTGGCTACCATGGATCCTGTGCTAAACAATAGTGTTAATCCAAATCAACAACATTTATTTATTATTTTTCCAAAAATATCAATATTCCAGGGGTAGACCCTAATTTAATTTTATTATTTTGAAGCCACAAAATTAACAAGAATTAAACAAAATATATATATATGTATTAAGCATAGAATCTTATTTCAGAATGATCATTTCTTTTTTTGCTGTTTCTTGCCACCAAATATAATTCTGACAGAATTTCCACTTGCCTACACAGTACATAATAATCAAAACATTACATCCAAAATAGGAGCCCTGCATGAGTGGCCGAGTGGTCTAAAGTGCTGTCCATTAAGGATCACTGCCATCTCACCTCTGTCTGCATGGGTTCGAGTCTCAGACTTGGCCAGCGTGGGTATGTGAGAAAGTTTGCCAGTATCTTCTCATGGGTCGGTGATTCTTTTACAAGGGGGGTGGGGTGGGGTGGTGGCAGATTCTTTCTCCACTATTAATACTGGCCGCCATGTATAGCCTATCATGTGCTGAAAAATGGCATTAAACCCTACAACAACAACAACATCCAAAATGCAAATGGGCTTCTCAGTCAAGAGATGAGAAGTTTATAAAAAAAATATCTAACTAGTTACGCTGAGGAACAATTGACAATATAATCTATGATGTCACAATATTAATCTCAAACTGCAATTTAATCTAAAAAAAACACCAAATTGTTATGGGAATCCAAGCACATTCATTGGATTTGTCTATTATCATTTGCGTACATTGTGCACAGATTTACAGGAAATTAAATGTCTGGAAAATTTATATTCTGAAATAACAACAATGCATGATTGATTTCAATAACAAAGAGACTCATGGGGTGTTATGATATTCATCCATCGAAGAAAAAGGATTGGAAAATGATAATCCAACATCAATTTGCTTTTCTGTAGCCATCAATGATACATGTCTCTGCATACTTTTTCAGTCTTGTGCTTTAATACCAATGACATTAGACCACTAAGAAGATAAATCAATGTCAGCAATTCAGTGTGACTGCCCGAGTGTCTCTGGATGGAGTAAAAGTCCATGTTGGACCATGTTTCAAATCCATGTTTGATACCGTTGCAAAAGATGGCCCAGTCAAGGACATGAAAACTATGATTGTCCATATTTCACAGGTGGATTAATCCAAGTTTTGATCATTTATCAAAGATTAACTTCTACATGCCAGACTATGTGTTAAGGGTGGGCTAGTCCGTTTTTGCCTTTGTATCATGTCAATTATTAAAGCCAATGATACATGGGGTAATTGGTTCATATTTGAAATTTTAGATCTGTTCAGATATTTTTCATTTGTCACCTTCTCAGTAGTAAAACAGTTGATTTTAAATTGTTCCATAAAAAATACATAAAATATGGAGACAATTATTACAAACTAAAGGTCAAAGGTTATGTAAGATAAATATGAACATAAAATCAACAGGAAATATGTTTATTAAAAAATATACTTCAGAACAAAAATAAAAACACAAATGAAGTTGTTCAGAAATTATAGCATTTGAAATAAATCACATAAAAGAATTAAAGACATGATATACATTTTATCAAAGAATAGGTTTAAAATTAAATGATTTATCTCAGGACAAGCATGTTAAAACATGACAGACCATTTTTTCGAGGGCATGCTAATTATTGTTATCTTCATATAATGTGCATTTGTTATACTCTCATTAAGAGGGCCTCAAGGGAGAATAGTCCTTGACTAATGAGGCACCCTCTATAAATAAAGAGCATTATTATTATTATTATTATTATTATTATTAAAACATGTCAGAACATTTATTCGAGGAACATATTAATACATGACAGACACTCTCAGGACAAGCATAATGAAACATGACAGACAATTTATTCCTGGAGATATGTTTTAAAACATGACAGACCATTTGTTCCTGGAGATACATATTATAACATGACAGACCATTTATCTCAGGACATACATATTATAACATGACTGACCATTTATTCTAGGAACATATTAAAACATGAGAGACCATTTATTCCAAGAACATATCAAAAACATGACAGACCATTTATTCCAGGATATACATATTAAAACATGACAGACCATTTATTCCACAAACATATTAAAATATGACAGACCATTTATTCTAAGACTTACATGTAAAAACATGACAGAACATTTATTCCAGGATATAATATACATATTAAAATATGACAGACCATTTATTCTAAGACTTACATTTAAAAACATGACAGAACATTTATTCCAGGATATACATATTAAAACATGACAGACCATTTATTCCACAAACATATTAAAATATGACAGACCATTTATTCAATGACAAGCTTATAAAACCAGGACAGACTTATTATTCAAGGAACATATTAAAACATGACATACCATTTATTCCACAAACATATTAAAATATGACAGACCATTTATTCTAAGACATACATTTAAAAACATGAAAGACCATTTATCTCAAGACTTACATTTTAAAACATGACAGACCATTTATCTCAGGTCATAAATATAAAAACATGACAGACTATTTGTACCTGGAGATACATATTAAAACATGACACACAAATAAAAAATATGATATACCATTTGTCCTTGGACATAGATTTACAAATATGATATAACAATTTATAATACTAGGACATATATATTACAATCATTACATACCATTTATCCCACAACATACATATTACAATCATTACATACCATTTATCCCATGACATACATATTACAATCATTACATACCATTTATCCCATGACATACACATTACAATCATTACATACCATTTATCCCATGACATACACATTACAATCATTGCATACCATTTATCCCATGACATACATATTACAATCATTACATACCATTTATCCCATGACATACACATTACAATGATTACATACCATTTATCCCATGACATACATATTACAATCATTACATACCATTTATCCCATGACATACACATTACAATCATTACATACCATTTATCCCATGACATACATATTACAATCATTACATACAATTTATCCCATGACATACACATTACAATCATTACATACAATTTATCCCATGACATACACATTACAATCATTACATACCATTTATCCCATGACATACATATTACAATCATTACATACCATTTATCCCATGACATACATATTACAATCATTACATACCATTTATCCCATGACATACACATTACAATCATTACATACCATTTATCCCATGACATACACATTACAATCATTACATACCATTTATCCCAGAATATAATCATTAAAATAGAAATAAACCACTTATCTGAGGGCATACATAAAAACATGGTAAATGTAAACCATTCATTGATGGTGGAAGGGACTTGACTTGACGACACAAACGTTTTACAACATTTTTCCATGAATCAGAGCAATACCATTTTATAAAGCTATTTGGAGATCTGAAATGTCAGCCTTCCAAACCAATCAGATGGTCAGTCCCAAAGGTTCATGGTCTTAAAGCATTCAAGTTTTCTAACTATGATCAAGCCATTCAAGACAAAACTGAGTGATGGTACTGCTACTTGTTAGTTTATATTAATCTGCTGCTGAAATCGTTTATTATTGTCAGTCTTCACTGTATATTGAATCCAATAAGAGTCTGACACGTTTTCTCAAAGAATTAAAAGACATTTTGACCATCTTTTATTTTTTGTTACTTGTAACCCTCTCCAAAGAAACATCCTGCATTTGGCCATAATTTATCCAAATTCCAATAATAAGGTAATAAATTAACAGCTTCCTGAGTATGCATCAACTCAATTCTAACCCTTTGTGCTCTGCTACACATCATCACATAAGTCCATGTGCTGGAGGAATATTTCCAATTCTCAGTAGACTGGTTATGGATAGTTTCTCCAATATGTTGATAGAACATATTAAAATATTCTATTTGGGTTCTTCTAATAATTTTCTTAAAAACTCCTAGTAATTTTCAAAAGTGTCAGATTTCAACTATAAAACAATATGTGTGGTAGACAACCTTTAAAATGGTACTTTTGGCCTACCATCAATAGAATCACATGTGTGAAGACTGAAACATGTTTGTTAATAAAGCTATGTGTTGCTTTAGCTGCATATTGTCTTAAAGTGTTCAGGTTGTCTGAAGATAATCAAACCATGAAACACAAGACTAAAAGTTAAGCTAATAAACTACTAGTTGTTTTAGATGGTGTGAAAGCATCCAAGCTTCTGAAGATGCTATAATACTTGAAATAATAATAATAATAATAATAATAATAATAATAAAATAATAATAATAATAATGCTTTATTTATTGAGGGTGATTCATTAGTCAAGGACTATTCTCCTTTGAGGCCCTCTTAATGAGAGTATAACAAATGCACATTGTGTGAAGAAAGCAATAATTAGTGCTTATATTAGCATGTTTAGTATTAAAATACTAAATTCCATCATCTATTAGAAACACATGCATGCTCATGATATCTCTTCTTAAATACTCTAATATTTTCAGCCGATTTTACATGTAGTGGAAGCTTATTTCACAGACTGTACCAGAGTATTGAAAACTCTTTGAATTGCTCTGTTCTTGGTTTTGGTACTAGAAGGTTTCCATGTGACATTGATCTCAACTGATATTGTGTTGAAAAAGGCCTGAATAAGTCCTGAAGATACTCTGGTGCAGTTCCATGTAGACATTAATATAAAAGAACTGCCTTGTGAAAATCTATCCTGTCATATATTGTGAACCATTTGAGTTCTGTAAATAATGCTTTTGAGGGATGATCAACAGATGTATCTAAAATTACATGTGCTGCTCGTTTCTGGAGTTTATAAATCCTGTCAAGCTCAGGTTTAGCACAGTTTCCCTATACATTTGAACAGTAATCCATTTTTGGAAGAATATATGACTTGTAGTATAGATTGCGAGTTTCCATAGGTAAATATTTCTTGATTCTGCTGAGAAGGGCAATTTCGGATGACAGTGTTTTACAAAGCTTATCAATATGGTCATTCCATAATAAATTATTATCTATGGACACACCTACAAGCTTTTCATGATTGACATTTTCTAATGGATGATTATTTATTGCAAGAGATAGTTTTGGGTTCCCTGTCTTGTGTAGCTTTTGTGTCATCCCCAGAATCATATATTTTGTTTTACCTTCATTAATATCCATCCTACAAATTTCTTTGGACTGAAAAATGTCAGGAGTCTTTTGATAAGTTTAAAGATATACTTAAAAGTGTGCCAGTGCTTACAGCTCCAAATATCAACCGATTATTGAAACTGTCTGTTGATGCACGTGATGTTATAATTTTAGCAGTATTGATTCTTGAATACGAAAATGGTGTTTATCATCCAGTGTACTATTTTTCTAAGCAATTAAATGGGCACCAAAGCAACTATTCCAGAAGGAATGTTTGGCTTTGATATTGGCATTACAACATTTAGACGTTTACATCAGTTCAGCTCCTTCTTCGAATATTGTGTTTAGTGACCACAACTTTCTTACTTTCATCGGCAAGATGAAAAATTAAAGTCAATGACTGCTAAGGTAGAGTTTGTTGTTACATGAATATGATATGGACACCGGGCACATCTAGGGAAACGTTAATTTTATAGCAAATGCGCATTCCCGTGTATAGAAATGTATTATTTCATGCAAACTTTGTATAATTCATAAGAGTTCTTTCAAGTACCTTTTTTAATCAGATGTATTATTAATACATAGTAAAAAGAAAGTTTATCATATACATCTTTATTTATCTTTGGGAGGGGTAGTTTATGTATATTTGATTTAATTTAATTGTCTGTTTGTTAGTTTTACTTTCTTATTTCTTACATGTTAGAGTAGTGTAATTTTGTTTACTGGAGTTTGTTGTTTTCCGCACGTTGGTTTGACATGAATATTTCGTCGTATACACCTAGTGTTAAAGCTTTGTATCTGGGGGCTGGCAGTGTTCCTGGCCTTGACTGGAAGTCGAGTAAACAACTTTTTGTTTATTCATTCTTGTTGTGTGATTGATAAGAGTGAAACCGAGAATGACATATTAGTCTACGTGATTTTACACGTAAATAGCTTATACGGTGTGCTAAAAATTCTGGTTTTACCGGAGGGTTGACCCTCATTCGGGAATCTGTTTTGTGTCTCAAGTCAGTGTATAACCTTTGGCTATGGAGAATTTAGTCAGTTGGGCGTTTTACCTTCAACACTGAAATGTGTTTTGTTGTGACCAGTTAAGTTGAAATTTTATTTTATAGAATTATTCATTCTTTCATCTGGTAATATTCAAATACTCATACATAATATTAGGACAAAGAAGTTTTTTGAAATTGTATTTGGAGCTCAAATACCAGATTATTTTCAGTGGTAAAAAAAAAAGAAATGTAGACACGTCAGTACTATATACTGTTTATAGTATACGTCATCGCCTTCCATTTTGGAGTTTAGTCTCGACTTGAACTCAAATTCATTAAAACTTTAGAAAGCTTCTTTTGTCACTCTTTTCTTGTTACTGTTTATTAGAGTCTAAACACATAACACAAATCATAAGAATATTAGTCACTTGACCAGAGAAGTCAGATCAGTTTATGGCAAAATACATTTTTGCACCCCAACCGGAAAATTATACCTGCGTTTCCACATCAGAAGATCATTTCTGACACCACGTAATGCTCACAATGCAAACACACACCCTTTTCTTGGTGATAATTCTGATAAACATCGTATAATAAACAGCTTGATGGAATTCAAAATAGTTTCCATCCATGCCATTTTGGAAATATTTATCTTGCCATGAGCCCACTGACGGATTGCAGTCCAACGTACCTGTCTGGCCTCACCCATGTGTACACATCAGCAAGATACCTACGCTCCTCTTCTGACAATCGTATACTCATTATTCCCATTATGAAAATGAAGTCATATGGACAACGCTTTTTTGCATACTAGAGTCCAGCAACGTAAAATTAATTGCCGATTGAAATTAGTCCTGATGATACAGTGATTTTTTTCAAGAGATTTCTTTAACACACCATTTTCGACTGCAAGAACAAACTTAAAAACTTAATAATGTTTCCTACCTTAAACAGTTTCAGGATTTTTCTTATGTTTTATAATTTCATAGCATTTGTTTTGGTTTTATTTTTTGTTTTTGTTGTAGTCATATCAATATAGATGTTGTAAAGCACATAGAGCTTCCCGGCTGTAGATTTTCCATCCTTTTCCATGAAAAACGCTGGAAAATGCTGGAAAATCGTAGCATGGAAAACGCTGGAGTATTTGGACTAATATTCCAGCCTCTGTCCAGCGTAGGCTGGAAAACGCTGGACAATTCTAGCATGGAAAACACTGGACAATTCTAGCATGGAAAACGCTGGAGTATTTGGACTAATATTCCAGCCTCTGTCCAGGGTAGGCTGGAATACCCTGGACAATTCTAGCATGGAAACCGCTGGACAATTCATGCATGGAAAACGCTGGAGTATTTGGACTAATATTCCAGCCTCTGTCCAGCGTAGGCTGGAAACCGCTGGAAAATTCTAGCATGGAAAACGCTGGACATTTCTAGCATGGAAAACGCTGGAGTATTTGGACTAATATTCCAGCCTCTGTCCAGCGTAGGCTGGAAACCGCTGGAAAATTCTAGCATGGAAAACGCTGGAGTATTTGGACTAATATTCCAGCCTCTGTCCAGGGTAGGCTGGAAACCGCTGGAAAATTCTAGCATGGTAAATGCTGGAGTATTTGGACTAATATTCCAGCCTCTGTCCAGCGTAGGCTGGAAAACCCTGGACGATTCTAGCATGGAAAACCCTAGACAACACTAAAATTTTGCTGAAAATCGCTGAAATTTTTTCATGAAAACGAGATTTTAACAGCGATGCAACTATTATTTGATGATAATTTCAAGAGGAACATGAGCCAAAAAGCTTAGTGTAAATGAAAAATATAAATTTGTCTTAAAATTTATGCTGCTGTTTCTGTAACTTCCATACTTCAGTGATGTATCTGTCTCTTTGTATTAGTTCCATTTGCGAATTTAATTAAATAATAACATGCATTGATATCAACATGAAGAAACAAAATGCCTTAAAAATGTCAGATATTAAGTAATGTGAGTGTGATTCTCTATGATAATTAAATCTTTTTTTGTTATTGCTTTCTTAAATACATAATAAGCTTTCTCTCATTGTTCTATTATTAGGGAAGGTGCTGTGGTAGTTAGGATCGAGTGTCTTCGAGAACCTATTATTCTTGTTGAAATTGGAAATGACATTTATGGTGCTGTTCTCCCCAATCATCATGAAAAGGATTAAAAATGGCTCTCACATGATTGGGCTGCAGAATATCATACTTCTGCACTGTAGTATCAAGGTCATGTGGTGCACAGATTTGGACATATTTATGATTGTATATGCACCAGATATTTTCATGTCAGGATTTAACTATTTGTTTTAGGATATCTTTTCATACATGTATAGTTTGTCCCAAACCAAAATCGCAAGCTTATTTTTAAGGTTGCGGCAAGCTTGTTATTTAAGCTTGCCGCAAGCTTAGATTTGAAACCGCTGCAAGCTATTTTTAAGGTTGTGGCAAGCTTATTTTAAAGGTTGTGCATGACAAGCTTAGATTTTAAACTATATATATATATATATATATATATATATATATATATATATATATGAAACTGACATGGCATGTACTGCCACCATATTTCTAGCCCTTGATGTGTGGAAATGACCATTTATATCAAATGTTAAAAGTAAAATGTTTATATATGCTACAATGTATGTCACAGAATTGAAACAGAGTGGATTTTGTATTAAATGAATAACTTAAACAATGAGTGAAAGATGGCAATTCATGAATTTAATTAGTTAATACAAAATAAATTAGGATGTAAAAATACAATGATTCTCAAATGCTCTCAAAATACAATTGATCCAATTACTCTATACTAACATTCACACATTGAAGAAAAAAAAATATTATATTTATCTGATATACAGATTCAAAACACCTGTTTAAAAAAAAATTGTATACACTTTATAATCCGATATTCACATAATTTTATGTACCGCCTAGGATTGAGATTCAAACAATTCAAATAAATTTCAAAAGTTCTGCACTGTAAGTACAAGATTCACAAATCTCCTCGAATTCAACTATATTCAAACTAATCTCATGTAATTAATACAAATGTACCAATTGAAACGGCAATTGGACCAAATACACCAGTCCCTCGATAACAAATAGTAGACACATCAATATACTATAATTACCCTTATTTACTATTGCACGACATACTGAGAGAGAGAGAGAGAGAGAGAGAGAGAGAGAGAGAGAGAGAGAGAGAGAGAGAGAGAGAGAGATTGTTTCTAAATATCTTCTGCAATTTTGGAATCTGGGGACATATTTTTAATTACTTCCATTAACTTGTAGGCTGTGCTCAATTTACGATCAGCTCATAGAATCACCTCAGCACGTTATCTGCTTTTGAAATATGTGCTGATCACTGACTTCCTTTCCCTTCATCGTTGACAAAATACTTGTAGATGCCAATTTCGCATGATTTTCCGATTCACGTGCTGTGAAAAGTCATTCATTCCACCATGTTGTGCACATGAAAAATCTAAGTTGCAAACAGTGCAGAGCACAAAATGCACTCCTTTAGACGGTGGTTTAAGGCATGGTCACAGAGTATTATGAACTGGTAGAAAATGCTGCTTTCTATGTTTAGGCGGCATGTTTAAACAACCGGATGTTGAGAATGTTAATCAGCGATGTGGCGCCGACTACAGACCCGGACGCGGACCGAAGAGACGATACAACACAACTAACCGGAATAAAAAACGCTTAAAAAATTATTTAAAAAAAAAAAAAACATAAATGCAACCTCAAATCGTATTTTAAAACCAATGACCATACTACCGTACGAATGAGCTTTATTCCGTACAAATACAGTCAAATACGAACTGGTAAACAGGTCTGCAATGGCAAACGGGTGGGTGGGTGGCAGATTTTTTAGTTTTTAATACTCATTTATATTAATTTCAGGATAAATTACCGTATATTGAGGAGTTAATCAAAAACATTATTCCACGCGATTTCCGTTCGATCACAGGAGTCTGACGCTGTTTCAGCAATGTTAAAATTGCCTACACTTTCAAATACAAAAATTGTCAATGAAACAGAAATTGGAATATTCTTTCAAAAACTAAATACCAGAAGTTATCATCACAAAATTACAGAGACTATATTTGATGGTGCAGTAACATTGTTGGTAAGAAGCATTTATAAGTACTTGACTTCAAATATCTTGCTGCATTAAGTCAGTCTGTAAAAAACTTTGCAGTCTGTAAATGCTATGTATTTTACCGGATTTTACTAAATGGAATCTTTTATCACAGTGTAAAATATAACACACATTCAATAAATTATTACTCTGTTCTTTTTATATTTAATGGTGTAAAACAATGTGGACAAATTATGTTCTATGTTAAAGTTTATCCACTGTGCTGATGTTTGATGAATGACTGCAGATGCTCTCCTACATTTTTTGCAATCTAGGAAGCTTGAATTTTACATTTTCCAAGCTTGCAGACTTGGAAAAATTCCTTTTGCAAGCTATAGCTTAATTTGTGTAAGTTTGAGATTTTACAGTAAGCTTGTGGAAAGCAAGCATTTTGGTTTGGGATACGTGTTACACCACAACATTTTTGTAAAATGATGTTATCTGATCATTAACATTTAATTACATATATTGTACATATAACAAATTATGTACAACTTTAACACTTGTGGTTTGTCTTTTTAAAGCAGGGATCATTTGTGTGCATGTATTGTTTCATTTGTTTATTTGAATTGTTTTGTTTCAAGTTGTAAAATCTGTTACAGTGCAGTTTAGTCATGATAGCTCTTTCTTTAGGTAATCAGAAATAATTCTAAGTACCTAGTCATGATTGCTTTTTCTTTAGGTAATTAAAAATAATTCTAAGTACCAATCTAGAAAATTGACTAAGCTCTTTTCCAGGATTTTCCATGCTGAAATTTATCCAAAAAATTCTAAGTCCAAACTGTCCATCTTTTTCCATGGTTTTCCATGCTGAAATTTATCCCAAAAATGCTAAGTCCAAACTGTCCATACTGAAAAAAATTCAGAGTCCAAAATGTCCAGCGTTTTCCATGCTGAAAAAATTCAAAGTCGAAAATGTCCAGCATTTTCCAGCGTTTTCCATGCTGAAAAAATTCAAAGTCCAAAATGTCCAGCATTTTCCAGCGTTTTCCATGCTGAAAAAATTCAAAGTCCAAAATGTCCAGCATTTTCCATGCACAATGTCCAGGGTTTCCATGCTAAATTCTGCAGAATATTTCATTTTCCATAGTTTTCCAGCGTTTTCCATGCTTTTCCATCCTCTTCCATCCTTTTCCAGAGTATACTCTGGAAAAAGTACAGCCGGGTTCTAAAGATTAGGCGCTTTAATATTGTTGGCTAGCTTTTTATAGCAGACACTGTCTACATCCTGTAATGTAACTGTGGGAGGTGTACATGCTTCACATTAATTTAAAGAATATGACAAGCCTAAAACATATTATTCGCAAATATATCCATATCTTTAATTAATCATGCCTGAAAAAGTCATTTCATATCCACACGTTAAGAAATTTGACAGTGGCCAATTTACGAAACCATTCACTGCCACCTACGCAAGCGGTTTAAAAAAAAACAAAACCTTTTGAAGTTTGGAAGAAACTGTTGATAGAAACTAATGGAGAATTTGACGAGTATTTAGACGAATCTTGTCATGTTTTTGTGTGATACATAAAATAGAAAAACCTACAAAACGTATGTGTAATTACTGTTGCTCAAGCAGATTTATGGAATGTGTTACTTTCACAATATCTGGAAAGGACCATTTTTGCATGGAAGTGTTGCAGGGCTAATGTACTCTGTTTTGTTTATAAATTAATGCTCACGAGTTCGTATATAATATTATATTTTCCTTGGGAAACAAATCTCGTGAACTTATGGACAGTTTTATTATACACGCATAAATGTTTCTTATAATCATAAAACATCACGCCAAATTACTTTTAGACTAATATGTCAAAAACACAATTAAATAATGAGTATTTTGAACTATATTTGTATATATTTGTTTTTGTTCCGGTACTTTATGTTGTTCCGGATTTGTGTGCATGTTCTAGGTTATTCCGGTAATTAGTTCGACTGGTTTAAACCCCAGCATGTATTTTACGGATGAGCTGTGAACCAGTCTAAGAAATAATAGAGTATATATGGCTTTGGTGGTCCATAATTGGTTAATAATAAAAATTAAAATTTTAGTAAAAATATTTTTTGAGAGCTTATTCTATCTGTAATTTAAAAAAAATATAGACAAAATTCTATTGATGCAATTGAAGTAAATTTAGAGGCTTCACCTATTAGTACTCAATAATGAAAGTAGCACCTGATTCATTTGGTGCAGAATCAATAACATGTGCTTCCTGCCAATATAAATTGGCAACAACATGCCGCGGGTCCTATGTTTTTCTACATTTAAAAACTTACATCAAGGTTAGTTGTGCATGGAAAAATATAGGTCTGATCATCAGCACCCAGAAATGTTAAGTTATTGAATTTTGAATATGACAGTGTTTCCATATGTTTACCATTGGAGTTGAATTAGTACCGTGTGTCCTTAATCAAAGATTGTAAATAGCTGATAACCGTGAACTGAGATGTCATTGGGCGTGTAAATCAGCTAAATTAGCAAAATACATCAAACTGTAATGGTAATATTGACTCGGTCGTAATTGATAGAAACTAATTAGACGAAATAATATAAAAGATAGTCAAACTGTGCCTGTTAACTGATTTCTTAGCATAAATTATAAATATTTCGTTAACTTTTCTACTTTCGATTTCTCGCTCCACGCCCACGGTTCAGGATTATGGACGTGTTATGTTACTGCTTGAGACATTTATGATGTGTAATTATTTATTATATTTTATACAATAATTTATAATTATTATTCACTCAACGTATCGTGTACATAGGTTTATTACATAGACCTGTACTTTTATTACATAGACCTGTACTTGTATTAGACTATAATAATATAATATTTAAAATTACCAAATTACATGAATCCACAGGAATCTGACATTTTATCAATAAAATACAACAAAATCACTGACACCGCGTTATCACCTGATCGTTACTATAAATATATAGTACCGATAAGGTAATTTCGAGTTTTAGATTTCATCGTACTTTATTGATAAAATGTCAGATTCCAGTGATGAATATGTCGTGCTGTCTTTAAAATTAACCCAGAATTTAAAAAATATTCAAGTAACAATAAACCCCTAATGCTTTTAAAAGAATTTGTCACAATGGTTTCCTAATCTCGCCTAAATATGAGTGCTGTAACAGCTTTTCTACCAAGTTCTAATGGAATACATGTATTGAAGAATATTGCATACGTCATAAGCTTACAAAACACTAGTCCTACAGTGTAAGACGTATACCGTGATATTTATTTTGTTTGTAGTAATGTATTAGTAACAAATGGTGATTTTTTAACATTCCTCATCAACTGATGGGCACTAGATGTGATATTTTCCGAATATCTCCCACACTTGGCAACCATTATTGACACTTTTCCACAAGTTAAAATCAAATTTCTTTCGTTGGACTATTGACTAATGAGTCACCCTCTATAAATAAAGCATTATTATTATTATTATTATTATTATTATTATTATTATTATTATTATTATTATTATTATTATGTTTCAAGGAATATATCTGGTTTTATGGTATGGTTGGGAAGTCACTTGTGCCAATGGCATACTGAATTGGAGTTGATTTAACATAAAGCATATCTTTGGAATGCTGGTCCCTGCATGTTAATGCAGGATTGGATATATTATGTAGAAGTTGACACTGTTGTCATAACCAGATTCTTTGGTATGGTAGTTTTTGCACAATAATGGCATGCCAAATTAGATAAATTATGGAAGTTCACTTTTGTCATGCACCATATTTATTGGGTCATAAATGTCAATGCATACCAATATAGCAGGCCAGATTGTATAAATTATTGTAGGAGTTGACACTATTGGCATAAACTAGATTTGTTTGGAGGAAAAAGTCCCTGCATGCCAACAGCTGGCCAACTTGGATAAGTTTAGAAGAGTTGATAATGTTGGCATAAATATCATCTTTTGTTGAGAAAGACCAGTATTATGAATATAGTGGAATGAGGAACTTAAATTTTAATTTTGCAAGAGTTTGATTAATAGCTGTGTCTTGCCATGATATGTGAATAGTTAATTAGCTTGTTTTAAAGCTTGTCACCAAGGCAATATATGACAAAGAATTTGATATAATGAAAAAGGTGTTGCATTTGTTGACATTACTGTTATTTCAAGAAACAATAGCGCAAAACTTTAACTTGTTCATATGTCATTTATAATTGACCAATAATGATGCAGACTCTTAGCTTGATCATGAGTGCAACAAATAAATGCTTCCCAATGAGGTCATTAGCGGATGATATTCTGCTTTTTTTACTTTGACGATTGGTAACCTGACAGTTTCTCCTATATGCAGCCAACAAAATTGACCAATTTGAACAAGGCACACTAAAACAAAATCATCTTATAAATTTCTGTATATGTATGTATGTTTTCTAGCAATTTAGACTCAAAAAGTTTATTACAGCTTCAAAACAACATTTAAACTCAGTGATAAATCTGCCCGGATTTCACAAATATAGCTGTTGATGTAATTTGGGAACTATTATATATATATATAGGCAGTAGGCGCCTTAGATACGTCACGTGATCGAACACGGTCTGTAGCGATACCTAATTTCGCGTGTCTTCGGTGTGAACTATAGGCGCCTTAGATACATCATGTTTACTTAGTTACGTTTGGTTCGCGCCTTGGTTACGTCAAACAGTCGCGGTGTGAATTTGTACTTCACGTGATCGAACAGTAGGCGCCTTAAATACGTCACGTGATCGAACTATATATATATATATAGTGGTACCTATCCATTTGTTTGATACTAGCATGAGTGACTTATAAATGCATCCAAGATTATAACTTTCTACATTAAGAGAACAGTTATCTTTTTTATTGTAATCTATTTAGTGCAAAGTGTTAGTAACTGCTGATTGTATTGTTTATAGTCAGTGGGTGTTTTATTTGTGACCAATCCACTGTTGGCATTTAGCAATTACAATAAAGTGCTCACTGACTTAATTATACTATTTGTTTTAATTTTTTTAAGGTTGGGTAATGCATTAGAAGGGAGCACCTTTGGGGTTGTGTATCCAGCTTCTGATGGAAAGTGCTTCAGTGGAAAAGTACTGTCTGTGGACTTGTTTGGTGTATTTTTGTTTGTTTTCAACACAGAAAATGACAGGTAAAGAGTTACACTATCTTGAGAGGGGATACTATACAAAACTTTGGAATCTAGGAATTGCTAAAATGACTAATAAATTAATTTATGGGTAGTTTTTGTACATTTGTTTTCATAAACTATGCCATAACTTTAATTGGGAGAAAGTTTCATTGAAACTATCTGTATAATACAGATCTATTGGCCTGTTCTTACATTAAGCTATAGCAGACAGCAGCCAAATTAGGGATGGCTAATTGTTCCTAATCAAGCTATAGCAGATAGCAGCCAAATGAGTGATGGCTAATTGTTCTTACATTAAGTATTACTAGATAGCAGGCAATGCATGATGGCTAATTGTTCTTAAATTAAACTATAGTAGATATCAACTAAATGAGTGATGACTAATTGTTCTTAAATTAAGCTATACTAGATAGCAGGCAATGCATGGTGGCTAATTTTTGTTCTTGCATTTAGCTATTAGGCAGATGGTAACTGAATGAGTTATTTCTTGGCTTATTTTTCATTAATTTAACCATTAGGTACATGCCAGCCAAATGTGAGATCTTCTGACTAATTTTTCATGCATTTAGCTATCAGGCAGAAGGCAACCAAATGAGTGATCTCTTGGCTAATTTTTCATGCATTTAGCTGTTTGGTAGATGGAAGCTGTACATCGTGTTTTTCCAAAAGAAAAAGGTCAGGTGTATTTCAAGTTATTTGTTTCAATACATATTTTTAAACTGAGTGCTTTAGAAATAGCCAGAGAGATCAAATTTAGTTTTATGGATTCCTGTTCCATTGTAACTGCAGTTTAGATATAAGCTTTTATGTTTTTATATTGCAATTCCTGCTCGATTTTAACTGCTGTTTAGGTATAAGCTTTTATTTTTTTTTATTGCAATTCAGACTTTGCTGTTTTTATTTTAATTTAAATCATCATTACTAATCTTTAAATCCTTGAATATTAACATGGTGAGGTAGAAATGGAGGTGTTTACACTCCTCCCAGACCATTGACATCTCCTAATTCATTACAAGTGTAGTTCTTTTGGAAGTTATCAGATGTCTTTGCTGTTTATATTTGAATTTGACCAAAATTAATAAATTGGTAAATCCTCTCAACGTTAACATTAATTGACTTTTATGCATGAGAAAAATCCACAATTTTTAAATTCTACACCTTTTAGATACATTTTTCTCAAGAATCCATATACATGTACTGCTTTTTTTTTGCCTGAAAACTGGCTTGACTGTCTTTATATCTACTTGTAATGTACCATTAAAATTTCCAGTATGTATCCAGCATTTTGCTAGTTATTGTCTAGAACAGGATCAAATATATAGTTATCAAACCCCATCATACAAATGTAAATTTGTAATAGAGACCTTGCAAAAACTTGGTGTTGAAAACTCAAATCACCCATACAGCTGAGATTAAGTTCCATCTGATTTGTTGCTTTTTCCAAAATTGTTACAAAGTCATTACAGGGAAACCTGTATGTAAGTAAATAATAACTAAGGGATACAACCAGCAGGTTGCTACAAATGCTGTCATGTGACAAGCTGCTGCATTCAGAATTGGGGTCACAAGATGGCATCATGCATGAAGTTATTCTGAGGACTACAAAATTTATTGTAAACAGCTGCATAACTTTTCTTTAAAGCATTAGATTCTTTTGATCACTCTTGTCAGGTTTATGTTGGTAACTTCCATGATTGTAACACTTCCTGACACAGTGTTAAGGATGCATAATTAGGATTTTTAATGTAGTTTTTTAAAAAAAATCAGTCTTATCGCTACAATGTCTGCAGTGAGGCAGTTTATAGTGATGTCAAGCACTGGGGCATCATACCACAGACATGTAGCATGATGTCCCATCCAGTCACATTATGCTGACAACAGGCCGAGCAGTCAGAACACTAACATATTAATGCTGAGCACCAAGCAAGGTAGCTGTTAGTACCACTTGTGTAAGTATGACTCAGCGGAGGATTGAACCCATTCCCTCCTGCATCTTATGCTCTAACCACTCAGCCATCGGAGTGTGACACACAGTGTTTATATATCAGTGGTTCTGATCCCCCAGGTAATGAGAACATTCAGGAAGTTTGAGAATGGTTGCCATAATGTTTTTGAGGGTGGCAAAACTGATTAAAATGTTGAAACAGGCTTGTGAGGCCAGGAAAATATTTTTTAGGTTCTTAGCCAAAAATGGTTGAAAACAACTGCTTTAGATATGGATACATTGCAATGTAAACCAGAAACATTGATGCAGAATCCTTGGGTTCTGATTGTGCATCTGAAATACTGTGGACAGCCATCGATTAATAAAAAGGCATCATCAGCATACTGAGCCAGTTTAACTTCTCTATCAAGAACTTAATGGAAAAAAGTTTGATTCCTATGATAAATAAGTTTGGGGCTAATAGATTTCCTTGATGACACCTCTCTATTGATGATGGAAATTAAACAAGTAACCATTACTTTTGGACATGTCACAACATACTCGGAATAACTGAATCACCAGAATTAAAAGATTTCAGAGCATTTTCCAAAACGTCCCATTCAGGAGAGTCCAATTCATTTTCAAAATCATCCTTAAAAAAGAAGGGACAAATGATTGACAAAATTCATAAATAAATCGATCAGAACCAGTACTATTTGCATACTTCATATTTTATAATCAGCTTATGAAAATGTGGAAGTGAGGTCATGTTCTTATGGTCATGGCGAATCACTGCTTTAGATTTTGATACAGTTAAATGTAAACCAGAAACTGGTGCAAAATCATTGAGAGTTCTGATTGAATGGTGAAATGGCATCATCAGCATCCAGTCCCAGATTAGATTCTCCAACATATTTTAAAAATTACCAGTAAGGTTTCTCTTCTTCTTTAGCTTAGTGGAAAGAGTTTCTATTCTTATGATAAGTATGGAGATAATGTGTTTCCTGATGACACCTTGCTTAATTATAGAAATGAGACAAGTAGCCGGGACTTGTCAAAAAAATACTTAGGACAGTTGGCATTAATAGAATCACCAAAAGTAAAAGATTTCAGAGCGTTTTCCAAAACATCCCATTTAGGAGTCAAATTCATTTTCAAAATTGTCAATTAAGGTGGGGGGAGACTGATATGTTTCATCAGGGAAATTCATCCAAAATAACATAAAATTCTAATGTTTTCACTGAAAAAACATTCCTTAGATTAAACCATTGAGAGTATCACTTTTAATAAAGGGAAGTCCCTTCTTAAACATATTTGCAATTGAGGTTGATGCTATTTGGTAGTCCACCTTTAGAAATGAAATTGGTTTCCAAATTTGTTATAAATCTTAAAGTTAGGAATAAATGTGATAATTCCATGAGAAAATTTTATTTTCATATCAGAAATTTAGAGCTCTTTATTTAATCTGTTGAAAAGGATTCATTAATAAGTCCATCATAACCTGTACTGTTTTCATCCTTCAGGGTTTTTTTTAATGCACCTAACGACACTCAGAAAAAGTAAGCTTAGATCCATGAACAAAGTTTCTTAATGATTGTCAATCTTTTGTCATGTGCTGATTTGTTGATAACTATTAGCTTTCCTTTGATAAAGATTTAGAAACTAGATAGCGGTAATCATACTTATTGAATATTGCAGCTAAGTCTTACTATAATGCATTTGATTCATTTCTTTTCATGGGTGTTTTTTTTTCATCACACAAATGTACAAAGGTACTAAAATATGTAGATGGGAAAGGTAGATCGTTCTATAATGATGGAAGGTTCATTGCTCTTTGCTTTTTAAAATTCATGTTATGAAAGCTGGGTGTCCTGGTAAAATATGAATTGAGAGTAACTTGCTATGGGTACTATACAAATGTATAAGAAATGTAACTGGCATTACACATATTATTCATTTCCAGTACACGAGAGACACCACTTTTGAGGACTCTAGACTGGTTCGCCATACCTATGTAAAAAGAAAATGACAGCTTCAGGCTGGTTCACAGTACCTATATGTGAAAGATATGAAGACTCCAGGCTGGTTCACCATACCTATCTGTGAAGATGATACAAGCAGAGAATAAAGTAGCTTTAAATATGGACCTACCATAGATCTTATAATGGAAACACCAATTATGAAAAATAATGTTATTGAGTGAACTAGTTTCATTTGAATCTATTAGTACCGTATATATCAGATACATATTGATTGATTTAGTCCATTCGTCCTATATTTACCAGATACATGAATATATGGGCTAAAACATATGTCTGATATTTGAAGAACCAATTCAAATGGAATACTTTGAGTCATCAAAAAGGAAACACTTATGAAATGGAGAAGAGAATTATTTTGCATGCTGGAGGGTTATATGGCTATTTTGTGTTTTTAAGTATCTTTCATGTACTATGAGACTTACTTAATCGTTAAATGGAACAAAAGTTTTATCACCTTTTATAGAAAATGGCATCAGTCTCAAGGGAGGTTAATCAACAACACAAATCTCTTATGATAAAATTGAGTGATATGATGGATCCAAATGATCCAACGTACAAAAATTTCATCTTTTACTTGGAGTCTTGCATTCCTCAGGAAAAGGAAATGTTATACAGTGAACGGAAAAATCCAACAGATGTGTTTCGTCTAATGGAAAAGACAGAAATCTTAAAAGCAGGAAAGTATGACATTTTGAAGGCGGCACTGAAAGCTAGTGAGTATATAGATGTATTGCAGTTTTTAGAGAGTAAAGAAGAAGACATAGCTAGACAAATGAGAAAATGCAGCAACAGTGATGGTCCAGGGGCTTGTGGTTCATCTAATATCGGTAACTCTCACACTTGTTATCTGTCTGTATGTCTGTCTGTCACTCACATTCAGTAGGAACATACTGCACCTATACTAAGTATTTACATGAGAAAGAAAAGCAAATCTTTGTACACTGAAATCATGGACTTGAATTTAGCATTAGACAAAAAAAACTAGAAGTACATTGTAAACTGAAAAATAATATATATGAAATAAAATGCAACTGAATGAACTTATTCTACTTTATTTTTTTTGTTTGCATACAAAGCTCACACTTATTAAGTTAAACCAGTTTATGTACCTTTTATGTACATAACCCAAAACAAAATGGACATATTTAAAATTAAGAAACTAAAAGTAACATTTACTGCTTCAAATAATTACAATATTGTCCATCAAATAGCAAATCAAATATTTCTTTAACATTACTAAGTTTTAAAATATATGTACAGCTGTACTTCATAATCTGCCATCCTTCATATACTGAAATAACACACTGAAGTAAGCCACATAATTTTCTATTTCAGATGCTGCAACTGTGTCATCAATTGAACCAGAAGGTTTGTGGTAGTCTTTTCTCTCTTTAATTATGTGCCTGGAGAATTATGCTAATAACAGCTTTGACCCTAAAGATTAAATAAATGAACTTATTTAAGTGAATAATCAATCTAGCATTTATCATGACTTTAAAGGTATTACTTACTGTGTGTGAGAGAGAGAGAGAGAGAGAGAGAGAGAGAGTCTTTAACTCTTAGTTAGACCATATTTGTTTAACTTAATATTACAATGAATAATCAAGGGAATATACAGTAAACCATACCTAAAAGGCTCTCCATCTGTTGTGAATTTCAGAATATCCAAATGTCTGAATTGGACATTTAATATGCCCATGTTGTGTCCAAAGTGGAGTGAAAGTAGTGTTTTTTTTATAGGGTTTAACGACATTTTTCAGCACATGATAGTCCCCCTCCATGTTCTGGGTTGTAGAATTGACCTGACGTGCCTCGCCACGTGTCGTAAAAGGCAACTAAGTAGAGGCAACCTGTTTGCCTTGGGTTGCGACCCGTGTCAGAAGAGGAAAGGATCCTGGTAGTTGCAACACACTACTTTGGCGTCTACTTCTCTTAGACAGGTGGTCGAGATGGGCCCGGTCTCGACAAATCGTCTGGTCACGCCGAGCCCTAGGAGGTCTATTTTTTACTTACTCATCTTCTCTTTCTTTCTTGTATCTCTCTTGATACCACCATTGCCCCTACATTCTTTTCCTCTAGCTTTCACTTTCCCAAGTTTTAGAAGACTTCCTAGAAGGCAGTGGTTCAACGTGTCAGTTGGGAGATAATTTTACCGACCCTAGAAGGAAGCATCCTGGGTCAAACCCAGGTAATTTTATCTAACGAGTATCGTATCTGTGTATCCCTGGCACTTGAAAAGTGTCCCTTCGTTGGGTTCCATGGCAGGTGGGGAGCATGGGTGCTGAAATTTTTAATTATTAATCATGGCAAATGCAACCAAAAAATCAACAATAAACGCACCAAACCACTGTCCGACTCGGATGAAGAAACATGTGGCGTGGAATCATTTCCACGCTTCATGGTTCTTCATTCTAAGGATGATTCCAAACCGCTTTCTACTTTATCTCCATTTGTTATTGAGAAAGCTATTTCGGGATCCATTGGCACACCAAAAAGTGTATAAAAAAACTCAAATCGGGTTGCCTCCTGATTGAGTGTGAGCGAAAAGGTCAAACAGATAATATTATGAAAATGAAAACCTTTTTCGATATTTCGAAGGGATGAAACATGAAGGTGTCACTGCAGTGCGAAGAATACGTATTAAACGTAACAACATTCTGCAGCACACCAACACATTTGTACTCACCTTTAATAAACCGACAGTGCCCAAAGTGGTCAAGGTTGGATTTTTGCAAGTAAAGGTCGAGATCTACATTACAAACCCCCTTTGATGCTATAAATGTCAAAAATACAGATATCACGAGGACCGATGTTCCAGAGTCAAGGTATGTGGCCGATGCGGAGACCATTCTCATCAGGAAGCTGATTGTAGAGCAACTCCGCATTGTGTCAACTGTGGCAAGGAACATCACGCCAGTTCCATGGATTGTGATACATGGAAACAGGAGAAGGAAATTCAGAGGGTAAAGTTTACCTCGAACATTCCCTACCCAGAGGTCAGAAAACTTGTCCAGGCAAAAACATCCCTTCCTGGCCCATCCTTCTCCACAGTCTCGGTTGACCATAAGGACAAGGGAGCTAATGATTTCTTCCATAATCTACCATTAGTCCATCCATTGGTCCATTGATAGTTGCCTCTTACCACTCTATGAGGTCGTATTTCTGATCTGGCTGTGCTTAGATTTGTAAAATATGTGTCACATCATCATATAATGAAATGGAATGATTTTGTTTCTGTAGGCTGAGCATGCTACCACGATGAAGTTTTTGTTCAAACTTTGAATGTGGGTTTACATCAGATTCATTAAGATTTCACATGGGATTTATGCATGTACTCAAGTGTACTTAAAGTGTATGTGACTATGTGAGTTTGTTATTATCATAGCTGCCAACTATCTCGTTTTTTCCGTATTTGTCCCGTTTTTGGAACCTAAATATGGGTGTACATTTTTTTTTGCAAAAAATACGTTTCTTAATTAAAAAAATAATAATAAAATTTCTTTGGAATTGTCAGTTTAGAACATGTATTCGGTTCTTTTTTGACAGAATATATCACTTGTATATACCAATACAGTTCTACAATACGATTGGTTCATTCGAAATCGAGGCTACCAGGCCTGTCGATTTCCGCCATATTGGATTTCGCAATAGTTACCGCTGTTTTTGTATCTAGTCTTCGTAAAATTCAGCTTCTAATCATGATAAATTGGAAGGCAGAATATTTAGAATATTCTCCAAGAGAAATAGGAGACAACTGGAAGGACATTTGTGCCGTCTTGTATAGATTTGTGAAACCATTTAGTAAAGGAGAAAAATTGACTTTTTATAAATTGTGTAATGTGATTTCGCAATTGGGCATGGAGGTGCCCATGAAATGGAAGAGCACGAAAAAGCTAATAAACATCAGCTTCCTGTTTCATCACACACAACTCAGCCTGAACTTACGATGTAGATAAATGTTCTGCTCATTCAGCTGCTTGGCAAAAAGTACAAAGTCCCATTTGAAAGGATTTCACTTCCACATACAATTCATGAGCAAATACACTTTTTCCTTGAAGTTTAAAGTTGAGCTCATTGAATTTTTGCATTATCTCCGCAGCAAATGCAAAATCACAAATCCATTCTTCACTCTGCATTTGTTTTGAAAAGTCACAAGAGATATGTTTTATAGAAAAAAACATGAAAATTGCTGCTTTTAAGGTCCCACACCCACTTTACTACTTTTCCCATGCTTGACCAGCGGACATTTGTATGGTACAGCACATCAGTGAAATCAGCTTCCAATTATCTTCCAACAGGCTTTGGAACTGCCTGTGTTTCAGTTCCCTTGCTCTTATTGCATTCACTGCACTCACGACTTGACTATATAATTAACACATCCATCTTAAAAATCTCTTTGCTACAACTCTGGATTGGATTTCAAACATATAATTAACACAACCACCTTTAAAATCTCTTTGCTACTCCTTCAGATTGGATAGTTATATCAAGATGCCGTTTCTCATTATGTCTAGTTAATCATAAAGAATGGTACCATTCTGGCAACCAATATGGCTATCAGTACAAGTTTTATTTAATTCTTGGGAAATTGCTCACAAATAGGATAATGCTTCTGTTAATTGATTGCTGATGCATAATAATATCAAATAGATTAATGCACCTGTTAATTGATTGCTGATGCATAATAATATCAAATAGATTAATGCACCTGTTAATTGATTGCTGATGCATAGTAATAGCAAATAGATTAATGCACCTGTTAATTGATTACTGATGCATAGTAATAGCAAATAGATTAATGCACCTGTTAATTGATTGCTGATGCATAATAATAGCAAATAGATTAATGCACCTGTTAATTGATTGCTGATGCATAATAATAGCAAATAGATTAATGCACCTGTTAATTGATTGCTGATGCATAGTGATTGTTTGATCAAAATAATAACTACATGTAATTGTGCAATGACACCCCACTTTGATAAGCCTCACTCGGCACACTTTGCATCTATCTTATTTTAATTTGTGTGAATATCACATGTACTTTTCTGGTGTTAACTTTAAATGCTCTCTCAGAAGTCTAGTAAATGAGTTTTCTTTCAAAGAGACTTTCAAGTCTAGTAAATGGGTTTTCTTTCAAAGAGACTTTCAAGTCTAGTAAATGGGTTTTCTTTCAAAGAGACTTTCAAGTCAAGTAAATAGGCTTTCTTTCAAAGAGACTCTGAAGTCTAGTAAATAATACACTTATTAATTATAATTTCAGAACCAGCAACTGTGTCATCAATCAAACCAGAAGGTATTTTAATTTTTTTTCTATTTATTTTGTTGGCTGCAAAATATACTAATAATAGTTTTTAATAATCAACACAGCCATCTTGAAAATCTCTTTGCTAAAACTCCAGATTGGATTTCAAACATATAATTAACACAGCCTCCTTTAAAATCTCTTTGCTACTCCTTCAGATGGGATAGTCATATCAAGATGCCGTTTTCACTTTAAGATTTCTCATTATGTCTAGTTGAACATAAAGAAATGGTACCAGTCTGGCATCCAATATTACCGTCAGAACAAGTTTTATTTAATGTTTATTTTTGTCATGCATTCATTTGGGTGTAACTGCTCACAAAATTTTCTTTAAAGAAAGATTACACTTTAATCCCCACAATTCACTGTGATATAAAAGTGAACTACAATTGTAATCCATATGAATGTATAATGAAATGGTAATTTATATGTGTAGGAAACTTTACTATTTAAATTCTTCCTGAAAGCACATCTCATTTTATCTAAACTTATTGAATCAAATGGAACAACAAGACTGTACAACCCTAGAAATCATTGTTTGAATCAGAAATGTTAAATATAATGTATGTGCTGTATATACATTAATCACAGCACAGTAAAAAGGTTTATACTTTACTAATTTTTGGATAAAACCACTGGATAAACATCTTATTAATACAGTCTTATGCCATGGTACACACGTGATTTCTCACATAAATAATCCAAACATTGCAAAATACATGTACACAAGTTTGGCTTTCTCAGAACCATGGATAATTAAGTCCAACCTCTGATATTTTCATGTGAACTGCAATAAACTATGTACCATGAGTCAGTGTGAGTGTGGATGTTTTAGTATATTCACAAGTAGCATATAATTTGTCCCTCATATGGTCTCAATCACCTCATATATAAGTGCCAATCTGGAATCCTATATGGCCATATTAATAACCCACTTGAAAGTCATGTTATTGCGTCTCATGTTGGATGGAAATTCAAATAACTGGTATTTCATCAGAAGATTTTTTATGATCTCAAGTTGGCTGTTATGTATTTAGGATTTTCATTCTTTATGTTTGTTTTTTCATTCAAGGGTCCAATGGTTGAAGCTTGCTTTTACACTGGGCTGGCACAAATTGATGATTTTGTTGTTGTTCAATTTAGGTAGCATCTTCACACATTGATGAGTTTTGCTCACATTGAAGATTGGCACAGTCTGTTGATTACAGGGTCTGTTGGTCTTGGATTACATATTAAATGTCATATCCAGATACCTTGAAATTTACCATATGTTAGCCTGTGTTAACATCATCGAGTAAGAATGATGCATCTTTACAGTGGTTTAAGTAAACAATCCTCATTTGGCTTTGTTATAGTTGAGTGAACTTCCATTTGATATTGTACACTTGAGTGAAATCATTTTCTTAGCAATTGATTTTGTCATGTGTATGATTTGAGCATATATTGGCATTGGTATTCCTTTTAATACTCTTTTTAATATTTCTTGCAACCACACTTTAATAGGCAAGGATTTGTTAGCTAATTTTGTATTCTGTGAGTACCGGTAGGTGGGTATTATTTAGCGGATAATCCATGTAATTCATTACTTGGAAATATTCTAGCTTTCATAGAGGCAAATCCGTGAATGTATGTACCCATGAAACTATGTTGTTTGCTTTGTCCAAAACTAACACAAATTGATACCCCCATATTAAAATGTCTTAGCAAATATTTAGGACACAGTTATTTGCTAGGCTTTTAAATCCATATACTGCATAATAATTCGTTGAAAAATTTTAATCAGTCTTGTTATCATCTGTCAAAAGAGATTATAGTAAAACTGTAGCATTTATATAACACTAAACATCAATCATTCAAATACTTGACATAACACAAATAATAAACACAGTTTTAATTTAATATCTCCAACATCAGAAAACTTGAAACAAATGAAAATGTGAACAGAATGTTTTTTCAAATCTAATTTTTAAAGTTTTATGGCATCTTTGTTTTCAGTTCAGATCAGGAGAGCTTATGCAATGAACCTGTGTCCATCATTGTCTGTCATACAGCATCCAATATCTACTGGCAGTCAATAGTTGCTAGTTGACAGCCTTCTTATATGACTATTAAGAAGGTCATGAAACTTGGTGTACTGTATTATCTTGAGGTCGGGTTGATGCAAAACTTAACACGAGTTCTGATGGACATGTAATATATCCATTACTTCATCCATTTTGAATTTCTTGTCATTGCTTCATCTTTTGATTGGATGGTCATATACTGTCATGGGATTTTCACCAAAAGACTTATTCTGATACATGGTTGGTTCTAATTGAATCATCCTGATAAAACTTGCAATAGTGGAAACACTGGCTATCTTAAATATCTGGTTATCTGTACTGTAGAATTATTACCTGTATTGACACTTGGTTTTCTTTAAAATTATAGTTTGGCCAAATTAGGTATGTGAGAAAGCTTGACAGTAGCTTCTCATGGGTCAGTTCATCTTTCCAGGATTTTCCCTGGTTCTTCATCAACCATTGATGTTGTCTGCCATGTATAGCCTATCTTACACTGGAAAATGGCATTAAACCCTACAACAACAACAACACAGTATATTGACCATTTCATTTGTGCCAGCTTGGCTGTCATTTTATTACACTTTACCTATGTAATAATATGTTTTTGATCAGAACTCCTTGGTTGTATGGGCATAGTTTTCACTTAAACATCTGTTTTTATTTGTTGTAGAACCAGAATGAAAATGATATGAGATTTGATCCTTTGGCAGCCATCTTGAATATATTCTTAAGGCTTGTTCCTCAAAAGAACATATTTCTGTTGCTAAATAAAATATGCAGTTGATCTAAGATAATCAAGTTTCTGCCATGATGGCCAGTTTGAAAATCTTGTCACTGTGTCTCCTTGAAAGAGAGTCATATTGTCAAAAATAGTGCCAATGTTTTCTTCATGATGCTAAAGTCAAAGCTGGTATTATTGGGTTATCACTAGAACATTTCAGGGCTCCAAGTGGCCGAGAGGTCTAAAACACTTTTTGTTATGGATCACTGCCATCTGGGTTCGAGTCTAAGATTTGGTTAATGTAATTATGTAAGAAAGCTTGCCAGTAGCTTCTCGTGGGTCGTGGTTTTCCAGGGTTCTTCCTTCACCAATAATACTGGCTGCCATGTATAGCCTATCATGTGCTGAAAAATGGCGTTAAAACCTACAACAACTAGAACATTTCCTGCAATATATAATAGTCTTATGTATTCCTACACATGGAGGGGTGGTGGGGAGTAAAATGTCAGGATATAGTGCATTATGTATGTTTGTGTTACCCCTTTGAGAGGTCATACTTCAGACCAAGTTGTGATCAGATTTGAGCTAACATCATCAGAATTTCGCAAATACAATGCATGCTAATGAAGTGATTTTGCATGTGATTGATTTAGATTTTTATAGACCCTTAAACTGTGAAATAAATATGGACTAAGCAGAATTAGAATGAATGCAAATGACAGTAGAATTAACACAAACAAAACACTGAAATGAACATGATTTAAATGGTCACTTTAATGTTTAAGGCACTGCTGAATACAAGTTCAGAATGATGAATAACAAAGGAGATATAAATGTTACATGAATAAATTTCGTTCATTGATCTGAAAATCTAGTTATCTATACTTTGGACTGCTACTAAAGTCATGTGGTCAAATGACCTGTTGCATGTTTTACTAGAATCAGGTTTTCTACATAAACAAATTTTCTCTACATACAAATGAATTATCACACCTGTCTTTGATGTGGTGACATTATCATTGGTATGTGTATCTGTAATAATTAAAATGGTGCTTATTTGGCAACCCCATATGTCCACAATGACAGCTATCTTAAAATTTGTGGTTACTTCTCATTAGAAGATTCTATCCATATGGATTTGTCAATTGAAGACTTGTGATACCTGTTTGAATGTAGACTGTGTAAGTGATACTTCCAAGGATTCCAATATGACTGCCAGAGTGGTCATACAGAGAATCTAGCTGTTGTGACTCCTCCTTCATGGATGATCAAATCAACATGGTGTATGATACTTTCATGTTCCTAAATTAAAATAGTGTTGATCTAAAATGTAATATGGCCACTGTTACAGTCTTTTAATAAATCTTAATTTTGCTACCCGTGAATGGATGATGGTATTTACTTGGCAATTTTCACTGACTGATGTCTGATAATATCTTGTTGATCCTAAAATGATAATTCTAATATGACTGCCAAGTGGCTGATTTGCAAGTCTTTTGTTGTTGCTAAACATTTCAAAGCAATGGTTTTAGGAGTCTGCGTGTTAAAAAGAAATGGTCGCATCTAGAATTCTTAGCAAGTCATTTCAGGCAGTATATTGATTTACTGTTTATTTCAATGATTTTAAATAGAGCTATATAATATCTTGGTTCTAAAGTATGATTAGTTTGGTACCTGGACCACTCTGGAGACCAAATTTTGATAAACACATTTTTATTCTTATTATTTAAACAGGTTCTCTAATATCCAAGATGAATATCTATCAAGGAAGTGATTGTGCATCTTATTGGCTGTGTCTGTTACCTCTCTTGATCTGGGAATTTTATTTGTTATCTAAAATTAATAAAGTAAATAATTTAATATTTTCAATATGTTTGACAACTCATTTAAGCATGAAATCATGCCTATTACTTAATAACTCTGTGGAAAGGATTTATCATAGTAAAGTTAAATATTATATATACAGTGTAGGAAAAAGCTTACATAGATTGTGTTCTTAGAATATTACATAATCTGGCTTGGTGAAATGGTCAACTGTTCAATTATTTAAGCCAGGTGAGTGATATCAGACCCACTAGGGCCTCTTGTGGACTGATATGGACATAAGAGCAGCAGGCAAGCATACAAACGGTATGGTTTGGACAAGCTATCATCATGTATCATCCATTGTCTGTTAGTTGTCATTAAAAATTGAACTCAAAAACACCTGGATTAATTTCAGACAAATTTGACCAAGGTGAATTCAGCGTGAACATCTTTCAATTGCATACAAATAATGTCAATCTGATCTCAAAATGGCTGCCAGTACTAAAATAAAGAAAAATATATAAAATGGCCCTGAATTTAAATAATAGTTTGTTTACTACAGTTAATTTAAGATAGTATGTTAATTGATTGCTGATGCATAATAATAGCAAATAGATTAATGCACCTGTTAATTGATTGCTGATACATAGTAATTGCTTGATCAAAATAATAGCTACATGTAATTGTGCAATGACACCCCACTTTGATAAGCCTCACTCGGCACACTTTTGCATCTATCTTATTTTAAAATCCTTCCACAGTGTTTGTAAAACTTTCATTTTTATTGTATACATTATTTGGAATGATTTTGGGACTTATTTTATTTGTTGGAGGAATATTAGACCTATATTCATGGTCATAAGATAGGTTGTTTTTCTTTGTCAAGGACAATTATACTTTCAAATTTGTGTGAATATCACATGTACCTTTCTGGTGTTAACTTTGAATGCTCTCTCTGATTCAGTCTAGTAAATGGGTTTTCTTTCAAAGAGACTTTCAAGTCAAGTAAATAGGCTTTCTTTCAAAGAGAGTCTGAAGTCTAGTAAATAATACACTTAATAATTATAATTTCAGAACCAGCAACTGTGTCATCAATCAAACCAGAAGGTATTTTAATTTTTTTTCTATTTATTTTGTTGGCTGCAAAATATACTAATAATAGTTTTTAATAATCAACACAGCCATCTTGAAAATCTCTTTGCTAAAACTCCAGATTGGATTTCAAACATATAATTAACACAGCCTCCTTTAAAATCTCTTTGCTACTCCTTCAGATGGGATAGTCATATCAAGATGCCGTTTTCACTTTGAGATTTCTCATTATGTCAAGTTGAACATAAAGAAATGGTACCAGTCTGGCATCCAATATTACCATCAGTACAAGTTTTATTTAATGTTTATTTTTGTCATGCATTCGTTTGGGTGAAACTGCTCACAAAAATATTTTTTTTTAAAAAGATTACACTTCGGTACCTCAAATCACTGTGATATAAAAGTGAACTACAATTGTAATCCATATGAATGTATAATGAAATGGTAATTTATAGATATAGGAAACTTTTCTATTGAAATTCTTCCTGAAAGCACATCTCATTTTATCTAAACTTATTTAATCAAATGGAACAACAAGACTGTACAATCCTAGAAATCATTGTTTGAATGAGAAATGTTAGATATAATGTATGCACTGTATATACATTAATCACAGCACAGTAAAAAGGTTCACACTTTACTCATTTTTGGACAAAACCACTGGATAGACATCTTATTAATACAGTCTCATGCCATGGTACACACGTGATTTCTCACATAAATAATCCAAACATTGCAAAATACATGTACACAAGTTTGGCTTTCTCAGAACCATGGATAATTAGGTCCAACCTCTGATATTTTCATGTGAGCTGCAATAAACTATGTACCATGAGTCAGTGTGAGTGTGGATGTTTTAGTGTATTCACAAGTAGCATATAATTTGTCCCTCATATGGTCTCCATCACCTCATATATAAGTGCCAATCTGGAATCCTATATGGCCATATTAATAACCCACTTGAAAGTCATGTTATTACGTCTCATGTTGGATGGAAATTCAAATAACTGGTATTTCATCAGAAGATTTTTTATGATCTCAAGTTGGCTGTTATGTATTTAGAATTTTCATTCTTTATGTTTGTTTTTTCATTCAAGGGTCCAGTGGTTGAAGCCTGTTTTTACATTGGACTGGCACAAATTGATGATTTTGTTGTTGTTCAGTTTAGGTAGCATCTTCACACATTGATGAGTTTTGCTCACATTGAAGATTGGCACAGTCTGTTGATTACAGGGTCTGTTGGTCTTGGATTACATATTAAATGTCATATCCAGATGCCTTGAAATTTACCATTTGTTAGCCTGTGTTAACATCATCAAGTAAGAATGATGCATCTTTACAGTGGTTTAAGTAAACAATCCTCATTTGGCTTTCTTATAGTTGTGTGAACTTCCCATTCGATATTGTACACTTGAGTGAAATCATTTTCTTAGCAATTGATTTTGTCATGTATATGATTTGCGCATATATTGGCATTGGTATTCCTTTTAATAGTCTTTTTAATATTTCTTGCAACCACACTTTAATAGGCAAGGATTTGTTAGCTAATTTTGTATTCTGTGAGTAGGTGGGTATTATTTAGCGGATAATCCATGTAATTCATTACTTGGAAATATTCTAGCTTTCATAGAGGCAAATCCATGAATGTATGTACCCATGAAACTATGTTGTTTGCTTTGTCCAAAACTAACACAAATTGATACCCCCATATTAAAATGTCTTAGCAAATATTTGCGACAAAGTTATTTGCTAGGCTTTTAAATCCATATACTGCATAATAATTCGTTGAAAAATTTTAATCAGTCTTGTTATCATCTGTCAAAAGAGATTATAGTAAAACTGTAGCATTTATATAACACTAAACATCAATCATTCAAATACTTGACATAACACAAATAATAAACACAGTTTTGATTTAATATCTCCATCAGAAAACTTGAAACAAATAAAAATATGAACAGAATGTTTTTTTATCTAATTTTTAAAGTTTTACGGCATCCTTGTTTTCAATTCAGATCAGGAGAGCTTATGCAATGAACCTGTGTCCATCATTGTCTGTCATACAGCATCCAATATCTACTGGCAGTCAATAGTTGCTAGTTGACAGCCTTCTTATATGACTATTAAGAAGGTCATGAAACTTGGTGTACTGTATTATCTTGAGGTCGGGTTGATGCAAAACTTAACACGAGTTCTGATGGACATGTAATATATCCATTACTTCATCCATTTTGAATTTCTTGTCATTGCTTCATCTTTTGATTGGATGGTCATATACTGTCATGGGATTTTCACCAAAAGACTTATTCTGATACATGGTTGGTTCTAATTGAATCATCCTGATAAAACTTGCAATAGTGGAAACACTGGCTATCTTAAATATCTGGTTATCTGTACTGTAGAATTATTACCTGTATTGACACTTGGTTTTCTTTAAAATTATAGTTTGGCCAAATTAGGTATGTGAGAAAGCTTGACAGTAGCTTCTCATGGGTCAGTTCATCTTTCCAGGATTTTCCCTGGTTCTTCATCAACCATTGATGTTGTCTGCCATGTATAGCCTATCTTACACTGGAAAATGGCATTAAACCCTACAACAACAACAACACAGTATATTGACCATTTCATTTGTGCCAGCTTGGCTGTCATTTTATTACACTTTACCTATGTAATAATATGTTTTTGATCAGAACTCCTTGGTTGTATGGGCATAGTTTTCACTTAAACATCTGTTTTTATTTGTTGTAGAACCAGAATGAAAATGATATGAGATTTGATCCTTTGGCAGCCATCTTGAATATATTCTTAAGGCTTGTTCCTCAAAAGAACATATTTCTGTTGCTAAATAAAATATGCAGTTGATCTAAGATAATCAAGTTTCTGCCATGATGGCCAGTTTGAAAATCTTGTCACTGTGTCTCCTTGAAAGAGAGTCATATTGTCAAAAATAGTGCCAATGTTTTCTTCATGATGCTAAAGTCAAAGCTGGTATTATTGGGTTATCACTAGAACATTTCAGGGCTCCAAGTGGCCGAGAGGTCTAAAACACTTTTTGTTATGGATCACTGCCATCTGGGTTCGAGTCTAAGATTTGGTTAATGTAATTATGTAAGAAAGCTTGCCAGTAGCTTCTCGTGGGTCGTGGTTTTCCAGGGTTCTTCCTTCACCAATAATACTGGCTGCCATGTATAGCCTATCATGTGCTGAAAAATGGCGTTAAAACCTACAACAACTAGAACATTTCCTGCAATATATAATAGTCTTATGTATTCCTACACATGGAGGGGTGGTGGGGAGTAAAATGTCAGGATATAGTGCATTATGTATGTTGGTGTTACCCCTTTGAGAGGTCATACTTCAGACCAAGTTGTGATCAGATTTGAGCTAACATCATCAGAATTTCGCAAATACAATGCATGCTAATGAAGTGATTTTGCATGTGATTGATTTAGATTTTTATAGACCCTTAAACTGTGAAATAAATATGGACTAAGCAGAATTAGAATGAATGCAAATGACAGTAGAATTAACACAAACAAAACACTGAAATGAACATGATTTAAATGGTCACTTTAATGTTTAAGGCACTGCTGAATACAAGTTCAGAATGATGAATAACAAAGGAGATATAAATGTTACATGAATAAATTTCGTTCATTGATCTGAAAATCTAGTTATCTATACTTTGGACTGCTACTAAAGTCATGTGGTCAAATGACCTGTTGCATGTTTTACTAGAATCAGGTTTTCTACATAAACAAATTTTCTCTACATACAAATGAATTATCACACCTGTCTTTGATGTGGTGACATTATCATTGGTATGTGTATCTGTAATAATTAAAATGGTGCTTATTTGGCAACCCCATATGTCCACAATGACAGCTATCTTAAAATTTGTGGTTACTTCTCATTAGAAGATTCTATCCATATGGATTTGTCAATTGAAGACTTGTGATACCTGTTTGAATGTAGACTGTGTAAGTGATACTTCCAAGGATTCCAATATGACTGCCAGAGTGGTCATACAGAGAATCTAGCTGTTGTGACTCCTCCTTCATGGATGATCAAATCAACATGGTGTATGATACTTTCATGTTCCTAAATTAAAATAGTGTTGATCTAAAATGTAATATGGCCACTGTTACAGTCTTTTAATAAATCTTAATTTTGCTACCCGTGAATGGATGATGGTATTTACTTGGCAATTTTCACTGACTGATGTCTGATAATATCTTGTTGATCCTAAAATGATAATTCTAATATGACTGCCAAGTGGCTGATTTGCAAGTCTTTTGTTGTTGCTAAACATTTCAAAGCAATGGTTTTAGGAGTCTGCGTGTTAAAAAGAAATGGTCGCATCTAGAATTCTTAGCAAGTCATTTCAGGCAGTATATTGATTTACTGTTTATTTCAATGATTTTAAATAGAGCTATATAATATCTTGGTTCTAAAGTATGATTAGTTTGGTACCTGGACCACTCTGGAGACCAAATTTTGATAAACACATTTTTATTCTTATTATTTAAACAGGTTCTCTAATATCCAAGATGAATATCTATCAAGGAAGTGATTGTGCATCTTATTGGCTGTGTCTGTTACCTCTCTTGATCTGGGAATTTTATTTGTTATCTAAAATTAATAAAGTAAATAATTTAATATTTTCAATATGTTTGACAACTCATTTAAGCATGAAATCATGCCTATTACTTAATAACTCTGTGGAAAGGATTTATCATAGTAAAGTTAAATATTATATATACAGTGTAGGAAAAAGCTTACATAGATTGTGTTCTTAGAATATTACATAATCTGGCTTGGTGAAATGGTCAACTGTTCAATTATTTAAGCCAGGTGAGTGATATCAGACCCACTAGGGCCTCTTGTGGACTGATATGGACATAAGAGCAGCAGGCAAGCATACAAACGGTATGGTTTGGACAAGCTATCATCATGTATCATCCATTGTCTGTTAGTTGTCATTAAAAATTGAACTCAAAAACACCTGGATTAATTTCAGACAAATTTGACCAAGGTGAATTCAGCGTGAACATCTTTCAATTGCATACAAATAATGTCAATCTGATCTCAAAATGGCTGCCAGTACTAAAATAAAGAAAAATATATAAAATGGCCCTGAATTTAAATAATAGTTTGTTTACTACAGTTAATTTAAGATAGTATGTTAATTGATTGCTGATGCATAATAATAGCAAATAGATTAATGCACCTGTTAATTGATTGCTGATACATAGTAATTGCTTGATCAAAATAATAGCTACATGTAATTGTGCAATGACACCCCACTTTGATAAGCCTCACTCGGCACACTTTTGCATCTATCTTATTTTAAAATCCTTCCACAGTGTTTGTAAAACTTTCATTTTTATTGTATACATTATTTGGAATGATTTTGGGACTTATTTTATTTGTTGGAGGAATATTAGACCTATATTCATGGTCATAAGATAGGTTGTTTTTCTTTGTCAAGGACAATTATACTTTCAAATTTGTGTGAATATCACATGTACCTTTCTGGTGTTAACTTTGAATGCTCTCTCTGATTCAGTCTAGTAAATGGGTTTTCTTTCAAAGAGACTTTCAAGTCAAGTAAATAGGCTTTCTTTCAAAGAGAGTCTGAAGTCTAGTAAATAATACACTTATTAATTATAATTTCAGAACCAGCAACTGTGTCATCAATCAAACCAGAAGGTATTTTAATTTTTTTTCTATTTATTTTGTTGGCTGCAAAATATACTAATAATAGTTTTTAATAATCAACACAGCCATCTTGAAAATCTCTTTGCTAAAACTCCAGATTGGATTTCAAACATATAATTAACACAGCCTCCTTTAAAATCTCTTTGCTACTCCTTCAGATGGGATAGTCATATCAAGATGCCGTTTTCACTTTGAGATTTCTCATTATGTCAAGTTGAACATAAAGAAATGGTACCAGTCTGGCATCCAATATTACCATCAGTACAAGTTTTATTTAATGTTTATTTTTGTCATGCATTCGTTTGGGTGAAACTGCTCACAAAAATATTTTTTTTTAAAAAGATTACACTTCGGTACCTCAAATCACTGTGATATAAAAGTGAACTACAATTGTAATCCATATGAATGTATAATGAAATGGTAATTTATAGATATAGGAAACTTTTCTATTGAAATTCTTCCTGAAAGCACATCTCATTTTATCTAAACTTATTTAATCAAATGGAACAACAAGACTGTACAATCCTAGAAATCATTGTTTGAATGAGAAATGTTAGATATAATGTATGCACTGTATATACATTAATCACAGCACAGTAAAAAGGTTCACACTTTACTCATTTTTGGACAAAACCACTGGATAGACATCTTATTAATACAGTCTCATGCCATGGTACACACGTGATTTCTCACATAAATAATCCAAACATTGCAAAATACATGTACACAAGTTTGGCTTTCTCAGAACCATGGATAATTAGGTCCAACCTCTGATATTTTCATGTGAGCTGCAATAAACTATGTACCATGAGTCAGTGTGAGTGTGGATGTTTTAGTGTATTCACAAGTAGCATATAATTTGTCCCTCATATGGTCTCCATCACCTCATATATAAGTGCCAATCTGGAATCCTATATGGCCATATTAATAACCCACTTGAAAGTCATGTTATTACGTCTCATGTTGGATGGAAATTCAAATAACTGGTATTTCATCAGAAGATTTTTTATGATCTCAAGTTGGCTGTTATGTATTTAGAATTTTCATTCTTTATGTTTGTTTTTTCATTCAAGGGTCCAGTGGTTGAAGCCTGTTTTTACATTGGACTGGCACAAATTGATGATTTTGTTGTTGTTCAGTTTAGGTAGCATCTTCACACATTGATGAGTTTTGCTCACATTGAAGATTGGCACAGTCTGTTGATTACAGGGTCTGTTGGTCTTGGATTACATATTAAATGTCATATCCAGATGCCTTGAAATTTACCATTTGTTAGCCTGTGTTAACATCATCAAGTAAGAATGATGCATCTTTACAGTGGTTTAAGTAAACAATCCTCATTTGGCTTTCTTATAGTTGTGTGAACTTCCCATTCGATATTGTACACTTGAGTGAAATCATTTTCTTAGCAATTGATTTTGTCATGTATATGATTTGCGCATATATTGGCATTGGTATTCCTTTTAATAGTCTTTTTAATATTTCTTGCAACCACACTTTAATAGGCAAGGATTTGTTAGCTAATTTTGTATTCTGTGAGTAGGTGGGTATTATTTAGCGGATAATCCATGTAATTCATTACTTGGAAATATTCTAGCTTTCATAGAGGCAAATCCATGAATGTATGTACCCATGAAACTATGTTGTTTGCTTTGTCCAAAACTAACACAAATTGATACCCCCATATTAAAATGTCTTAGCAAATATTTGCGACAAAGTTATTTGCTAGGCTTTTAAATCCATATACTGCATAATAATTCGTTGAAAAATTTTAATCAGTCTTGTTATCATCTGTCAAAAGAGATTATAGTAAAACTGTAGCATTTATATAACACTAAACATCAATCATTCAAATACTTGACATAACACAAATAATAAACACAGTTTTGATTTAATATCTCCATCAGAAAACTTGAAACAAATAAAAATATGAACAGAATGTTTTTTTATCTAATTTTTAAAGTTTTACGGCATCCTTGTTTTCAATTCAGATCAGGAGAGCTTATGCAATGAACCTGTGTCCATCATTGTCTGTCATACAGCATCCAATATCTACTGGCAGTCAATAGTTGCTAGTTGACAGCCTTCTTATATGACTATTAAGAAGGTCATGAAACTTGGTGTACTGTATTATCTTGAGGTCGGGTTGATGCAAAACTTAACACGAGTTCTGATGGACATGTAATATATCCATTACTTCATCCATTTTGAATTTCTTGTCATTGCTTCATCTTTTGATTGGATGGTCATATACTGTCATGGGATTTTCACCAAAAGACTTATTCTGATACATGGTTGGTTCTAATTGAATCATCCTGATAAAACTTGCAATAGTGGAAACACTGGCTATCTTAAATATCTGGTTATCTGTACTGTAGAATTATTACCTGTATTGACACTTGGTTTTCTTTAAAATTATAGTTTGGCCAAATTAGGTATGTGAGAAAGCTTGACAGTAGCTTCTCATGGGTCAGTTCATCTTTCCAGGATTTTCCCTGGTTCTTCATCAACCATTGATGTTGTCTGCCATGTATAGCCTATCTTACACTGGAAAATGGCATTAAACCCTACAACAACAACAACACAGTATATTGACCATTTCATTTGTGCCAGCTTGGCTGTCATTTTATTACACTTTACCTATGTAATAATATGTTTTTGATCAGAACTCCTTGGTTGTATGGGCATAGTTTTCACTTAAACATCTGTTTTTATTTGTTGTAGAACCAGAATGAAAATGATATGAGATTTGATCCTTTGGCAGCCATCTTGAATATATTCTTAAGGCTTGTTCCTCAAAAGAACATATTTCTGTTGCTAAATAAAATATGCAGTTGATCTAAGATAATCAAGTTTCTGCCATGATGGCCAGTTTGAAAATCTTGTCACTGTGTCTCCTTGAAAGAGAGTCATATTGTCAAAAATAGTGCCAATGTTTTCTTCATGATGCTAAAGTCAAAGCTGGTATTATTGGGTTATCACTAGAACATTTCAGGGCTCCAAGTGGCCGAGAGGTCTAAAACACTTTTTGTTATGGATCACTGCCATCTGGGTTCGAGTCTAAGATTTGGTTAATGTAATTATGTAAGAAAGCTTGCCAGTAGCTTCTCGTGGGTCGTGGTTTTCCAGGGTTCTTCCTTCACCAATAATACTGGCTGCCATGTATAGCCTATCATGTGCTGAAAAATGGCGTTAAAACCTACAACAACTAGAACATTTCCTGCAATATATAATAGTCTTATGTATTCCTACACATGGAGGGGTGGTGGGGAGTAAAATGTCAGGATATAGTGCATTATGTATGTTGGTGTTACCCCTTTGAGAGGTCATACTTCAGACCAAGTTGTGATCAGATTTGAGCTAACATCATCAGAATTTCGCAAATACAATGCATGCTAATGAAGTGATTTTGCATGTGATTGATTTAGATTTTTATAGACCCTTAAACTGTGAAATAAATATGGACTAAGCAGAATTAGAATGAATGCAAATGACAGTAGAATTAACACAAACAAAACACTGAAATGAACATGATTTAAATGGTCACTTTAATGTTTAAGGCACTGCTGAATACAAGTTCAGAATGATGAATAACAAAGGAGATATAAATGTTACATGAATAAATTTCGTTCATTGATCTGAAAATCTAGTTATCTATACTTTGGACTGCTACTAAAGTCATGTGGTCAAATGACCTGTTGCATGTTTTACTAGAATCAGGTTTTCTACATAAACAAATTTTCTCTACATACAAATGAATTATCACACCTGTCTTTGATGTGGTGACATTATCATTGGTATGTGTATCTGTAATAATTAAAATGGTGCTTATTTGGCAACCCCATATGTCCACAATGACAGCTATCTTAAAATTTGTGGTTACTTCTCATTAGAAGATTCTATCCATATGGATTTGTCAATTGAAGACTTGTGATACCTGTTTGAATGTAGACTGTGTAAGTGATACTTCCAAGGATTCCAATATGACTGCCAGAGTGGTCATACAGAGAATCTAGCTGTTGTGACTCCTCCTTCATGGATGATCAAATCAACATGGTGTATGATACTTTCATGTTCCTAAATTAAAATAGTGTTGATCTAAAATGTAATATGGCCACTGTTACAGTCTTTTAATAAATCTTAATTTTGCTACCCGTGAATGGATGATGGTATTTACTTGGCAATTTTCACTGACTGATGTCTGATAATATCTTGTTGATCCTAAAATGATAATTCTAATATGACTGCCAAGTGGCTGATTTGCAAGTCTTTTGTTGTTGCTAAACATTTCAAAGCAATGGTTTTAGGAGTCTGCGTGTTAAAAAGAAATGGTCGCATCTAGAATTCTTAGCAAGTCATTTCAGGCAGTATATTGATTTACTGTTTATTTCAATGATTTTAAATAGAGCTATATAATATCTTGGTTCTAAAGTATGATTAGTTTGGTACCTGGACCACTCTGGAGACCAAATTTTGATAAACACATTTTTATTCTTATTATTTAAACAGGTTCTCTAATATCCAAGATGAATATCTATCAAGGAAGTGATTGTGCATCTTATTGGCTGTGTCTGTTACCTCTCTTGATCTGGGAATTTTATTTGTTATCTAAAATTAATAAAGTAAATAATTTAATATTTTCAATATGTTTGACAACTCATTTAAGCATGAAATCATGCCTATTACTTAATAACTCTGTGGAAAGGATTTATCATAGTAAAGTTAAATATTATATATACAGTGTAGGAAAAAGCTTACATAGATTGTGTTCTTAGAATATTACATAATCTGGCTTGGTGAAATGGTCAACTGTTCAATTATTTAAGCCAGGTGAGTGATATCAGACCCACTAGGGCCTCTTGTGGACTGATATGGACATAAGAGCAGCAGGCAAGCATACAAACGGTATGGTTTGGACAAGCTATCATCATGTATCATCCATTGTCTGTTAGTTGTCATTAAAAATTGAACTCAAAAACACCTGGATTAATTTCAGACAAATTTGACCAAGGTGAATTCAGCGTGAACATCTTTCAATTGCATACAAATAATGTCAATCTGATCTCAAAATGGCTGCCAGTACTAAAATAAAGAAAAATATATAAAATGGCCCTGAATTTAAATAATAGTTTGTTTACTACAGTTAATTTAAGATAGTATGTTAATTGATTGCTGATGCATAATAATAGCAAATAGATTAATGCACCTGTTAATTGATTGCTGATACATAGTAATTGCTTGATCAAAATAATAGCTACATGTAATTGTGCAATGACACCCCACTTTGATAAGCCTCACTCGGCACACTTTTGCATCTATCTTATTTTAAAATTCTTCCACAGTGTTTGTAAAACTTTCATTTTTATTGTATACATTATTTGGAATGATTTTGGGACTTATTTTATTTGTTGGAGGAATATTAGACCTATATTCATGGTCATAAGATAGGTTGTTTTTCTTTGTCAAGGACAATTATACTTTCAAATTTGTGTGAATATCACATGTACCTTTCTGGTGTTAACTTTGAATGCTCTCTCTGATTCAGTCTAGTAAATGGGTTTTCTTTCAAAGAGACTTTCAAGTCAAGTAAATAGGCTTTCTTTCAAAGAGAGTCTGAAGTCTAGTAAATAATACACTTATTAATTATAATTTCAGAACCAGCAACTGTGTCATCAATCAAACCAGAAGGTATTTTAATTTTTTTTCTATTTATTTTGTTGGCTGCAAAATATACTAATAATAGTTTTTAATAATCAACACAGCCATCTTGAAAATCTCTTTGCTAAAACTCCAGATTGGATTTCAAACATATAATTAACACAGCCTCCTTTAAAATCTCTTTGCTACTCCTTCAGATGGGATAGTCATATCAAGATGCCGTTTTCACTTTGAGATTTCTCATTATGTCAAGTTGAACATAAAGAAATGGTACCAGTCTGGCATCCAATATTACCATCAGTACAAGTTTTATTTAATGTTTATTTTTGTCATGCATTCGTTTGGGTGAAACTGCTCACAAAAATATTTTTTTTTAAAAAGATTACACTTCGGTACCTCAAATCACTGTGATATAAAAGTGAACTACAATTGTAATCCATATGAATGTATAATGAAATGGTAATTTATAGATATAGGAAACTTTTCTATTGAAATTCTTCCTGAAAGCACATCTCATTTTATCTAAACTTATTTAATCAAATGGAACAACAAGACTGTACAATCCTAGAAATCATTGTTTGAATGAGAAATGTTAGATATAATGTATGCACTGTATATACATTAATCACAGCACAGTAAAAAGGTTCACACTTTACTCATTTTTGGACAAAACCACTGGATAGACATCTTATTAATACAGTCTCATGCCATGGTACACACGTGATTTCTCACATAAATAATCCAAACATTGCAAAATACATGTACACAAGTTTGGCTTTCTCAGAACCATGGATAATTAGGTCCAACCTCTGATATTTTCATGTGAGCTGCAATAAACTATGTACCATGAGTCAGTGTGAGTGTGGATGTTTTAGTGTATTCACAAGTAGCATATAATTTGTCCCTCATATGGTCTCCATCACCTCATATATAAGTGCCAATCTGGAATCCTATATGGCCATATTAATAACCCACTTGAAAGTCATGTTATTACGTCTCATGTTGGATGGAAATTCAAATAACTGGTATTTCATCAGAAGATTTTTTATGATCTCAAGTTGGCTGTTATGTATTTAGAATTTTCATTCTTTATGTTTGTTTTTTCATTCAAGGGTCCAGTGGTTGAAGCCTGTTTTTACATTGGACTGGCACAAATTGATGATTTTGTTGTTGTTCAGTTTAGGTAGCATCTTCACACATTGATGAGTTTTGCTCACATTGAAGATTGGCACAGTCTGTTGATTACAGGGTCTGTTGGTCTTGGATTACATATTAAATGTCATATCCAGATGCCTTGAAATTTACCATTTGTTAGCCTGTGTTAACATCATCAAGTAAGAATGATGCATCTTTACAGTGGTTTAAGTAAACAATCCTCATTTGGCTTTCTTATAGTTGTGTGAACTTCCCATTCGATATTGTACACTTGAGTGAAATCATTTTCTTAGCAATTGATTTTGTCATGTATATGATTTGCGCATATATTGGCATTGGTATTCCTTTTAATAGTCTTTTTAATATTTCTTGCAACCACACTTTAATAGGCAAGGATTTGTTAGCTAATTTTGTATTCTGTGAGTAGGTGGGTATTATTTAGCGGATAATCCATGTAATTCATTACTTGGAAATATTCTAGCTTTCATAGAGGCAAATCCATGAATGTATGTACCCATGAAACTATGTTGTTTGCTTTGTCCAAAACTAACACAAATTGATACCCCCATATTAAAATGTCTTAGCAAATATTTGCGACAAAGTTATTTGCTAGGCTTTTAATCCATATACTGCATAATAATTCGTTGAAAAATTTTAATCAGTCTTGTTATCATCTGTCAAAAGAGATTATAGTAAAACTGTAGCATTTATATAACACTAAACATCAATCATTCAAATACTTGACATAACACAAATAATAAACACAGTTTTGATTTAATATCTCCATCAGAAAACTTGAAACAAATAAAAATATGAACAGAATGTTTTTTTATCTAATTTTTAAAGTTTTACGGCATCCTTGTTTTCAATTCAGATCAGGAGAGCTTATGCAATGAACCTGTGTCCATCATTGTCTGTCATACAGCATCCAATATCTACTGGCAGTCAATAGTTGCTAGTTGACAGCCTTCTTATATGACTATTAAGAAGGTCATGAAACTTGGTGTACTGTATTATCTTGAGGTCGGGTTGATGCAAAACTTAACACGAGTTCTGATGGACATGTAATATATCCATTACTTCATCCATTTTGAATTTCTTGTCATTGCTTCATCTTTTGATTGGATGGTCATATACTGTCATGGGATTTTCACCAAAAGACTTATTCTGATACATGGTTGGTTCTAATTGAATCATCCTGATAAAACTTGCAATAGTGGAAACACTGGCTATCTTAAATATCTGGTTATCTGTACTGTAGAATTATTACCTGTATTGACACTTGGTTTTCTTTAAAATTATAGTTTGGCCAAATTAGGTATGTGAGAAAGCTTGACAGTAGCTTCTCATGGGTCAGTTCATCTTTCCAGGATTTTCCCTGGTTCTTCATCAACCATTGATGTTGTCTGCCATGTATAGCCTATCTTACACTGGAAAATGGCATTAAACCCTACAACAACAACAACACAGTATATTGACCATTTCATTTGTGCCAGCTTGGCTGTCATTTTATTACACTTTACCTATGTAATAATATGTTTTTGATCAGAACTCCTTGGTTGTATGGGCATAGTTTTCACTCAAACATCTGTTTTTATTTGTTGTAGAACCAGAATGAAATTGATATGAGATTTGATCCTTTGGCAGCCATCTTGAATATATTCTTAAGGCTTGTTCCTCAAAAGAACATATTTCTGTTGCTAAATAAAATATGCAGTTGATCTAAGATAATCAAGTTTCTGCCATGATGGCCAGTTTGAAAATCTTGTCACTGTGTCTCCTTGAAAGAGAGTCATATTGTCAAAAATAGTGCCAATGTGTCTTCATGATGCTAAAGTCAAAGCTGGTATTATTGGGTTATCGCTAGAACATTTCAGGGCTCCAAGTGGCCGAGAGGTCTAAAACACTTTTTGTTATGGATCACTGCCATCTGGGTTCGAGTCTAAGATTTGGTTAATGTAGTTATGTAAGAAAGCTTGCCAGTAGCTTCTCGTGGGTCGTGGTTTTCCAGGGTTCTTCCTTCACCAATAATACTGGCTGCCATGTATAGCCTATCATGTGCTGAAAAATGGCGTTAAAACCTACAACAACTAGAACATTTCCTGCAATATATAATAGTCTTGTGTATTCCTACACATGGAGGGGTGGTGGGGAGTAAAATGTCAGGATATAGTGCATTATGTATGTTGGTGTTACCCCTTTGAGAGGTCATACTTCAGACCAAATTGTGATCAGATTTGAGCTAACATCATCATAATTTCGCAAATACAATGCATGCTAATGAAGTGATTTTGCATGTGATTGATTTAGATTTTTATAGACCCTTAAACTGTGAAATAAATATGGACTAAGCAGAATTAGAATGAATGCAAATGACAGTAGAATTAACACAAACAAAACACTGAAATGAACATGATTTAAATGGTCACTTTAATGTTTAAGGCACTGCTGAATACAAGTGCAGAATGATGAATAACAAAGGAGATATAAATGTTACATGAATAAATTTCGTTCATTGATCTGAAAATCTAGTTATCTATATTTTGGACTGCTACTAAAGTCATGTGGCCAAATGACCTGTTTCATGTTTTACTAGAATCAGGTTTTCTACATAAACAAATTTTCTCTACATACAAATGAATTATCACACCTGTCTTTGATGTGGTGACATTATCATTGGTATGTGTATCTGTAATAATTAAAATGGTGCTTATTTGGCAACCCCATATGTCCACAATGACAACTATCTTAAAATTTGTGGTTACTTCTCATTAGAAGATTCTATCCATATGGATTTGTCAATTGAAGACTTGTGATACCTGTTTGAATGTAGACTGTGTAAGTGATACTTCCAAGGATTCCAATATGACTGCCAGAGTGGTCATACAGAGAATCTAGCTGTTGTGACTCCTCCTTCATGGATGATCAAATCAACATGGTGTATGATACTTTCATGTTCCTAAATTAAAATAGTGTTGATCTAAAATGTAATATGGCCACTGTTACAGTCTTTTAATAAATCTTAATTTTGCTACCCGTGAATGGATGATGGTATTTACTTGGCAATTTTCACTGAATGATCATGTCCGATAATATCTTGTTGATCCTAAAATGATAATTCTAATATGACTGCCACAGTGGCTGATTTGCAAGTCTTTTGTTGTTGCTAAACATTTCAAAGCCATGGTTTCAGGAGCCAGCATGTTAAAAAGGAATGGACGCATCTAGAATTCTTAACAAGTCATTTCAGGCAGTATATGGATTTACTGTTTATTTCAATGATTTTAAATAGAGCTTTATAAGATCTTGGTTCTAAAGTATGATTAGTTTGGTACCTGGACACTCTGGAAACCAGATTTTGATAAACACATTTTTATTCTTATTATTTAAACAGGTTCTCTAATATCTCTAATATTCAAGATCAATATATATCAAGGAAGTGATTGTGCATCTTATTGGCTGTGTCTGTTACCTCTTTTGATCTGGGAATTTTATTTGTTATCTAAAATTAATAAAGTAAATAATTTAATATTTTCAATATGTTTGACAACTCATTTAAGCATGAAACCATGCCTATTACTTAATAACTCTGTGGAAAGGATTTTATCATAGTAAAGTTAAATATTATACAGTGTAGGAAAAAGCTTACATAGATTGTGTTCTTAGAATATTACATAATCTGGCTTGATGAAATGGTCAACTGTTCAATTATTTAAGCCAGGTGAGTGATATCAGACCCACTAGGGCCTCTTGTGGACTGATATGGACATAAGAGCAGCAGGTGCAAACAGTATGGTTTGGACAAGCTATCATCATGAATCATCCATTGTCTGTTAGTTGTCATTAAAAATTGAACTCAAACACACCTGCATTAATTTCAAACAAATTCGACCAAGGTGAATTCTGTGTGAACATCTTTCAATTGCATACAAATAATGCCAATCTGATCTCAAAATGGCTGCCAGTACTAAAATAAAGAAAAAAATATAAAATGGCCCTTAATTTAAATAATAGTTTGTTTACTACAGTTAATTTAAGATAATATAAGATAAATTTAGGATCCTGGCATGAAAGGTTGTTTGACTGCATCTGATGATACCAATCTTCCATCTAACATGGCTATAATTAACAAACATGGTGATTGGTTGTGATGTTGCTATCTTGCATTATTTTAGGTTACATGTTACCTTCTCTAATAAATTTACAAAGTTTGATTTGTTACAATATGGGAACTTTGAGCATATTGGGCATTTAAAGGTTTACATATCTTTAATTCTCATTGCAGATATCAACAAACTTCGAGATGATTTAATTCAAGTGTACAAACCTTTAAGGTGTGTGCAGTTGTCCCCAATATATGAAATGAAGAGATGGCCTGAAATTGATAATGTCTATGTTGATTTAGTCCTTGAAACGAAACAAGACAGCAAAATGAATGTCACCAGTTATAAACAAATATTCCTGGATGGGAGAGGTTCAAAGTTGAAACGTGTTTATTTACGTGGAAAAGGAGGGTTAGGAAAAACCACTTTCTGTAGGAGAGTTCTCCATGCATGGTGCAATGCTCATGAAGGAAAAGCAGTTGCCCAAGATGGTCCCTTTCAGGATGAAGCCATACTTCAGATGTTTGACATCTTGTTTTATATGAATCTTCGAGAGGTTTCAGTTGATAAAGATTTGATTGATGTCATATGTGATAAATTGCATTTTCTTTTACCCATAAAAGGTATCCTGGAAACCCTGTTGAGGCTTAATGGAGATAAAATATTGATTATTCTTGATGGCCTAGATGAGATGATTGTAAAAGCTGGATTCATCGAAAATGTTGTCATCCATAGGGACTACCCAGATTGCTGCTTTCTGGTTTCTTCTAGACCATGGAAAATTTCACAGATGGAGTTACAAGTGGGGTCTGAAATTGACCTACTTCTGGATCTTCAAGGCTTTAGTAAGAAAAATGCCTTAAAATTTGCAGAGAACATTTTTAGGAATTGTTACAAGGATGGGAATGTCATTCAGCAGTTTAAAAAGGATATAAAAAATAACAAGTTAGCTAAACAGTTAATTCATGTGCCTCTTCTCCTTGTGTTTTTGACACATTGCTGGTATGAAAAAAGGTCATTACCAGCTAAGCTTCATGAACTCTTTATTTCTTTCATAAATATGATGGCAGATCGACTGACGGAAAAGTACAAGAAAGATCTCAATCATAGCCAAATGAACTTTGGACTGGGCGATACCCATTCTGCATTTCCAAGGAAATTATCTGAAATTTCTCTGGTGAAGAAATTTGGAGAACGGTTTTTGCTTTCACTTTGTGGAGCTGCGCATCACTTTTTGCTCAGCAATGAAAAGGAAAACTCATTGGTGTTTGAAGAGACAGCATTGCTGAATGTACTTGGGGATTGTGGAGAGGAAATACTAGATGTGTCCTTGAAGCTGGGTTTGTTGTCAGTCACAGATTCAGTGTCATATCTTAATAGAAAACTTAGTGTGAGTTTCTTACATAAAACAATGCAAGAGTTCTTCACAGCTGTATACTTCATTCTTAGTCCAGACAAATTAGTAGACTTTATTTCTTCAATAAGAGACTTAAATGATGTGCAGCAGAATGAAAATATCATTTTATTCCTTGTTGGCCTGATGCCAGAGCTTGGAAATAGTGTGTTAGAAAAAGTAAATGAATTGTGCAAGGATGATTGGGAGGCATTGAAAAAAGAGAATCAATTGAGCAAAAAAAGGGCAGAAAGATTGATCTACAAATTATGTTTTGGGAAACATATTTTTGAAAATAATCCAGCGTATGACGAATTATATAATATTAGCCAACTTTACCATAGATGTAATAATGAATTGATGGGAGAAAATGTGCTGTTGAATGTAGATGGTTTAGTTTTGATACAAAAGGTCTTCGATCCACATCCTTGGAATCCAGCCTTCTTACAAAACTTGATTCTAGATGGGACAGAAGTTTTTAAAGATAGCACTGATTATTCGCTGGTAGATCTGAGAGGACTTACAGGTCTTGGGTATCTAAGATTAAAGAATTTGACTTGTGAATTGTATCTGCCTGAGTCAGGTTCCCTGTCTATCTTAATTACAATAAGTTTAACATTGTCCAGCTGTTGCTGTGATATATTAGGCAGGACACTGACACAATGCACTAAGCTGGAGAGTCTTACCATAAAGAACACAGATCTCCAGAACTGTGTCTTAGATGTCTCTAAAATGACAGAACTAACTGGCTTGTATATGTCAAAGGTAAGACTTTCCAGTGGTTGCTGTGATAAATTAGGGAGTACATTGACACACTGTACTAAGCTGAAGATACTTAGAATATGCAATACAGATCTCCACAACTGTCTGTTAGATCTCTCTCATATGACAGAACTAACATGCTTGTATATGTCAAAGGTAAGACTTTCCAGTGATTGCTGTGATAAATTAGGGAGTACATTGACACACTGTACTAAGCTGAAAGAAATTACGTTATGCAATACAGATCTCCACAACTGTCTGTTAGATCTCTCTAAAATGACAGAACCAACAGACTTGTATTTGTTAAAGGTAACACTTTCCTGTAGTTGCTATGATGTATTAGGGAGTACATTGACACACTGTACTAAGCTGAATGAAATTACGTTATGCAATACAGATCTCCACAACTGTCTGTTAGATCTCTCTAATAAAACAGAACTAACAGACTTGTATATGTCACTTTTCAGTTACTTTAATGTATTAGGTAGTACACTGATACACTGTACTAAGCTGAGGGGACTTAGAATATCCACAGAACTAAGATTCTTGTATATGTCAGAGGTAACACTTTCCAGTAGTTGCTGTGATGTATTAGGCAGGACACTGACACAATGCACTAAGCTGGAGAGTCTTACCATAAATAACACAGATCTCCAGAACTGTGTCTTAGATGTCTCTAAAATGACAGAACTAACTGGCTTGTATTTGTCAAAGGTAAGACTTTCCAGTAGTTGCTGTGATAAATTAGGGAGTACATTGACATACTGTACTAAGCTGAAGACACTTAGAATATGCAATACAGATCTCTACAACTGTCTGTTAGATCTCTCTAATATGACAGAACTAACAGACTTGGATATGTTAGAGGTAACACTTTCCAGTAGATGCTTTGATGTATTATGGAGAACATTGGCTCACTGTACTAAGCTGAAGACACTTAGAATATGCAATACAGAACTAACACACTTGGGTATGTCAGAGGTAACACTTTCCAGTAGTTGCTGTGATGTATTAGGGAATACATTGATACACTGTACTAAGCTGAAAGAAATTACATTACGCAATACAGATCTCCACAACTGTCTGTTAGATCTCTCTAAAATGACAAAACTAACAGAGTTGTTTATGTCAGAGGTAACACTTTCCAGTAGTTGCTTTGATGTATTATGGAGAACATTGGCTCACTGTACTAAGCTGAAGACACTTAGAATATGCAATACAGAACTAACACACCTGGGTATGTCAGAGGTAACACTTTCCAGTAGTTGCTGTGATGTATTAGGGAGTACATTGGCACACTGTACTAAGCTGAAGACACTTAAAATATGCAATACAGATCTCCACAACTGTCTGTTAGACCTCTCTAATATGACAGAACTAACAGACTTGGATATGTCAGAGGTAACACTTTCCAGTAGATGCTTTGATGTATTATGGAGAACATTGGCTCACTGTACTAAGCTGAAGACACTTAAAATATGCAATACAGAACTAACACACTTGGGTATGTCAGAGGTAACACTTTCCAGTAGTTGCTGTGATGTATTAGAAAGTACGCTGTCACAGTGTACTAAGCTAAGTGAACTTCATCTTGTAAATACAGACCTCAGCAACTGTATGCTAGATCTCAGTATGACTAATTTATGTAAACTGATGCTAAGAGGAGTAACATTGTCAAGCAGAGCCTGTCAGGTATTGGAACAATCATTGGCTCAACTGAAAGCTAGAAAAAATCGTTTTCTCCATTTTACTTATGAAAAGTTACCAAGTGACAATGACAAATGGAAGGTGAATTTCAATGATAGAACACCGGAATTTCGTTGTGTAGTGATAAAACGTTCATCAGGGAGATTAATCAAACACAATAGGAACTCTTAAAACTGATGTACTGTGCAATAATGATTATTTCTCTTATTGTTGTAAATCATAATGTACTGATTACCAATTGATCTGCATTAATTATTTTGTTGAGCATCATAAACTATTGTACATGTAATATTTATTAATTTAGTATCCTGTATATAAAACTCTTGAGTGCAGAGTAATCCACAACAACCAACTCACTGAACCATTCAAGGTGGAAATCGGAGTGAAGCAAGGATGCATTCTCTCTCCAATTCTCTTCTCACTGGCCATTGACTGGATCATGCGCCGCACCACAGAGGGCAAGAGGCATGGAATACAATGGACGTTGACCTCAATGCTGGATGACCTGGACTATGCCGACGACATCGGGTTGCTGGCAAGCAGACACCAGGATATTCAACAGAAGACACAACAGTTGGTACAGACAGCAAATACCATAGGTCTTCGAGTCAACATAGGGAAGACAAAAGTCTTGAGGAAGAATACTAGAGTGGGCAACCCAATCACCATCAATGACCAGCCTCTGCAAGAACTAGACGATTTCACTTACCTGGGTAGTAAGGTCGCCACGGATGGAGATAGCACAAGGGAAGTCGTCACAAGAATCGGCAAGGCCAACCAGACCTTCGCAATGCTGAAGCCCATATGGAGGACAAGAAACCTCAGTGTCCACACGAAGATCCGTATCTTCAAGAGCAACGTGTTGAGCGTCCTTTTGTACGGCTCAGAGTGTTGGAAGTCCACTGCGAACATAGAACACAAGCTCGAAGTGTTTCAAACCAAATGCCTGCGACGCATCATGAGGATCTTCTGGCCAAACACGATCTCAAATGAGAAACTTCGGCACAGAGCGGGTGCAAGCACCATCTCTGAGATCATTTCAACTCGGCGATGGAGATGGCTCGGCCATGTCTGCAGAATGCCTCCTGACTCACTACCAAGGGTGGCACTGAGATGGACCCCACAGGGGAAAAGGAACCGTGGCAGACCCAAAGAGACCTGGCGACGAACAGTGGAGAGAGACCTTAAGACCAGAGGCCTCACCTATCAGACCGCCCCTGCAATAGCTGCCGACAGACGGAAATGGTGCTCCCTTGCTGTTGCCTCAAGCACCAGACGGCGCAGAGAGGATTGATTGATTGATTGATATGTCAGAGATAAAAATGACAAAAAGTTGTTGTGATGTATTTGGTAGAATGTTAATACACTATAAAACTGCATATGCCTTTGATGCATCAGACAATCTTCCACAACTGTGCCTTAGATCTCAAAGACCTGGATATCAGGGGATTAACACTATTTAGCAATTGTTGTGATGTATTAGAAGTACACTGACACACTGTACCAATCTGACTGTACTTAGACTTCAAAATACAGACCTAAGCAACGGTATGCTAGATATCAGTGTGACTGAATTATATGAACTGAGGCTATATGATGGAGTAACATTGTCAAGCAGTGCCTGTCAGGTATTGGAACAATCATTGGATCAACTGAAAGCTAGAAATCATCATTTTCACCATTATACTTGTGAACAGTTACCAAGTGATAATGACAAATGGAAGGTTAGTTTTCATGATCCATATGTCATATTTGATCCTTACACTGTGTTGAGTGCATTATAGGAAGTGGTACAGGAGTCTGGTTCACAGTCTGATTATTAACATCTGACAAACTATATTCAGCTCAGTAGTTTTAAAATTATAAACAGAAACCTTCATAACCTTCAGGGAGATTGATCAAACACTATAGGAACTCTCAAAAACTGATGCACTGTGCAATAATAATTATTTCTCTTATTGTTGTAAATCAATCTGTACTGATTAGCCTTACCAACTGATCTGCATTAGTTATTTTGTTGAGCAGAGACACAAACTTGTAATATTTACTGTCTTTATACAAGATTTATGTCAACACAAGTCATATCACTTAAAGTATTTGACAGCTGCCATTTTTTAGGTCATTAGGAAAAAAGACAGAAAGTTAAAATACATTTTTTACCATTTCCTGTCAGCTAGGAGGCTTTGTTGAAGAGTCTAGATGTTAGTACAATTAAATAATGGTCTTTGTAAGCTTTGTTAAAAAGTTGAGATGGTAGTACCACTAAATAATCAATGGTCTTTGTAAGCTTTGTTAAAGAGTGAAGATGTTAATACAGCTAAATAATCAATGGTCTTTGTAAGCTTTGTTAAAGACTCTAGTTTTTAATACAACTAAATATAATCAATGGTCTTTGTAAGCGTTGGTAAAGAGTCGAGATGTTAGTACAATTAAATAATGGTCTTTGTAAGCTTTGTTAAAAAGTTATGATGGTAGTACCACTAAATAATCAATGGTCTTTGTAAGCTTTGTTAAAGAGTAAAGATGTTAATACAGCTAAATAATCAATGGTCTTTGTAAGCTTTGTTAACCATGTGATATTAGTACAACTAAATACTCAATGGTCTTTATAAGCTTTGTTAAAGAGTCGAGATATTAATGCAACTAAATCATCATTGGTCTGTGTAAACTTTTTTAAAGAGTCAAGATGTTAATACAACTAAATAATCAATGGTGATTGTAAAAGAGTTGAGTTGTAAGTACAACTAAATAATCAATTGTCTTTGTAAGCTTTGTTAAAGAGACCAGATATTAGTACAACTAAATAATCAATGGTCTTTATAAGCTTTGTTAAAGAGTCTAGATATTACTTCAAATAAATAATCAATGGTCTTTGTAAGGTTTGTTAAAGAGTTTTGATATTAGTACAACTAATTAAGCAATGGTCTTTGTAAGCTTTGTTAAAGAGTCGAGTTGTTAGTACAAGTAAATAATCAATGGTTTTTGTAAGTTTTGTTAAAAAAGTTGAGATGGTAGTACAACTAAATAATCAATGGTCTTTGTAAGCTTTGTTAAAGAGTTGAAATGTTATTACAACTAAATAATCAATGGTCTTTGTAAGCTTTGTTTAGGAGTTGAGTTCTTAGTACAACTAAATAATCAATGGTCTTTGTAAGTTTTGTTAAAGAGTCAAGGTGTTAAAACAGCTAAATAATCAATGGTCTTTGTAAGCTTTGTTAACCATGTGATATTAGTACAACTAAATACTCAATGATCTTTATATGCTTTGTTAAAGAGTCGAGATATTAATGCAACTAAATCATCATTGGTCTGTGTAAGCTTTTTTAAAGAGTCAAGATGTTAATACAACTAAATAATCAATGGTCATTGTAAAAGAGTTGAGTTGTAAGTACAACTAAATAATCAATTGTCTTTGTAATCTTTGTTAAAGAGTCTAGATATTACTTCAACTAAATAATCAATGGTCTTTGTAAGCTTTGTTAAAGAGTTTTGATATTAGTACAACTAAATAAGCAATGGTCTTTGTAAGCTTTGTTAAAGAGTCGAGTTGTTAGTACAACTAAATAATCAATGGTCTTTGTAAGCTTTGTTTAGGAGTTGAGTTCTTAGTACCACTAAATAATCAATGGTCTTTGTAAGCTTTGTTTAAGAGTTGAGTTGTTAGTACAATGGTCTTTGTAAGTTTTGTTAAAGAGTCAAGATGTTAATACAGCTAAATAATCAATGGTCTTTGTAAGTTTTGTTAAAGAGTCAAGATGTTAGTACAATTAAATAATGAATGGTTTTTGTACACTTTGTTAAAGAGCCGAGATGTTAGTACCACTAAATAATCAATGGTCTTTGTAAGCTTTGTTAAAGACACTAGTTTTTAATACAACTAAATAATCAAAGGTCTTTGTAAGCTTTGTTAAAGAGTCTAGATATTAATGCAACTAAATAATCAATGGTCTTTGTAAGCTTTGTTAAAGAGTCAAGATGTTAATACAGCTAAATAATCAATGGTCTTTGTAAGCTTTGTTAACCATGTGATATTAGTACAACAAAAAATCAATGGTCTTTGTAAGCTTGGTTAAAGAGTCGAGTTGTTAGTACAACTAAATAATCAATGGTTTTTGTTAGCTTTCTTAACCATGTGATATTAGTACATTCAGTATATAAATGCTGTGATGCCTTTTTTTTTTAGCAGCAGAGTTGTACATATGGATAATTAGTGGTTTTCTTGTAATAATTATTGTACAGCGGCATGGATGATGATCATTAACTATAGTAAATTCTTTTTGGCAGCAGAGATATCGTAAATAAGTATAATTGATGGTTTGTTATGTAGCTTTGTTATCCATCAGAAACATTAAATTAATTATAAATAGTTTTACAGTTTGACTTTGTTAAATTGTAAAGGTACAAACCAGCTTGAATTTATTTGCTTGTCACAGAAATAGTGGGTTTAATATCTAGAGTTTTATTTATGAGTTAATAACTATCATTAAAACCTTAATGATTTGTGAGACGGTCATAGTTTGAATTTATTTGCTTGTAACAGAAATAGTGGGTTTAATATCTAGAGTTTTATTTATGAGTTAATAACTATCATTCAAACCTTAATGATTTGTGTGAGACTGTCATAGTTTGAATTTATTTGCTTGTAACAGAAATAGTGGGTTTAATATCTAGAGTTTTATTTATGAGTTAATAACTATCATTAAAACCTTAATGATTTGTGAGACGGTCATAGTTTGAATTTATTTGCTTGTAACAGAAATAGTGGGTTTAATATCTAGAGTTTTATTTATGAGTTAATAACTATCATTCAAACCTTAATGATTTGTGTGAGACTGTCATAGTTTGAATTTATTTGCTTGTAACAGAAATAGTGGGTTTAATATCTAGAGTTTTATTTATGAGTTAATAACTATCATTAAAACCTTAATGATTTGTGAGACGGTCATAGTTTGAATTTATTTGCTTGTAACAGAAATAGTGGGTTTAATATCTAGAGTTTTATTTATGAGTTAATAACTATCATTCAAACCTTAATGATTTGTGTGAGACTGTCATAGTTTGAATTTATTTGCTTGTAACAGAAATAGTGGGTTTAATATCTAGAGTTTTATTTATGAGTTAATAACTATCATTAAAACCTTAATGATTTGTGTGAGACTGTCATAGTTTGAATTTATTTGGCTGTCACAGAAATAGTGGGTTTAATATCTAGAGTTTTATTTATGAGTTAATAACTATCATTCAAACCTTAATGATTTGTGAGACGGTCATAGTTTGAATTTATTTGCTTGTAACAGAAATAGTGGGTTTAATATCTAGAGTTTTATTTATGAGTTAATAACTATCATTAAAACCTTAATGATTTGTGTGAGACTGTCATAGTTTGAATTTATTTGCTTGTAACAGAAATAGTGGGTTTAATATCTAGAGTTTTATTTATGAGTTAATAACTATCATTAAAACCTTAATGATTTGTGTGAGACTGTCATAGTTTGAATTTATTTGGCTGTCACAGAAATAGTGGGTTTAATATCTAGAGTTTTATTTATGAGTTAATAACTATCATTCAAACCTTAATGATTTGTGTGAGACTGTCATAGTTTGAATTTATTTGCTTGTAACAGAAATAGTGGGTTTAATATCTAGAGTTTTATTTATGAGTTAATAACTATCATTAAAACCTTAATGATTTGTGAGACGGTCATAGTTTGAATTTATTTTCTTGTAACAGAAATAGTGGGTTTAATATCTAGAGTTTTATTTATGAGTTAATAACTATCATTCAAACCTTAATGATTTGTGTGAGACTGTCATAGTTTGAATTTATTTGCTTGTAACAGAAATAGTTGGTTTAATATCTAGAGTTTTATTTATGAGTTAATAACTATCATTAAAACCTTAATGATTTGTGTGAGACTGTCATAGTTTGAATTTATTTGGCTGTCACAGAAATAGTGGGTTTAATATCTAGAGTTTTATTTATGAGTTAATAACTATCATTCAAACCTTAATGATTTGTGAGACGGTCATAGTTTGAATTTATTTGCTTGTAACAGAAATAGTGGGTTTAATATCTAGAGTTTTATTTATGAGTTAATAACTATCATCAAAACCTTAATGATTTGTGTGAGACTGTCATAGTTTGAATTTATTTGCTTGTAACAGAAATAGTGGGTTTAATATCTAGAGTTTTATTTATGAGTTAATAACTATCATTAAAACCTTAATGATTTGTGAGACGGTCATAGTTTGAATTTATTTGCTTGTAACAGAAATAGTGGGTTTAATATCTAGAGTTTTATTTATGAGTTAATAACTATCATTAAAACCTTAATGATTTGTGAGACGGTCATAGTTTGAATTTATTTGCTTGTAACAGAAATAGTGGGTTTAATATCTAGAGTTTTATTTATGAGTTAATAACTATCATTAAAACCTTAATGATTTGTGAGACGGTCATAGTTTGAATTTATTTGCTTGTAACAGAAATAGTGGGTTTAATATCTAGAGTTTTATTTATGAGTTAATAACTATCATTAAAACCTTAATGATTTGTGAGACGGTCATAGTTTGAATTTATTTGCTTGTAACAGAAATAGTGGGTTTAATATCTAGAGTTTTATTTATGAGTTAATAACTATCATTAAAACCTTAATGATTTGTGAGACGGTCATAGTCTGAATTTATTTGCTTGTCACAGAAATAGTGGGTTTAATATCTAGAGTTTTATTTATGAGTTAATAACTATCATTAAAACCTTAATGATTTGTGAGACGGTCATAGTTTGAATTTATTTGCTTGTAACAGAAATAGTGGGTTTAATATCTAGAGTTTTATTTATGAGTTAATAACTATCATTAAAACCTTAATGATTTGTGAGACGGTCATAGTTTGAATTTATTTGCTTGTAACAGAAATAGTGGGTTTAATATCTAGAGTTTTATTTATGAGTTAATAACTATCATTAAAACCTTAATGATTTGTGAGACGGTCATAGTTTGAATTTATTTGCTTGTAACAGAAATAGTGGGTTTAATATCTAGAGTTTTATTTATGAGTTAATAACTATCATTAAAACCTTAATGATTTGTGAGACGGTCATAGTTTGAATTTATTTGCTTGTAACAGAAATAGTGGGTTTAATATCTAGAGTTTTATTTATGAGTTAATAACTATCATTCAAACCTTAATGATTTGTGAGACGGTCATAGTTTGAATTTATTTGCTTGTAACAGAAATAGTGGGTTTAATATCTAGAGTTTTATTTATGAGTTAATAACTATCATTCAAACCTTAATGATTTGTGTGAGACTGTCATAGTTTGAATTTATTTGGCTGTCACAGAAATAGTGGGTTTAATATCTAGAGTTTTATTTATGAGTTAATAACTATCATTAAAACCTTAATGATTTGTGTGAGACGGTCATAGTTTGAATTTATTTGCTTGTAACAGAAATAGTGGGTTTAATATCTAGAGTTTTATTTATGAGTTAATAACTATCATTAAAACCTTAATGATTTGTGAGACGGTCATAGTTTGAATTTATTTGCTTGTAACAGAAATAGTGGGTTTAATATCTAGAGTTTTATTTATGAGTTAATAACTATCATTAAAACCTTAATGATTTGTGAGACGGTCATAGTTTGAATTTATTTGCTTGTAACAGAAATAGTGGGTTTAATATCTAGAGTTTTATTTATGAGTTAATAACTATCATTCAAACCTTAATGATTTGTGAGACGGTCATAGTTTGAATTTATTTGCTTGTAACAGAAATAGTGGGTTTAATATCTAGAGTTTTATTTATGAGTTAATAACTATCATTCAAACCTTAATGATTTGTGAGACGGTCATAGTTTGAATTTATTTGCTTGTAACAGAAATAGTGGGTTTAATATCTAGAGTTTTATTTATGAGTTAATAACTATCATTAAAACCTTAATGATTTGTGTGAGACTGTCATAGTTTGAATTTATTTGCTTGTAACAGAAATAGTGGGTTTAATATCTAGAGTTTTATTTATGAGTTAATAACTATCATTAAAACCTTAATGATTTGTGAGACGGTCATAGTTTGAATTTATTTGCTTGTAACAGAAATAGTGGGTTTAATATCTAGAGTTTTATTTATGAGTTAATAACTATCATTAAAACCTTAATGATTTGTGTGAGACGGTCATAGTTTGAATTTATTTGCTTGTAACAGAAATAGTGGGTTTAATATCTAGAGTTTTATTTATGAGTTAATAACTATCATTAAAACCTTAATGATTTGTGTGAGACTGTCATAGTTTGAATTTATTTGCTTGTAACAGAAATAGTGGGTTTAATATCTAGAGTTTTATTTACGAGTTAATAACTATCATTAAAACCTTAATGATTTGTGTGAGACTGTCATAGTTTGAATTTATTTGCTTGTAACAGAAATAGTGGGTTTAATATCTAGAGTTTTATTTATGAGTTAATAACTATCATTCAAACCTTAATGATTTGTGAGACGGTCATAGTTTGAATTTATTTGCTTGTAACAGAAATAGTGGGTTTAATATCTAGAGTTTTATTTATGAGTTAATAACTATCATTCAAACCTTAATGATTTGTGAGACGGTCAGTTTTTTATTATATACCTTTCATGAGTGTCAAGCTCAGACGTCACATTTAGAGGTCAAGCAAAGTTGACAAAGGACAGAAAGTATTGTTTTTGCATTATGTGCCAATTTACCCACATGTCCAAATATAAAAATTTCACATATATACCCATTTCATGGACTATAATTTTGTACCCACATTTCTTAAGTTAGATTTTTAATTTAGTATTTTATGATTTTGAAAACAAATAATATCTCAAGTTTTTTTTTATTAAATGTAAAGATTTCACTTTCATGTTTCCTTCCTTGTGATTATCATATTAATTCAAATGAACTAGTATTTGATATACCTGTGTGATTATCAAATTAATTCAAATGAACTAGTGTGTGATATACCTGTGTGATTATCAAATTAATTCAAATGAACTAGTGTATGATATACCTGTGTGATTATCAAATATACCTGTATAATTATCAAATTAATTCAAAAGAACTAGTATTTGATATACCTGTGTGATTATCAAATTAATTCAAATGAACTAGTCTTTGATATACCTGTGGCTCCTGCACTCTTTGCAGGTGGATGAGTTTACAGATTTAAAAACATTATGTGTCTTTAGACAAATAGATGTAGTATGTACTTAAATTATGTTATGTGACCAATTAGCAAACGAATGCAGATTTGCTCAATCTCGGGAGCATTTACTTCCTGACCATTTACTTTTTTACTCTTTTTCTATGGTGAAAGAAGTTTCATGCAATCTTTCTTTGCTGAATATTGTATCTTGAGTGTGCATCCTGTAACAATGTCATATTCATACATGTGACAGAACTAGGACATCATGTAACAATGTCCTATTCATACATGTGACAGAACCAGGACATCATGTAACAATGTCCTATTCATACATGTGACAGAACTAGGATTCAAGACCAATAAATTTATGAACATTGATCAGTAGATTATTTTTTTAAAAACCTTTCTTTAACAGCATAACATTTATGTGTTTTAAGAGAATGTGCAGTCATATTAACATTTCTTTAACTTTGCAAAATGAATTTTGCTAGTTTCACAAATGTGTCAAGTATAGAAATATTTTATATAGCTAGTAATTGTTATATCAAATCGGTTGATCTGTTTGTTTTTGATTTTAATATGATGTATAAAATCTTTTTAAGGCAATGAAAAGGTTATATTTGTATTTTTTCTTGTTTCATTTTCATGATAGCCTCAATCATTTCTCCTTTTGATTGGATTTCTAAGCATGTGTATTTGGTCCTTTAGGGTTTTTCGTGCGGGTTTAAGCCATTTTAACCACATGATAGACATGGTCTACTGAATAATTGTTAGAGGAAGAACACTCAGAAAACCCTAAGAAGACTCACTAACCCACTAGAATCTACTTGCATGCTAACTTACATACCCATGTTGGACAGTGGGCAGTGGCGAAATGTCAATGAAATGTAATAGCGATCTGAACCAGTGGATTTAGTGATCAAAGCCCTTAGTGGCCGAGCAGTCTAAACTGTTTGCCTACACCAATCACTGACATCTCACCTCTGTCCACATGGGTTAGTCTCGTAGCTTCTTGTTGGTCAGTAGCTATTACTGGCTTTTCTATGGGTTCTTCCTTCACCAATTATACTGGCAGCCATATATAGCCTATCTTGGAGTTGAGAATTGGTGTTAAACCCCACATGATGAACGAGTCACTGATCTAGTAGAGACAACTTGTAATGTCGGGGCATGAAAGGATGTCTAATTGAATAAATTTGTCAAGAATGGAAAGATGCAAGATTTGTTAAGACATATTTTATTCAAGGAAAGACATGTATAAAATATTCTCTACAGCATTATTGTTGTATCTAATATGGGTATTTTTAATACCTCACATAATGATAAGCCTAATAGATATAGATATATTAACTTTTATTATTCAATGTTCATGTATTACATATTCAGGGTACACATGTGAATTCATACACTATTGATTAAAACGCTGCAGTGGCATAGTGGTTAGAGCATCCACTTTAAAAGTGGGAGGTCATGGGTTCGAACCACGCCTGAATCATCCCAAATGCTTACAAAAATGGTACTAATGGCTGCCTCTCTAGGCGCTCAGCATTAAGAGGTTAGTATTATGACAGGTTGGTCAGGTGTCAGGATGTTACTGGGTGGGACATCATGCTACATGTTTGTAGCACACCGCAGACATCGTAGTGATTTGACTAAAATTTGTTAAAGCTACGTTTAAAATGCTAATCTTACACATGCACACACACACATGCATGTGACACATACAGCCTTTGCTGATGCACAAGTTTACCCTGTGTACATAAATAGATAATTCTCTATATGTTGATGTAGTAGTGTTGCATCAAGACTAATTTCTAAGGAGTTAATGTCAGAGTATAAAAGGAGGTCTTAGTAAATAATTTGTCAAGCATGGCAATATTGCATAAATAAAATAAATTTAACAATAAATATGTATATCTATATTGTATGCATTTATATTGATCTAGTATCGATGTAGTTTGTAGATCATGTAGACAGATATGTGATAATATTCATAAACCTAATAGATGCCTTAAACTACTTCTTATAAAAATGTTCATGTATTCACTTTTCAATGTACACTTAGTGAATTAGTGTTAAATGTCTGTGTGATTCCTATAATATTAGCTAATGCATAAAATTTGCTATGTGTGCATATTTTCATATATACATGTATGCAGTATGTATTTGTGAACAAATATATACATCTTGAAATCTGATCTAATTAGCAGACAAATGTGCAAATTTGTACATTCTCTAGAGCTTGTGCAAATTCAAATTTCAACATATGAAATGTCATATGATGTATACTTCAAAATGTGAATGCAAAGAAGAATGTACACATGGGTATTTTATTTGTTTCAGTTAAAATATAGTCCGAAATTACATAGTGATTCTTTCTATATTTAGGAAACATAGGTTTCAAAATGTTGTTTTATTTTAGACATGCACATATTCTTTATGTCTGTCTGTCTGCACTAAAAAGCAATATCCTTTTAATCTTTTTATCAGTTTATTTCCTTAATGGAAATGAAAGAAAACAAAAAATTATCTTAAAATGTTTACAGATGACCTGCTAATATAGACAGTGGCTAATGTAGGGTTAAAAAAAGCTTGACAACAGCAAGCTATGTATTCTTTGAATATACTATGATTTTCCATTGATTCCGGAATAGATTTTCAGAATGCTAATGGATTTATATGAATATCAAGTAGTAGGTCTATTGTAAATATCTTTCTTTCCATTTATTTTTGTGTTTATTACAAGTTACTGTGTGTCAAACCACTGTATATGTGCATTCAGGTTTTTTGTAAGGTATGCAAAGTAATTTTCATTAAAAAAAACAAAAAATGAAGAAAGCATTTCTATTATTTTGTAAAGTAGATTAAATTAAGTCTGAATGCAGCATTTTATTGTTTTATATCAACCAGATTATATGATCCAAGAATTTATTACAAATATGAAACGTTTCTTAGTCCAATGATAAATTTTAGCTACTTCTTTTCTTGCAAAATGGACAACTCCGGTGGACTAAATGGTTTGAACATTCGCCTCGGATACAGCAAATCCCTGACGAATCATACCAAAGTATTAAGAGCTGTCTTGCTTGATGTTCAGCAATAAGAGGTTACTGTTAGGGCTTGTCGGCCTGGTGTCAAAATAATTTGACTGGATGGGACATGATGCTACATGTCTGCAGCATGATGCTGCAGTTTTGGACATCACTATAAACTACCATACTGCAGACATTACAGCGATATGACTACAATTGTTAAAGCTATGTTAAAAGTCCTAAAGACGCGCATTATTCCAAAGAATATTCCATTCAAATGAATTCTGAGATTTTCACGCAAGTTCCATAAGGTGCAGCATATTGCGCTATGATGTCAGCATATCATTCCAGTACCAATTGGGGTGCACACAATTACTTTTATTGTACATTATGTAGAGTTAATGAACTTTGTGGATGACACATACTTCTTGTAGGGAAGAATCTTATTACTTTTCAGCAGAAAATGTCAACAGTTATGGTCACCGAGACTTATTCTAAGAAACAATACAGTTTCTGCACAATAATTTTGGTTGTCCTCCATATACAGTTACCAAACTATATTTTCTGCTTGGTTAGGAAATACAAATAGAGTGCATGGTAAAGATGTCAAGTGTTAAAGTAACTGTTGGAGAAGTAAAGTCATATCCAGGCAATAACTCCAGTTCTTCACAACTTAGAGTTACCAAACATTGGGATTGGTTTGCACTTGGGTCTAAGGAAAAGCAGCATCATTTATGGTTACCAACTTTGTGCTTGGCTTGCAATTGGTTAGGAAAAAATCTGTTTATGTTCTTGTTAAAAGGTCAAAGGCAAAGGTCACAGTAACTGAAATAATAATAATAATTAATGGTTTTTGCACAATAACATGTTCTAACACACCAATTGAGGAAGACTCGTATTGATTTTAGGGTCAAAATGAAAACGGTCAAGGTAATTCTTTAAGAATAAAAGTTTTAAAGAATCTGCACAAAATGTATGTCTGTTTAGAGGATTATTTAATATGTGGCAGACATATAGTGTGTACTCTTGTTAAGATTTAGCTAAATTGTATTATATAGTGAAATGCTTATAATTTGTTTTGAATAGGAAATATGTATGTCTATTATGGAAATATCTCTGTTTTCACTTTCTGTGTACTGCAACTACTCTGTTAAAACTATGTATATATTTCTTGCAGTTTGTTTTAAAGGTACACAAACTGGATGAACTTGTCCCATAGTAATAATATTAACAATAAATATGTGTATCAATATTGTATGTATGTTTTCCCTTTCTGTGTACAATAAGTACTCTATGCTAGAAACAATGTTATATTTCTTGCAGTTTGTTTTAAAGGTACACAAACTGGATGAACTTTCCCCATTCTTTTTGTAATGTAGATTGTAAGAAGGTTTCCTGACCTTCATATATTTTTGTATGTGTGCTGTTAAAAAAAAAAATTGAGTATTATTTATCTCCTCAGTCTATTGTTATTTTTTACTCACACATACTCTATTATCAAATATGTCTGTTTGAATGTCTGTCTGTATCAATAAATTGAAACCAAATTAAGTCAGGACCTTGATATTTTATATTGACCAAAATTTTGTTAAATGTAAGAAACATGGCTTAGACTGATGATAGCTTTGATTGGATATTTGTTTCAAAGAATATTCAACTATCTCAGTGAAGTAGTTCTTATATTTGAGTCTAATTCTAGTGAATTAAATCACAAAAACTGATGGAATCTTTGCCATCCAAATGACATATAAAGCGGAGAGGCTTTGGCTTACCACCAGACTCACTATTCATGAACAAATCTATGAAGCCGCTAAGAAAAACATCACAAACATAGTCCATTTTGCCAAATTATCCCACTACAGTACTAATATCAGAGAGTTCCAGCTGCAAAAGAGCTTTTCGAGATTACTAACAAACTAATGTCAAGAAACAAATGTACACCACTTATAACTGTCTTCTTTCAAGTAGACATTCCGGACCAATTTGCATATGTCTTCTTTGACAAGGTAGAAACCATTAGAGATAAGCTTGAATCGTCGTCACCATACAATTGCGATACAGAATTTCAGCTACAATCGTTAGCAGCATTTGAATCTTTCTCTATGGATTTAGTATGAGCAATCATGATGAAGAGTTCACCAAAGTCATGCAAACTGGATCCAATTCCAACATCACTGCTGCTTGAGAGCTTAGATCCAATATTGCCTTCACTAACTGATGTTATTGATACCTCTCTCTCATCCGGCAAATTCCCATCATTTTTCAAAACTGCCATTGTAAAGCCTCAGCTGAAAAAAACAACACTCGACCATAATGATTTAAAGAGCTACCGCCCAGTTTCTAATCTCCCGTCTTTAAGCAATGTACAGTCTGCATATATCCCTTGCCACAATTCTGAAACTATTCTGAAAGTAATTAATGACATTCTCTCAGCTTTGGATAGTGGAAAGATTACAGTCCTCGCCCTCCTTGATGTGTCTGCAGCATTTGACACAATAGACTAAGGTATATTAATTCACGTCTCTAGTATGTATTTGGCATTCACTGGCGTTCACAACACCACCTTACTATGGTTCAAGTCCTACTTAGTTAACAGGATACAGATTGTATCTGCAAATGGAATACACTCCAGCCCAGTTGATGTTGTGGTGTTCCATTCATTATACATACACAGCCACTCTTAAGTGTCATATATCATCACCCGTTGTCTCGCCAATTGACCTTACGCCAGATGAAAGATCGCTCTGCCTACCAATCACGTGACATGGCAACCTGTTAACCTCCGACAAACATGCAGTATTTGCCACAGAAATCTGTTTCAGTTTGAGTGATATGTTTATGAAAAATGATTTGTATTATTCTTAGGAATGTAAAATTACAAAGTTACATAAATTATACTGCAGAAAACAATATTTATATTTTTAGTTTGATTTCAGTAAATAATAAAAATCAATTTCAAAGCTGCCCAAGAACTTATCCATGAAAACTGAAATTCGCAGCAGAATGATACTAATATATTTAGCAAATAACCATATCCTTATTTATTTTATCTGGCTTATGTGTATGCTGCCTTGAAAGTTAATTAATTAAAAGTTAATAACAAAATCCCAAATAATTACTGTTTAGAAGTATACTGTTGTACATAATAATTTTAAGGTTATACTGTGTCAGACGGAATTTTCATCATTGATGTATGTTGATGTAAATATGTAAATGCATGCTTAATATATGAGACGATATTTATCTGAAACCATTGTTTTGGTATTCCTTATTATTACATGTCTATATTCCCATGATAAAGTAAGAGTCACTCAAGTGTTTGAAAGATCGAGACAATAAATTATTATTTCTGAGACAATCAAACATTAAAATGTAAATTGTCAAACTTTAAAATAATGCAGTATGGAGTTCAGTCCATCCTATACAAGAAAAATAATATCCATCATACCATCAAGTTACGGGGTTCTCCAACCATATTCTAGAAGCATTTATTGTTACATACATTTTTCAATTTCAGTTTCTTTTTTCTTCCTCAAGACATCGACGAGAAGTACTTTCTACATACGTTTTCAACCACAAAACACAAGATGATTAAGTTATTAGGAATACACATGAATAAATTTGTAGTTCATAACAATGAATGTCTTGTTTTTATACAAACATGCTATTGTCATCAATTGTTTCCATATTCAGCTGACACAACAAAGTATTTATAAATGGAAGTTTTATCTATGCTTTGGGAAGGTAATAAAAATTCCTTCATTTAGACAATCTTAGTATCGACTGTCAGAATTTCGAGGCTGCAGTGACTTCTTTTCGATGGAGAAATTAACAAATCATTGAAAATTTTTTACATACTTCTTATACTCAATTCATTATTGCCACAAACAGCTTGTCGGAGGAAAATGGCGGACGAAAGCATGGCTTGAATGTGTGTCAAATTTACGTTTGGTGATTGGTTAGTTGATGAGCATGATTGACAAGTGGCGATAGGTCAATTGTATGCTGAAGACACCCAAATATACTACAAATCTAGCAACCCAACTGAGTTTGATGCTACCATCCAAGGAGTAGAGGTGCATTTTTAATGTGAAATCATGGATGACATGTAACAAGCTGCGGATGTATGATGATAAAACTGAGGCCACTCTGATCACAACTTAAAGACTTTCTCATTTACATCCTTTACCTCAAACAATAAATATTAACAACACCAACATTAAATTAAGTCAGTACAAAACCTAGGTGTTCCTCTTGGCAGTACTCTCACATTGCACCAACATGTCGTGAACATATGCAAGGCTGCATATCTTGAGCTAAGATGCATCAGCTCCATTCGCACATATCTTTCAGCTAATGCCATTAAATCACTTGTGTTCATTAGTACTTTCAAGACTGGACCACTGTAACTCAATTCTGGCTGGTTAATCTCAATATATACTCCAAAAACTTCAAAAGGTTCAAAACATAGCTGCTCTGATCATCCTTAGAGTACCACAACCAGAGCAAACCTCCCCACTGCTCTACCCTACACGGGCTATCCACTCGATCCAGAATCAAACACAAAACATGTTATCTTTGCAATGTTTCACTGACGGACTCCAGTCCAATATACCTATCTGGCCTCACCCATGTATAGACACCAGCAAGGTACTTGCGCTTCTCTTAATGTAAACCCGTGACTGGGATTTCCTTGTATGTCTTAGTTCAAACACCGACATACATTAAGGTTACATCATTTTGCTAAACAAACTGCTCTATATTAGCTCTAGAAATCTTAGTGTCGTCTTGTTAGTCAGTGTTTGAATTTCTGTTTAGCCAGAGTATGGATTCCTCGTGCAGTTAGATTGGTATGTCGCATGATTGAGAAAGAATGACCCAAAACAATTTATATCCAATGGTCCTAAAATTACACCAGAAGGTATGTAACACATGCATTTTGACAGAATCGGCTAAATTTTTTATATGACGTCGTCAATAAATATACCCGGTTTTCTAAGGGCATACGTATTTCCAGCATTCAGCAATTATTTCATTTTCACTGAATTTAATCTTGAAAGCCGGGAACTTTTTCTCGTTGCAATTTTTAGATTGGGGCAGGAGTGAAAGTTTTCTTGTTATTTCCTGCATGTCTGATTCAGATTGATTTTCCTATCGACAGTTCATCAGATATTAATAACGACTGTTTAGGATATGACTATCAGCATTGGATGGACGTGGAACCACCTGCAAGTCCCAGGCGAAGGGGCATTGTCCAAAATATTTTTTGCTGAAATTTCATAGCATTTCCCCTCACTTTAATGTGAATGTTAAATAGACATTATTCAAGAGGAAAAAACATTTGTATAGATTGTTCTGGTAATTAGATATTCAAGATGAAAAAAAACATTTGTATAGATTGTTAATTAGATATTATTCAAGAGGAATAAACATTTATAGACTGTAAATTAGATATTATTCAAGAGGAGAAAGATTTGTTTAGATCGTTCATTAGATAATATTCGAGAGGAAAAACACTTGTTTTTGGAACTACATCCTTCTGTACGAGAAAAACATGGCTTCTTACATTTTGTTTAATCTTGTAAAATGGTATACCCATTCCATTCAAAGCAGCTATTGTAAGATGTTTAAGATATCAGTCCATTGTGGCCATATTGGAAGTCCATACAGTACTATTTTATTTAGGACCAACTACCTATCAGAATTCTTTTGAAAAGTGAGTAAATGTATGTCATTGTTTTTGTAAGCATGTCCTCAGCTTAAATTCTCAAAGTACAACAGATTTTATATCAGTACATTATATAGCTTTATTCTTTAATTTCTAGAAGTTTGTTAATTTATACTGTAGTTTCTATGTACCTATGGTTAACACCAATTTGTTCAATAATGCTGAAAATTTAAAAATTTATGGCAGAGATATTTTGAAAACTTGCAATTATTTGCTCACACTGTTGGTCACAAAAGAATAAAGACATGATCTTAAAAGGTATTCTCTTTTAATGAAAAATATTCACTGGATATTATCAAGACATTGAATAAGGTCCCATTGACAGAACCAGGATATTATCAAGACACTGAATAAGGTCCCAATGACAGAACCAGGATATTATCAAGACATTGAATAAGGTCCCATTGACAGAGCCAGGATATTATCAAGACACTGAATAAGGTCCCAATGACATAACCAGGATATTATCAAGACATTGAATAAGGTCCCATTGACAGAGCCAGGATATTATCAAGACACTGAATAAGGTCCCATTGACAGAACCAGGATATTATCAAGACACTGAATAAGGTCCCATTGACAGAACCAGGATATTATCAAGACACTGAATAAGGTCCCATTGACAGAACCAGGATATTATCAAGACACTGAATAAGGTCCCATTGACAGAACCAGGATATTATCAAGACACTGAATAAGGTCCCATTGACAGAACCAGGATATTATCAAGACACTGAATAAGGTCCCATTGACAGAGCCAGGATATTATCAAGACACTGAATAAGGTCCCATTGACAGAACCAGGATATTATCAAGACATTGAATAAGGTCCCATTGACAGAACCAGGATATTATCAAGACACTGAATAAGGTCCCATTGACAGAACCAGGATATTATCAAGACAATGAATAAGGTCCCATTGACAGAACCAGGATATTATCAAGACATTGAATAAGGTCCCATTGACAGAACCAGGATATTATCAAGACACTGAATAAGGTCCCATTGACAGAACCAGGATATTATCAAGACATTGAATAAGGTCCCATTGACAGAACCAGGATATTATCAAGACACTGAATAAGGTCCCACTGACAGAACCAGGATATTATCAAGACACTGAATAAGGTCCCACTGACAGAACCAGGATATTATCAAGACACTGAATAAGGTCCCATTGACAGAACCATGATATTATCAAGACACTGAATAAGGTCCCATTGACAGAGCCAGGATCTTATCAAGACACTGAATAAGGTCCCATTGACAGAGCCAGGATCTTTACAAGACATTGAATAAGGACCCATTGACAGAACCAGAATATTATCAAGACATTGAATAAGGTCCCATTGACAGAGCCAGGATATTATCAAGACACTGAATAAGGTCCCATTGACAGAAGCAGGATATTATCAAGACACTGAATAAGGTCCCATTGACAGAACCAGGATATTATCAAGACATTGAATAAGGTCCCATTGACAGAACCAGGATATTATCAAGACACTGAATAAGGTCCCATTGACAGAACCAGGATATTATCAAGACACTGAATAAGGTCCCACTGACAGAACCGGGATATTATCAAGACACTGAATAAGGTCCCATTGACAGAACCAGGATATTATCAAGACACTGAATAAGGTCCCATTGACAGAACCAGGATATTATCAAGACACTGAATAAGGTCCCACTGACAGAACCAGGATATTATCAAGACACTGAATAAGGTCCCACTGACAGAACCAGGATATTATCAAGACACTGAATAAGGTCCCATTGACAGAACCATGATATTATCAAGACACTGAATAAGGTCCCATTGACAGAGCCAGGATCTTATCAAGACACTGAATAAGGTCCCATTGACAGAGCCAGGATCTTTACAAGACATTGAATAAGGTCCCATTGACAGAACCAGAATATTATCAAGACATTGAATAAGGTCCCATTGACAGAGCCAGGATATTATCAAGACACTGAATAAGGTCCCATTGACAGAAGCAGGATATTATCAAGACACTGAATAAGGTCCCATTGACAGAACCAGGATATTATCAAGACATTGAATAAGGTCCCATTGACAGAACCAGGATATTATCAAGACACTGAATAAGGTCCCATTGACAGAACCAGGATATTATCAAGACACTGAATAAGGTCCCACTGACAGAACCGGGATATTATCAAGACACTGAATAAGGTCCCATTGACAGAACCAGGATATTATCAAGACACTGAATAAGGTCCCATTGACAGAACCAGGATCTTATCAAGACATTGAACAAGGTCTCATTGACAGAGCCAGGATCTTTACAAGACATTGAATAAGGTCCCATTGACAGAACCAGAATATTATCAAGACATTGAATAAGGTCCCATTGACAGAGCCAGGATATTATCAAGACACTGAATAAGGTCCCATTGACAGAAGCAGCACAAAAATAATACATTCAATTCTTAGTATAACATATGCAATTGTCAAATACCATATATACTCACATATAAGTCAATCAAACTGCACAGACCCAGATCTTACACAAAAATCGTACAAAAAATGTTATCATTATAAATATCTATACATGTTACACAAAGTCAAATACGAAGGCATCACAAACTGGTCCAGAATGCAGGCATTCAATCTTTACTATTATTACATAATACTCAAATCAAATCCATAATAAAATTCAATGTTTAATGACATTACATTGAGGTTTAGTAGACTAATAATATAGAATCAATGCAAATACTATTACATTGAGGTTTCATTGACTAATAACAGAATTGAATGCAATGACATTCATTAAGTGAAAATAATATTTTAAAAAGCGTATCATAGTTTTGATGTTTTTTAATTCTATGTTTGAAGACAATTTTCACACAGGACAAGGTTATATGTTGTGGCTGGTATATTAGGTGGAGGAAGAACCAAAGAAAATACCAGAAAGAACAACCAACCCATGGGAAGCTACTGGCAAGATTTATGACATACCCAATTTGTCAAGCCAAGATTTAAACCTATACTGACAGGTGAGATGTGTGAGTGAGCTGTAAAGGCATGTATCTTGGATCCCTTGCCCCACCCACCACAACAACGAAGAATTCAATGCAATGATGTATTCCTGATGTAAATTTAATTAAATAAATTGTAACTATATTTAATTGTAGCAATTTTTATTTTTAAAAAGACAGTTGAGAGATAGTACTTGTACACAATTGGAGTTCACAAAAAAGTACCAGAGAATTTCCATGTTTTTTATTAAAAATTAACAGTTATCCATTTTCCTTGTTATTGTAAATCATAACTGTTAAGCAGATTCTCTAAAAGTATCTTAGATAATTACATTTCCCATTGACATTTTGATACATTATGGAAATAGTGTTACATATCATTGTTTAAAAGATGTATCCAATGGTATAATTAGTCTTGCATGCCACAGTATAAAAACGTGTTGTATCCAATGGTATAATTAGTCTTGCATGCCACAGTATAAAAACATGTTGTATCCAATGGTATAATTAGTCTTGCATGACACAGTATTAAAACATGTTGTATCCAATGGTATAATTAGTCTTGCATGACACAGTATAAAAACGTGTTGTATCCAATGGTATAATTAGTGTTGCATGCCACAATGTAAAAACGTATTGTATCCAGTGGTATAAAGTGTTGTACACCATGGTATAACAGGTTTGGCAGGATACAAAGGATATAAAATATTTAATCTGTTTGTATGTCCTTTGGCGGAATAATTGTGGAAAAAGGGTATTTTAAAATAAATATTTCATACGTAAAATTATCAAAATCAGAGCTAACATACATTCGTTGGCAGTGAATGATGATATCTTGTGCTCTTCTATATGGATAATAATTTGAACCTGTACTAAAATCTCTGACATGTACAACAATTTAATCTGATGAAATGATGACATCAAAAGGGAAAGTGGAAAATGTTTTAATACAAATATACAGACTTTATAAACACTAACAATTTTTAAAATTAGAAATAAAAAAAATATTGTCTAATTTCAAAAAATATTTTCAAAAATGTAAACTCATCCTCAAATTCTAATACAATGTTATATCCCAAACCCCTTCTGTTGCACACTGACACATCCATTTCTAATCCAAAGACACTGCCTATCAACATTCTGCTTTTTAAACAAAATATCCAATATGACTCTTGCACTCAACATTTTTATATTGCAAAAATCAAAGCTGCTTGTATTTATCTCCCAACAGTTTACTCACGAACTTTATATCAAAGAGGCCATAGAATATATATATTCATTTTTTTCTTCAAGATTTTGTTACTATGACATGCCATCTTCCCTGATTTTGAATCAGATTAACAAAAATAAGACAATGTCCTTTACAAAGGCACAATGTTTCACAACATATAATTCTGATTATAAGGCTTCAATATGTTCGGGCTGTTCCAGTAAAACATACTTCACATCCAAGGAAGAGCTTTCCATTTGGAGTATTTCCCCACAGATTAAGAATTTTTGTATCATTTTTGTATGAACTTGTTGAGTGATCACAGTACATGTACCCTGGCAGGGCTGTCATGCAAGGTGCCTGGGTTATATGGGTAACTGCCTGTAGTGCCATTTTGCTGAGTTTGTGGTATATTTAGGAATGGCCCATAACATACAGAGTTCATTTGAACTACCTCTGATATTTCTGTGAGACAAATATGCCACAGATGTATGTTGCTGCAATAATTTACAAAAAGCATCAAACTATTTATTCCGTGAAAATAACTGGAAAACAACAATCTATTTAAATTATCTCTGTTATTTGAATGAGTGGACTGACTATATACAAGAAGTTGCAAATGATAAAAAAAATGGTTTGATATATTAAAACCTACTTGGTCATCAATCTTTGTTTAGTAAAAATAAATTATTTTAGTTTTAGTTGCCTGGGGAAAGTCGAATATTCTACCATCAGATTGGCCTTGATGGAATTCTACTATTAGACTGGCCTAGACTGAATTTTACTATAAAACTGGCCTGGACTGAATTTTACTATCAGACTTGCCATGCCTGAATTCTGCCATTACAATGACCTAGACTGAATTCTACCATCTGATTGGCCTGCAAAGATTTCTACCATCAGATAGGTCTGGACTTAATTCTACCATCAGATTGGCCTGCACTGAATTTTACCATCAGATGTGCCTGGACTGAATTCTACCATCAGATTGGCCTGCACTGAATTTTACCATCATACTTGCCAGGACTTAATTCTACTAACAGACTGATCTTGACTGAATTCTACCATCAGATGGGCCTGGACTGAATTCTACTAACAGATTGATCTTGACTGAATTCTACCATCAAAATGGCCTTGACTGAATTCTACTATTAGAATGGCCGTGACTGAATTCTACCATTAAAATGGCCTGGATTGATTTCTTCTATTAGACTGTCCTGGACTGAATTGTACCATCATACTGGTTTGGACTGAATTCTACCATCAAAATGGTCTGCTTTGGCTCCTATGGTGTGTCCTTGAACAGGGTACTTTATAACAACTGCCTTGGCACTAAACAACCTCCTTGTGGTACTGTACCATAAAACAATAAAACTAAATCAAGCCAGTCACTTTACTAAGAACAGCTATACAAAATGTAATACGCTGTATGTGAAGCTGAAATTAAAATCAGCTTCACCTCAAGACTGATCATGTGACATAGGGCATATTTTAGTCATAACCTCAAACACAGGGTTACGAGGTCAAACATTGCAATCAAGCAAAATATATTCACCAATAGGTAGCACATTAAAAAAGAATTTACCCATAATAAAAGGATTCATCACCAACCCCTATATATATATATATATATATTATATTGTAACTCAATTCTGACTGGTTCGTCACAATATTTACTCCAGAAACTTCAAAAAGTTCAAAACACAGCTGCACGGATCATCTTTAGAGTACCTCGATCAGAGCACACCTCACCACTGCTCTGTACCCTACAATGGCTATCGATTTGATACAGAATCAAACACAAAATTTGTTCTCTGTGCTATGTTTCAATGACAGACTCCAGTCCAACATACCTATCCAGCCTCACCCATGTGTATACACCAGCTAGATCCTTAAGCTCTTCTTCTGATAATTGTATACTCATTGTTCCCAAGGTGACAACAAAGTCATATGGACAACATTCGTTTGCACACCAGGGCCCAGCTACGTGGAACGAATTGCCCATTGAAATTAGACACAAAGACACAGTGGTCCCTTTTAAGAGTGCTCTTAAGACTCACCTGTTTCAACTGCAGGGACAAACTTGGCGACATAATCATGTTTTGTATCTTATATATTTTCAGCATGTTTTTATGTTTTCCAATTTCATTGTTTTTGTCATTTGTTGTTCTGTAGTGTAATCACATCATTATTGATGGTGTAAAGCGCTTAGAGCTTCGAAAGATTAGGCGCTATACAAAGTCATCATTATTATTATTATTATTATTATTATTATTATAAACTAGATCTGTACTCTACTGATTCACTTTACAACCCCATAAAAAAACTAGATCTGCAATCTACTGATTCATTTACAACCCCATAATAAAACTAGATCTGCAATCTACTGATTCACTTTACACTTAATGCTGACTGTACTTTTGATTAACACACAGGTGACATGAGGGTGGTCTGTGAGTATGGAAATGAAAGATATTTTGACGTTTGCCTATGATGACCCAAGAGACTGAATCCTGGATGGTAGAAGTACAAAAAACTGTTTTTTAGAAAGTAAAAAAAACAACATTTTCTTGAAAGCATATGTTACAAAGTAACGTACACACTCTAATCCAGCTGACATGTCTGAATTGGTAAAATAGAATATAAAATAATAATCATGTGGCTTAGTGGAACGTATGAAATGGTAAATTAATAATGTACTGCAGAATTATGTCATTTTATATTTTTCTTTAACAGAGCTATACTTGGCAAAAACATCATAATACTGTTAAGGCATGAAGTTATCCGAATCATTACCTTGAGATAATAGTTATATAAATTCAATATCTAGGTAAAGACACAACATTTTTTAAATATGAAAAACAAAAAACTTCTAATTAGGAAAAGGCAAAGATAATGTTCAGTATATTATGAAAAATTGGGCAGAAAGTGGCCCAGCGACACTATGTTGAATTTTGAAAAGCAATTCTGTCAAATGTTCCTCTGTGTCAAAGTTGTCAGCTGTAACAAATTTCTGGTCCATGTAATTATTTGCCCATTTCTCCCTTCAACTGGTTGGATGTTAACAGTGACGACCACTAAGAAGTAATTGATGTATTGTTCTCAAGCTGTTTCACCTCCAGTGTAAGGTAGGCAACATGCAGTGCTTGCCGTTAGTAACAAAATCAAGATGATCTCTCATAGAACTTGTCAGGAATTTTTTGCGAAGACATAAGTCAACCCAGCTGCCACTGTTGCAACCAAAATACCTAGTCCAGCTGCTGCAATGAAAAATGTACAATATTTCATTTATCAATGTTTTGAACAACACTAAATACAAAATTGTTTTCCATTTACTTAAGAGTTCTAAGGTCAGAGGTCATTAAATGCAAGATGGTTACCAATAGTGGATACGCCATGCTAAAATGCTTGCAACTGAATGGATGCTTTGAATCATGCCATTATAGCATCCTGAATCAGTTAATGTGATGTGTTCTTAAGCAGTTTGAATTCTACTCCACTGTATTAGCCCATGTCAGTTACTGTGGTGTGTTCTTGGGCATGGTGCATTACTCAAATTGCTACATCATTGTATAGTCCTATGTGTTGCTGTGCCATGAAATATGAGATCAAGCAACTTGTGTCAATCAATATTTTCTATATAAGAAAAATTCAGAAGTCTTTTAAGTAAGATGTCACCTAATGTGGATATTTCTGAAATTGCATGCTGTATTACAATGTGATCTACGGTGTACAAGTTAACATTTAACATGATGTGAAACTGAATTCAGGCTGATTGTATAGGCACTGTCATGGCTCAGTGGTTAACATGGCTAGCAAACTTTATTTCTCAATATCTTCTTCACCGGAACTGCCTCTGACCTAGTAAAAAGGAAGCAACCCTGCTTGAAGAATGTGTGTTTTTGGAATTATTTAATTTACTCTAAATTAATCTATATTGATTGATGTCAAATTCTGTGGTTTTGCAACGAAAGAGAAACCTTAGTTAATAAATAAAAATCCTGGATTGGGGAGGGAGATCTGTTATTTCCATAGAAATCATTTTCTGTTAGGTCACTAACTTAATGGTTTGCAGTAGCCATGAAAAGAAAGAATACTGACTCCCCATGAAATAGTAACCATCAAATGAAAGAATATTGACTCCCCATGAAATAGTAACCATGAAATGAAAGAATATTGACTAACCATGAAATGAAAGAATATTAACTCCCCATGAAATAGTAACCATGAAATGAAAGAATATTGACTAACCATGAAATAGTAACCATGAAATGAAAGAATATTGACTCCCTTTGAAATAGTAACCATGAAATGAAAGAATATTGACTAACCATGAAATAGTAACCATGAAATGAAAGAATATTGACTCCCCATGAAATAGTAACCATGAAATGAAAGAATATTAACTAACCATGAAATGAAAGAATATTAACTCCCCATGAAATAGTAACCATGAAATGAAAGAATATTGACTAACCATGAAATAGTAACCATGAAATGAAAGAATATTAACTCCCTATGAAATAGTAACCATGAAATGAAAGAATATTGACTCCCCATGAAATAGTAACCATCAAATGAAAGAATACTGACTCCCCATGAAATAGTAACCATGAAATGAAAGAATATTGACTCCCCATGAAATAGTAACCATGAAATGAAAGAATATTGACTCCCCATGAAATAGTAACCATGAAATGAAAGAATATTGACTAACCATGAAATAGTAACCATGAAATGAAAGAATATTGACTCCCCATGAAATAGTAACCATGAAATGAAAGAATACTGACTCCCCATGAAATAGTAACCATGAAATGAAAGAATACTGACTCCCCATGAAATAGTAACCATGAAATGAAAGAATATTGACTAACCATGAAAAGAAAGAATATTAACTCTGCATGAAATAGTAACCATGAAATGAAAGAATATTGACTAACCATGAAATAGTAACCATGAAATGAAAGAATATTGACTAACCATGAAATCGTAACCATCAAATGAAAGAATACTGACTCCCATGAAATAGTAACCATCAAATGAAGGAATACTGACTCCTCATGAAATTGTAACCATGAAATGAAAGAATACTGACTCCATATGAAAAACAGTGAACTCACCGTAAGCAGTGCAAGTGCTAATCTTGTATTCATCTAGAAATGCATACAACTTTAATAATGGGTTTAATGAAAGGTGTGGGTGAAAAGATGCACAGTACATACACTGTTGATTTTGAATTGCCCTCTCAGTACTGTGGACACTGATAGGTAAAGTAAGGAATAAAGTGTCCACTGTGTATGGGTAGATATCCACCATGCATGGGTAAATATCCACCATGTATGGGTAAATATCCACTATGTATAGGTAGGCATCCACTGTGTATGGGTATGTATAGGTAAATATCCACTATGTATGGGTAGATATCCACTATGTATGGGTAGATATCCACTTTGTATGGGTAAATATCCATATGTATTATGGGTAGATATCTACAATGTATGGGTATGTATAGGTATATATTGTTGTAGGGTTTAATGCCATTTTTCAGCACACGATAGGCTATACATGGCGGCCAGTATTACTGGTGGAGGAAGAAACCGGGAAAACCCCTGGAATGAACCAAAAACCCACGAGAAGCTACTGGCATGCTTTCTCACAAAACTACATTAGCCGAATCTTAGACTCGAACCCACACAGACAGAGGTGAGATGGCAATGATCCATAATGGAGAGCGCTTTAGACCACTCGGGTCCCACTGTATAGGTATATATCCACTATGCATGGGTAGATATCCACTATGTCTGGGTATGTATAGGTAGATATCCATTATGTATGGGTATATCTACAATGTATGGGTATGTATAGGTAGATATCCACTTTGTATCAAACATATCCACTGTGTATGGGTATTTATAGGAAGATATCCACTGTGTATGGGTATTTATAGGAAGATATCCACTGTGTATGGGTATTTATAGGTAGATATCCACTGTGTATGGGTATGTATGGGTAGATATCCACTATGTATTAAATTTTTAACATAAAAACTTCTAAGTATGAAAAGGCAAAGATAATGTTTAATATATTATGACAAATTGGGCAGAAAGTAGCCAATCCAATCAACAATATGTTATTAATGTACAGTACATACATATGTACATAGATGCAAAAGTAATGATCAGGTGGGCTTCATAAGAAAATGAAAAGAAGACATTTTCCCACTTGAGAAAAAAAAGAAATTATGCAAAGATTAGAATATCTGAAGACTACTTATCATTTAACTGTTAAATGAAATCAATCACTTGATAATGGCTGAGTGATTTTGAAACTGAAATATATTTAAAATATATTAAAAAGAATTTAGTCAAATGACAAAACAAAACCTTACAAAAACAATGCCTTACCTAAAAAATACCTTAAGTACATAAATAATGCTTTACCTAAATAATACCTTTAGTATATAAATAATGCCTTACCTAAATAATACCTTACCTAAATAACCTAAGCGATGCCTTAAGGACATACAAAGTACCTAACCTAAACAATGCCTTTAGTACATAAAAATTGCCATACCTAAATGTCTTTAGTATCTAAATATTGCTTTACCTAAGCAATGACTTACCGAAACAGTGCCGTAACTATCCCAAACAATGCCTTTAGTACATAAAAAGTGCCTTACCAAAACAATGCCTTACCGAAACAAAGCCGTTAGTACATAAAACGTGCCTTACTGAAACAATGCATTTAGTACATAAAAAGTGCCTGACCTAAACAATGCCTAACCCAAACAATGGCCTTACCTCAAAGATGCCTTTTGTACACAAACAGTGCCTTACCTAAACAATGTCTTTAGTACCTTAATAATGCCTAACATAAACAAAGCCTTGCCTAAATAATACTTTAATTCTTTTCCTAAATCAGAAGCATTTTTATCTTCTTCCTCTTCCTCTTCTTCATCCTCTTTACATCCTCCTGACCAATCCTCCTTCGCTAAAAGTAAAATTAAATATTTGAAATTCATAAAATATTCAAAATTCACAAAACTTAAAATATTCAAAATTCACAAAATTAAAATATCCAAAATTTACAAAAATTCAAATAGTTATTCAAACTTCACAAAACTTGAACTGGTTGTGGATAGAACTGATGGGCCAGGCATTGGTTACAAATCTGATCAGCAACTGCCTAAATGATTCAAGCATGTTTTCTCTAAGTTTGTAAGGATCCTCCTGTTGCATGATTAAGTTGTGCTGTTACAAATTAGAATTATGTGGTCTAGAAATAAGAACCATAGCTTTATCCTTTGGGACTGCAAAGCCTTACACACATTCATAGCTTTTACCTCACTGTAACTGAATTTTTCCTGTCATGTTAACTCATGGCATCTAACATTCAGACAGAGCCTTTTTCAACAGATTTTTGTGATTTAGCTTTCTCTAATCAACCTTTCTTGCAGTTTATTTTCTCAATCTTTCCTTATGAGGCAGACATAGGGATAGTAGTAACCTGACTTCTAGATTTATCACAGCTCAAAGCTTTACTTATGTACCTGCACTGTCATTATTTCCTTCTCTGTTAGCAGGTACATATGGAACTTTATCCTTGGAACTGGACACCTTCTCTGACTTACTACTTTTGGCTTTATCTCTTCTCCATTGAACCAATTGTTTCTTGATTTCTTAACCTAAATATGTTTCACAGGATCCCACTGTTCCAGCAGTCATTTAATACCATCACGAAGAGACAACCCTCTTGTTACACAATGCTTCAATATTTTTGTATGCTCTTTCCCACAAACAGTTCTTTCAGTTCCATTTGTCTGTTCACACTTTTATCCAAATAATATGATTCGTCCATTAGCAAGACATCAAAACTAACAGGCAGTTTATAAGCTCCATTTTTAAGTGCTATTTTTAGGTGCTAAATGTATCAAATGGCATATCCATTCACTTAAGTACACAGAGGGATTCACTGCTAATATCATATGGCATATTCATTCACTTAAGGACACAGAGGGATTCACTGCTAATATCAAATGGCATATTCATTCACTTAAGGACACAGGGATTCACTGCTAATATCAAATGGCATATTCATTCACTTAAGGACACAGAGGGATTCACTGCTAATATCAAATGGCATATTCATTCACTTAAGGGCACAGAGGGATTCACTGCTAATATCAAATGGCATATTCATTCACTTAAGGACACAGAGAGATTCACTGCTAATATCAAATGGCATATTCATTCACTTAAGGACACAGAGGGATTCACAGCTAAATGTATCAAATGGCATGACCATTTGCTAAAGTACATTGCTAAGTACACTGACAGATTAACTGCTAAATGTATCAACGACCATCCACTTAAGTGCACAGAGGTATTCAATTTGGTTACATGTGAAAATACACTTTTATTACAGTCTGAAGCATTATCTGATTCAAAGCAATATAGTTATTCCATCTTACATTTTTCTTTATGAAATCGTCACTCAGTAATGTGAAAATATTTTCTCCATCAGAGGCTCTGTCATATCTTGGAACTGATAAAATTGCTTCAGTCATAACACCTTCTGTGTGATCAAAATATATAACAACATCAGGGTAGAGTTGTCACAATTCCTGCTACTATCAGTTGCTATACTGAAGGGTTGGGATGAAATATTGTTACAATGTCTTCCTTGCAGTATTGTAATACAATTTGTTACTGACGATTTGGGAAACATGCACTTGAATAGTTTAGAAGCATGGTCTCATTCAAAAATTGCAACATTATCTCAACCAAAATGTTTGTAGAATGTTCTTCAGCTTTTATTACCTCCAGTTCAGTTTCTGGCATTATAAATCCAAATCAAATAGAGGTCATGGCTTTACATCATGACTTCATTACAATGTATTCTTTATGCTTTTTGAAATTCAAAACTGGCAACAGTCATCTCACCCACCATGGGAAATGTTTGAGTGAACACAAACACAAAGTGCAATAAATGTAACATGTGCTTTTTGTTCTATATATAGATTCTATACATTCTATACTTGCTACAGGACAGACTATAACAACTAAGATCGCATCAAGCAATGCGGGAGAGTTGATTGGCGTCAGAGACCGCTGATGATATCTTGACTATCCATTAAAGCAATAAAAGTTTTTTATTCAAGATTTAAGCCAATATATAATTTATTCATGATTTAAGCCAGTAGATAATTTATTCATGATTTAAGCCAGTAGATAATTTATTCATGATTTAAGCCAATATATAATTTATTCATGATTTAAGCCAACAGATAATTTATTTCATGATTTAAGCCAATATATATTTTATTCATGATTTAAGCCAGTAGATATTTTATTCATGATTTAAGCCAAAAGATAATTTATTCATGATTTAAGCCAGTAGATATTTTATTCATGATTTAAGCCAATATATAATTTATTCATGATTTAAGCCAATATATAATTTATTCATGATTTAAGCCAATATATAATTTATTCATGATTTAAGCCAGTAGATATTTTATTCATGATTTAAGCCAAAAGATAATTAATTCATGATTTAAGCCAATTTACAATTTTTTCAATTACCAGTATCTTTGTGTCTGTGATATTTCTACATGCAACTATCCAATTACCAGTATCATAATCTTTGTGTCTATGTGATATTTTTTATCAAATGACTATCCAATTACCATTATCATTATCTTTGTGTATATGTGATATTTCTCAACCAAATGACAATCCATTAAACAGTCTATCATTATCTCTGTGTCTATGTGATATTTCTACAACAGATACTGAATATCCAATCACCAGTCTATCATTATCTTTGTGTTAATGTGATATTTCTACAACTGACTATGCAATTACCAGTCTATTACTATCTTTGTGTCTATGTGATATTTCTACAACTGACTATGCAATTACCAGTCTATCATTATCTTTGCGTCTATTTGATATTTCTACAACTGACTATGTAATTACCAGTCTATCATTATCTTTGTGTCTATGTGATATTTCTACAACTGAGTATTCAATTACCAGTCCATTTTTCCATTTAGGAATTAATACCTACTTGCAACTCTTTCACTTGTAACATCGATGTCATCTTCTGTCACTGCAACATCAAGTAATTCTTTAATTCTGTCCATCACCTCATGTATCTTTTCATCTTGAAAAAATGTAGTCACAGAATTCCACATTTGTATCTGGAAGCTTGCCAAACACTCGAATGGGGATGTCATATAGCTCAATTGCATCTGAAAATAGTGTATATCAAGGTATAGATTATAGTGTCTACCAAGTTATTGGAAAGTAACACTATACACTCTGATAGACATAATGCACCAGGCATCATTCAGGGAAAGTAAAACTTACACTTATAGACATAATGTACCAGACATCAGTCAGGGAAAATAACACTATACACTCTGATATACATAATGTACCAGGCATCATTCAGGGAAAGTAAAACTTACACTTATAGACATAATGTACCAGACATCATTCAGGGAAAGTAACACTATACACTCTGATAGACATAATGTACCAGGCATCATTCAGGGAAAGTAACACTTACACTTATAGACATAATGTACCAGGCATCATTCAAGGAAAGTAACACTTGCACTTACAGACATAATGTACCAGGCATCATTCAGGGCAAGTAACACTTACACTTATAGACATAATGTACCAGGCATCACTCAGGGAAAGTAACACTATAAATGAATAGAGCTGATGGTGATATTCTGTTAACTGACACATTACATGACAGAATACTCTGATCTGGGTACTTTACAGTTAACTTAGATTAACTGACACATTACATGACAGAATACTCATATCTGGGTACTTTACAGTTAACTTAGATTGACTGACACATTACATGTCAGAATACTCTGATCTGGGTACTTTACAGTTAACTTAGATTAACTGACACATTACATGACAGCATAATCTGATCTGGCTTTCTTTTTGTTTTTTATGGTTTAACGCCTTTTTTCAGCACAATATAGGCTATACATGGCGGCCAGTATTAATGGTGGTGGAAGAACCCAGACAAAACCCGGAAAGACCCACCGACAGTGCTTTAGACCACTCGGTGCCCCTTCTGATCTGGGTACTTTACAGTTAACTTTGATTAACTGACACATTACATGACAGCATACTCTGATCTGGGTACTTTACAGTTAACTTAGATTAACTGACACATTACATGACAGCATACTCTGATCTGGGTACTTTACAGTTAACTTAGATTAACTGGCACATTAGATGACAGCATACTCTGATCTGGGTACTTTACAGTTAACTTAGATTAACTGACACATTACATGACAGAATACTCATATCTGGGTACTTTACAGTTAACTTAGATTGACTGACACATTACATGTCAGAATACTCTGATCTGGGTACTTTACAGTTAACTTAGATTAACTGACACATTACATGACAGCATAATCTGATCTGGCTTTCTTTTTGTTTTTTATGGTTTAACGCCTTTTTTCAGCACAATATAGGCTATACATGGCGGCCAGTATTAATGGTGGTGGAAGAACCCAGACAAAACCCGGAAAGACCCACCGACAGTGCTTTAGACCACTCGGTGCCCCTTCTGATCTGGGTACTTTACAGTTAACTTTGATTAACTGACACATTACATGACAGCATACTCTGATCTGGGTACTTTACAGTTAACTTAGATTAACTGACACATTACATGACAGCATACTCTGATCTGGGTACTTTACAGTTAACTTAGATTAACTGGCACATTAGATGACAGCATACTCTGATCTGGGTACTTTACAGTTAACTTAGATTAACTGACACATTACATGACAGAATACTCATATCTGGGTACTTTACAGTTAACTTAGATTGACTGACACATTACATGTCAGAATACTCTGATCTGGGTACTTTACAGTTAACTTAGATTAACTGACACATTACATGACAGAATACTCATATCTGGGTACTTTACAGTTAACTTAGATTAACTGACACATTACATGACAGCATAATCTGATCTGGCTTTCGTTTTGTTTTTTATGGTTTAACGCCTTTTTTCAGCACAATATAGGCTATACATGGCGGCCAGTATTAATGGTGGTGGAAGAACCCAGACAAAACCCGGAAAGACCCACCGACAGTGCTTTAGACCACTCGGGGCCCCTTCTGATCTGGGTACTTTACAGTTAACTTTGATTAGCTGACACATTACATGACAGCATACTCTGATCTGGGTACTTTACAGTTAACTTAGATTAACTGACACATTACATGACAGCATACTCTGATCTGGGTACTTTACAGTTAACTTAGATTAACTGGCACATTAGATGACAGCATACTCTGATCTGGGTACTTTACAGTTAACTTAGATTAACTGGCACATTAGATGACAGCATACTCTGATCTGGGTACTTTACAGTTAACTAAAGATTAACTGGCACATTACATGACAGCATACTCTGATCTGGGTACTTTACAGTTAACTTAAGATTAACTGACACATTACATGACAGCATACTCTGATCTGGGTACTTTACAGTTAACTTAGATTAACTGACACATTACATGACAGCATACTCTGATCTGGGTACTTTACAGTTAACTTATATTAACTGATACATTACTACTAAAATGAATATATTTCTTTGTATCCAATAAAAAAAATGTAGATTTACACTAAATTTGAATGTCATGAATACTTATAAGCAATGTTATAAGATCAATCAATTCATCTGGTCTTATTTGTGACATCATATACTGTACTTTCTTTCTGGTTCTCAAACTTGTTTTAAATTTGTAGATTAGATTTCCATGTATAATTCATTCATTTTGCAACTCATCATGCAAGAATAATAATCTGATATGTTCAAATCATTGTTTGAGTTCCAAGGCTGTACAAAGAGGATAACCTGATGATACAAATTTATATCTCTCTTGGACAACTACCCAACAGAAACAGTTTAGTCCCAGACAAGTGCAATTTTTAACACAAGCCTCTCAGAGGGACTGAAATTCTACCACTCAAAAGACTTTACAGGACTCAATGAAAAAAACATTTCTTATTTTATCTGCAAATTGTTAAAACCATCTGTGACATTCTTGAGTGATACCAATAGTTTCAAGATGGCCACCATGGTATCCATATTGGAAGTAAGATTGGCACCTTTTTCATTTGGGACCAACCAGATATTATGAGAAGATTTTGTTGTGACCATCCATTCATGAGTAAACAAAATGTCTGGATGACCATCATACTGGCCATACCTGGTCAGAACCATTTACATTTACAGCCAAGTAAATATCAGAAGTCTTTAGGTGAAAACCCAAGTGAAAACATCCATTAAAAAGTGCAGTAATTACATTTCCAAAATATCCACCATTGTGGTCATGATGGATGTCAGATCAGCATCAACTTCATTTAGGTCAACTTGATCAATATGATTTTCCATTAAGAAGGAGTAATGATGACACAATTTTCAAAATGGCCACCACAGTAGCCATATTGGATGTAAGAACAGTTCTATTTTCTTTTAGACCAATAAGACATCACAAGTAGCCTTGTAATGCAAATTCCATGTTAATACGATCATCCAGTCTGAGGAGTAGCAAAAACGTGATTTTTAAGAGGGCCTACTGGATGTTAAAGATACACCATTTTCATTTAGGACTAGCCTTACTGCGGGATGAATGTGCATATAATTTATTTTCATGTTAATCCTCTGAGTAGTTAAGGAGTGGCAATAACAAACTTGTCCCAATGGATCAACAAAATGAATGCCATCCCATAAGTGGTTTTGGCCAATAACCATTGGAATTAAAGCTTAAGCATCCTTATTTCATATGCAAGACTGATACACTACATTATTTCATATGCAAGACTGATACACTACATTATTTCATATGCAAGACTGATACACTACATTTCCTTTACATCCTTTTTGTCAAAGAGGAACCCCTTCTCTTCAACTGAAAATAATGATACTCAGTGATGATATTAAATAATGTGATGATAATGATAGCAATAACAATGAGACAATAATGACAGCAATAATAGTAACTACCAGTAGTGAAATATATTTTGCTATTAGTTGTCCACATAAGTTTATTTTAGTTTAGTTGATAATCTGACTTGTCATTTTTATGTCAGGATTTAAATGTTCAAGTTTGTGTACATAAGTACTCTTCAAGAATGGCCAACCCTAAAATGTGATCAACAGCCAGCATATTAATCCAAAGATGTAAAATGTTTCCCTCACAAGCGGCCTAATTTGTTTGAAATTTTGCCATATTTCTGCATCTTCAAAACTATCATATGGTATGGCAGATAATCAGATTATATCTACTGCCACCTGTCTCCCAATTTCAGAATTCTGTTACTGAAAGAATTTGTTTGTTTGATTAAGATTTTTAATGCAACTTTAAAAAAAATCAGTCATATCGCTATGATATCTGCAGTGAGGCAGTTATTAGTGATGTCTATCACTGGGGCATCATGCCGCAGACATGTAGTATGATGTCCCACCCAGTCACATTATCCTGACAACAGGCCAACCAGTCCTAACACTAACCTCTTAATGCTGACTGTCAAGCGAGGTAGCTGTTAGTACCATTTTTGTAAGTCTTTTGTATGACTCAGCTGGGGATCGAACCCACAACCTCCTGCTTTTGTGGCGGATGCTATAACCGCTAGGCCACCGTAGTGGTTCTTTTACTAAATGAAGTGTTGACTAAAGTTTATGTAATACTAAGATCAATACCCTATCATTATCTATAAAAGCTGATGTTAACAGGAGATGGCTTAACAATGCTGTAATAATTTTTGGATTGAGTGTTTCTCTCTGATGATTAGAACTGGAATATATGTCAAGATCATAACATGGTCAGCATATGCTAAATATAGATTTTGTGGATTACACACACACACACACACACACACACACACACACACACACACACACACATTAACCATGAATAAAACAGTACCAGACAAAGACAAAAAAAAAATCATGGTACAGTAGATATATCACTTCCTTTGTAAAGAAGGCATTTCATCCATTCTACAAAAATGTTGTCTATATAATTCAATTACAGTGCTACACAATTAGCAACATAGAAATAAATCAATAAAACTTTTAACATGTCATCACATAAATGGAGACTTATTACTTTAGAAGAAAGTCAATGTTATTTGACTCAATGACATTGGGGTGGGGGGACTTACCAAGAAATTTCATTTAGAAAAGACTAAATAAACAATGTCATATCAGATCAGGAGAATATTCAGTAGCAGTGGGACAAAAAGAGAAACTAGAAAGAGAATTATGTTTAAATTAAATGACGTTTTTGAATGGGTTTGCAGCATGCATGACAATAGTACCCCACATACATTTCATGCTTACATCAAGAATAGGAACTATTAATGTATGTTCAGTTGAAATAGGTCTATTCTTAAGACAAGAAGAACCTTTTCATAATTATAGTTACTTTTAAATGAAGATATTTATTGCTTTGAAGTATGTAGCTTTCTTAATACATCCATCGATTACATATACTTCATACAAAAATCTTATTCTCCCTCAGGAAGGGCCACCATCTTAAATGCCACGTGTGGCAATTAACTGTTTTGTACGTATTTGAAAAATATAGTCAAATCTAGGTACTCCCTTCAGTTAGAATTAATTACAAGCAATCTTTCTCATGTAATCAAATTAACACTTTTTCTACATCTTGTATGAACACTATATACAAGGAATTCTGAGGAACTACTCAATTATATTTGACATAATACTAACACATGCTTAATAAAAGCAGGCCTCTCCTTTTTGGTCAAACATTTGGATCTTGGTATGCATTGTGGAAGGAAAGTGGCTTTTGAAATTCATCATGTATATTAGATCTCATTGGTAGAGTGAATGAAAAAGTTTACTCCAAATTAGAGACCTCATAACAATGGGAACTAACTCTTCTTGTATGCACACACATTTCACAGGTACACGGGTCATGATATCAATGTGTGCTGATTTAACTGTACAAAAAGACTAATGTTTTTTAAAGTGTAGTCTGGGTATTATATCAAAAATTGGATAGTGGCATAGCTTTAATAATAGACTTGCTTTCCACCTCAGGAGAGCCAAGATTGACACTGACTCCCAATTCAAGCACTCACATGGTCAAGAGACTGCCCATTAAGGGACAGTATCTCATCCTGAGTTCTAATTTCTTCATTCTCAAAGACCACCTCAAATGAACAAAAGCTGTCAAAACATTAGGTTTATAATTTGCTGTACAAAGTTTCAAGTTTAAATATAAAAAATTGTCTTGAGAAATATTACATACTATTATACTCTGTTCCTGTATCCAGGAAATATGCTTTGACTTTGCTTTGGTTTCTTTTTTCCTTCTTTAGTCGTTCCAACCTCTGAGCAGTGTTGGACCTTCTCCTGTGTGCTACTGAAAATAACAAACAGTACATCTATATTTTAACCCATCTTTGTTTTACAAGAATACACAAATACAGATACAAATTTAGATAGTCATGGATGTTTTTTTTATAACACAAGTTATCTTACATCAACAATAAGTAACATAGTATTATGCCATGAACTCATTTGTCACTGTGACATTCCAATTGGAAAAGTCACATAACATAAAGTAAGGTCACATAATACACAAATACTAATACTGATTTAAGCTGAGATTAATGTTGAAATTATCAACACAGCAGTTACCTCAGATTATAAGTACCATAATATCATAACATATTATTCTGTCATTGTGACATAACACCTAGAAAGGTCACATAAACATAAATGCATTACTTTCTGTAATCCATATCGATGCAGTAAGTGTTGAATTGTTTTACTACTCGGAATATGACAATGGTACAGATGAATCAATTATTACTATACCAACATATCATGTAATAAAAAAATGAAAACATCAAAATAGCAAAAGATAACTCGTAAGTGAGGAGCAATGACATTATATTTTGCCAACAGTGTCATGGAATATATTAACACAATGGGATTGCCAAACAAAGGAGTATAAATCTGTAAAGATTCCAGGACACCAAAGAACTTCACAAATAACAGTATCTCAAATAAAGTGTAAATATTAAAGAGTAAGGATAAAATATCACATTCATGATTAACACCACAACATCATGAAAAGTATCATTTGTGATAAACATCTGTCATGATACAAATCATGATAAAAACCAGTCATTATACAAATCATGATAAACACCAGTCATAATACAAGTCATGACAAATACCAGTCATTATACAAGTCATGACAATTACCAGTCATTATACAAATCATGATAAAAAAGAGTCATTATACAAATCATGATAAACACCAGTCATTATACAAATCATGATAAAAACCAGTCATAATACAAGTCATGATAAACACCAGTCATGATATATAGCAGTCATAATAAAATTCATTATAAACACAACCAAGTCATGACAAAATTCATGATAAACTTCAGACTCAGGATAAATACCAGTCATAATACAAGTCGTGATAAACACTACAGTGTCATGATAATATCATTCATTTATTTCTATGATAATAAGTGCCGGATAAGTGACAAAATTTCAACAACTGCTGGAAACATTAACTGTCACTGAATATCTCGACACAAGTTAATTAACTAATCAATGTTTATGGAACCCAACGCTCATAATCAATTGAAGGGTGTAAAAGTTGATTCTGGGCAGCAGCCTGCGAGTAATTTGGTACAGATACATGTTGGTTAGAAGGGGCATGGTACCGTGAAAAATGACAGAGACCATTCAAGGAAATGTAATAGGGCACAAACAGAGTTAGGCACAGGGCACCATACACCTCTATACATGACATTCTACAACATTGAAAGTATTCTCTCTGTGGAAGATTTACTATGAGGGCTATAAAATAAAATAAAAAGTACACTTAATGCACTGAATGGGGATGGGGGTTATGGAGTGCAAGGCAAAATCTAGTTTGAAGGTCAATTAGAATTTTAAAAAACTTCAATAAATATTTGTGCCCCAGCAAATTATGAAATAAATACCATAGTCCATGTCTGGCAGAATGTCATAGGAGTGAGATAGTTCATTATCTGAGGAATTAACACCACTATCACTCAGGCTGGAGTCCATTCTGTAAATATAACATAAAGGAATCAACACCACTATCACTCAGGCTGGAGTCCACTCTGTAAATATAACATATAGGAATCCACACCACTATCACTCTGAGCATCAAAATGGTTCAATAAAGCATTTGCAAAAAACTTAGTGTGGAGAACTTCGCTGCAACAAGTGGTTGGTTCAGTCACTTTAATGTTCATCATAACATCGGATACAAAAGTATTTGTGGAGAAGACATGTACTGTTGATAGTTTTTCACTTCCCTGTGAATAGCCCAGGCCCCGTGGTAGCCTCAATAAGATGGTAACAGACTGACCAAAATAAAGGCCAATTTAAGTAAATGTACATGAAGCATGTAAATGACAACTATCCAACCATGTGACGTTGACTTTTGTAATGTTTCTCGTATCAGGATGTGATCAATGCAATATTTTAATTTGGATTTTACTACACAAAGGTAATCTAAGTGTAATTTGTCAATATGCAAATGTATTTCACACTGATTCTGTCTTCATGTACTCAAAATTTCCATTCTTTTCTCAGAGTGTAAATGCTATTTACTGACGACGGGTCACCCTTTGCTGATGAATTTTAACTTTTATCCTTTTTGCAGCTTCCCCCCCCCACCTATCTTGACACCCGCCTATGTCGACAATATTTACTCTGGCCCAAGGATGTCACCATAAATGGGTAGGACTGTATAACATAACGGAATCAACACCACTATCACACAGGCTGAAGCCCACTCTGTAAATATAACATAAAAGAATCAACACCACTATCACACAGGCTGAAGTCCACTCTGTAAATATAACATAAAAGAATCAACACCACTATCACACAGGCTGGAGTCCACTCTTTAAGTATAACATAAAGGAATCAACACCAATATCACTGAGGCCGGAGTCTGTGCTGAATATAAAACATAACAGCAAACTATTGGAAGTTCATCAGCAAAAATACACATGTGGATCTGGTAAGAGCGATTGCCTTGAATGGGGAAGGTTGCGGGTTCAAACCCTGGTTGAGCCATACCAAATACTTATAAAAAAAATGGTACTAACAGCTGCCTTGCTTAGTGTTCAGCATGAAGAGTTAGGGTTAGGACTGGTCAGCCTGGTGTCAGGATAATGTAACTGGGTGGGACATCATGCTTTTTGTCTGTGGCATAACGCCCCAATGCCAGACATCACTATAAACTAAAAAGATGCAGACATCATAGCAATATGACTGAAAAAAAATAAAAAATCCAAATCACAAACACAAACAATCATACAAGTGGCACTCACAGCAAAGGCCAACTAAGTACAAAATTTGAATACATAAATTTTTTTGATGGAAAACAAACAGCATACAACTTTATCTATATACCACTATTTGCCTGTTGAAATGTACGTGGCTTTTGACTGTTTACAGAGATCTTTCAACAGTGTGTCACTACTTGAACTTATTACTATAATTCAGTACCAATCAAGGAAATAGATTCGTCCTTATAAAAAAATTGGTAATCCCTTTCATCTCCCATGATTGAGACCTATACTTAATGGGACAGACTCAAGTTCTAAAATCCATCATGTACAAATGTACCCACATATTCAAACCATCCACCTATTTTACAAAAACTATATATCTGATGTCTTATTATATAAACAGTGGCATCATTGAACAAGAAATAAAATTAAATCACAGCAGCAATTAATAACACCAAATTACCTTGATGAATAAATTACATTAAACTTTGTACAAAAATGGCATTCACCAAGTTTTATGATGGAATTCAAAGTGTGGAGCCATAATGTGACTTTGATTCTGAATTTTGTTGTTCAAGTAAAACAAACAAACCACACATCACTTGTACTAGTAATAAAACTACAAATTTTAAAACCTTGTCAAACTTTACCTTTTCTTTTTAAGTCTCTCATCTTCTTCCTCTATGTCAATGATCATTTCACACATTCCTGTGTCATCACTTGTGATAAATGAGTTCCGTAGGTGTGAAATAAGGAAGCTCTTATTATCCATCATTGCCATTTTGACTTCAGTTTTTTCAATGATGGAGACCTATTAAAAAAACCCACAATTGCCATGATATTAACATTAAAGATTACACACACACACACACACACACACACACACACACACACACACACTGTTATGAATTTAGGCTCTAATAAACAGTACCACAAAAAAAGAGTGATAAAAAAAGCTTCTTTACATTTAATAACAAGTTATTTCCCTGGAAAAAGAACTTAACAGTTTTAAGAATTAAATCCAAAAATAATCCAAGAATAATCCACAAATGAAATTACAAAAGTCCTAGTAATGAAATGTTCTAATAGATTCAAGTTAGAGTCCTGTTGGAAAATCCAAGATGCAAGATGAAGACTGTTACTTAAGTCTGTTTTGTGTTTACTGTTACCTTTAGTTCCCTGTAGAATCACAAGATTTAACACTTGGTGTTCCAAATCTTATTTTGATAAGCTTACTTTGTCCAAGAATAACTTATGAGCACATCAAATATTTCCAGAGATTTGAATTAATCCTATAAAACCCAAATGACCTGAAGAATTGTTAACATGGATTCAAAAACCTGCTACAACAAAAGAAAATGACTTAACATCATTTGTAAAAGCCCAGAACTGAATATATTTTGCTAAAATAAAGATGATATCACCTTCTAATATGCAGTTTCAAAATAAATCCCCAGATTGTGAAATCATGAAGGTGGGAAAAAGAGTCATGTGTCTCATTTATATCATGTACTCCTAAAATGACCTTGATGAGAACCAATCATTTCTACTTTAAGAATAAAAAGTTGTCTATTTCACTAGTCTCATCTTGACCTTGACAACAACCAATCATTTTAAAATAAAAATGAAACTTGTTTACATGGTTGTCACTAACCTTAAATCAAGGTCAGGATCTAGGTCAACATTATTTGCTTACCAAAGAAAAATTCATTCAATCGATTGTCAGAAAAAACACCATTTCTAGTGAATAAATTTACATTAATATAGCATGTTATGAAAAATAAAACGGAATTTAAAACTGAGAAACACATTGAATTAAAACAAAGATATATAAAATCAGATATATGTAGCAAGTAAATGACTTAAAAATGACTAATTTTCTTCTAAAACTGAATTTTTTTCAAAAATTGTAATCGGTCCAATTATCTTTTGCAACATCTCTGTTCGCTACCAGATTTCCAATCATGACACAAGTGTCAAACATTAATGAAAAGATCATGACTATAATTATATCTACAATATTTAAAATAAATTTATGAAAAACAGAACTTTTGTAAAAGGAAAAATTTAATTATATTTTAAAACATGTTGTTAGTCTCATTAAATTCATACCAAGATGACTTCCAAACATCCCTTACGGATGGAAACTACCAACATACCAGTACAAAGAAAAAGTTCTGTGATATGTGAAATTACCATGGCAACAGTTATACCAGTAATACTACACACCTCGAACAGGCACCACAAAATTAATAATGCACACCAACTTTCAAAAGATATCTCAAATAGTTTACATATAACTGTCAAGAGATGGGAAGAAAGATGGATACAACATTATAAAAATTGCTAATCAGACACATTTAATTCTTTTATAAGTCACATTATATCTCGTCACGTTACACGAATACACTAGATTTAATGAAGATACTTTTAATGATTTATGACATATGAAGTATAAATATAGTTTTCAAACATGAGAAGATAACTCTGAATGTACTAAACTGACAAAAGCCAAATTTATATAGGACAAAAACACTTGTCATGACTAATGCATACAATTTTTTTATAGATAAAATATGTTCCAAAAAATAAAATTTTGATGTAATATTAGCAATGGTCAGCAATTCACTCCTATAAATGTACCCTTTCTCTACAACATTATACCACTATACCCCTGGTGGAGATGAGAATATAGTCAAGAATGTGCATGACACTACTGTCAACAGCATGTCTGAGTAAATGATTGGTCAACATGCAAATTTTCTGACAATAGCATTAGTGTAATTTTAGGTCAACATGAATATTTTCTGTTAACAGAATGAGTGCAATTTTAGGTCAATATGCATATTTCCTGACAACAGGATGAGCACAATGATTGGTCAACATGCATATTTTCTGACAACAGCACAAGTGCAACTTTAGGTCAATAAGAATATTTTCTGATAAAAGCACGAGCAAAATGATTGGTCAAGGACCATATCTTCTTATGATGACCAAAACAATGTTTAAAGTTTTAGAACAATTAGCTGAAAAATTGAGATTAGATGCATTCACAAAATTCATATACTGCATCCAGCTAATCCAGCTATGGTATAAGTAGAAAAGGGCAATAACTCTCATAACAATCAGTGAAATAGAAAGATTTGTCAATATGTGGATCTATTGATGATAATAATGATATGACAAACTTCACAGCAATCCCTGAAAAACATGAAGACAAGTTGCATTCAGAAAATGTTGTTGTACACTGAATCGAACTAAAACGGCAATAACTCAAGCAAAAAGTGAGGGCTGGGATTTGTCAACCTACATCTGATGATGATGGACACTATATGTACACAGTTTTACAGCAAATTTAAATAAAAACTGAATCAAGATGCAGTCAAAAGATTGTCAAACCATGTACACAATTGTCAAACAGCAAGTCAAAATGAGCAAAAACTCTATAAAACAAAAATTCAGAGACAATGTTCTGTACAAGAATTTTGAGATGATGTCTACAATATGTACCAATTTTCACAACAATCCATCTCCAACTGCAGGACTAGTTGCCTGGATAATTTTTTTATAAGAGTTATTGCCCTTTCTGACTAGGCTCTGCAATGTATGACAGAACAGAGTATCAATCTCAATTTTAAAAGAACCCATGAAAATTATGAACTTCAATCAGATCATCACCTGAAAAAATTGCATATTGACAAATCAAAACTTTTCTTAAGAGTTATTCCCCTCTTTGTCTCCAAAGAATTTTTTAGGAATTGATCTTGCAACTCCTGTTGGATCACTTTGAAACTTGGTACATATTGGGTTAAATTCCTGAAGACAATCATATTGATAAAACATGGTCCTAAGTGTCTAATCTAGAATTTTTTACTTGATGATTGTTTGATAGATTTGTCTGAATGCAACTAGTCTCACTTTTTAACGCTGCGTGTAGCAAAGTTTAGTGAAAGTGTGATTGCACTGTCTAAGTGTCAATATGAGGCTATTTAAAACTTTGTCTGCTTAGAAATGTGTAGCAGGCTCAATAAAAAATTAAGACTTTAATCAGACACAGTGTGCATCAGAAATAAAGAGAAAAAACACCCCTTTCTATCAGAAACCAAACATTTCTAATTGTAAAAAATGTTACTGTCACACCACAACACAATGGTACATGAAAAATTAAACAGCTGCATAATCTGGATGGGTTATGGTGTAAAACCATCAATGCTTTCAAGAACATGATCCCAATACATTTTAAAATATGATTTTGGGAAGGAGTGCAGCTTAAAATATATATATATATAATGTATAAATGATTACATACTATTACATAGTGATCTGAAGTTAATTTCATTATTTTTTAAAATGCTTCTTCATAATTCTTTGAATTCTGAATAGCTTCAGGAAACAAGGAATCTGAGACAGGTTTAAAACGAACTTTTGTCCAAAATGTTGTTTGGACAAAATGGTTTTAATATTCTGTAAAAAGTAATAATTCTAATTTTGACTGACATAAGTGAAGTCTATGAACTATGTTTTTCCAATGGAGCCCCAGGTGACTGTAACAAACTTGTCTCAAGTACTTGCATTTACTAATTACTGTCATCTCAACTCTGCGTGGGTTAGAGTCTCAGGTTCAGCCAATTTAAGTTTGTGAAACAGCTTGCAAGGAGCTTTCCATGATTCATACTAGGGTTTTCCCAGGTTCTTCCTACACCACTTATACTGGCTACCATGGATCCTGTGCTAAACAATAGTGTTAATCCAAATCAACAACATTTATTTATTATTTTTCCAAAAATATCAATATTCCAGGGGTAGACCCTAATTTAATTTTATTATTTTGAAGCCACAAAATTAACAAGAATTAAACAAAATATATATATATGTATTAAGCATAGAATCTTATTTCAGAATGATCATTTCTTTTTTTGCTGTTTCTTGCCACCAAATATAATTCTGACAGAATTTCCACTTGCCTACACAGTACATAATAATCAAAACATTACATCCAAAATAGGAGCCCTGCATGAGTGGCCGAGTGGTCTAAAGTGCTGTCCATTAAGGATCACTGCCATCTCACCTCTGTCTGCATGGGTTCGAGTCTCAGACTTGGCCAGCGTGGGTATGTGAGAAAGTTTGCCAGTATCTTCTCATGGGTCGGTGATTCTTTTACAAGGGGGGTGGGGTGGGGTGGTGGCAGATTCTTTCTCCACTATTAATACTGGCCGCCATGTATAGCCTATCATGTGCTGAAAAATGGCATTAAACCCTACAACAACAACAACATCCAAAATGCAAATGGGCTTCTCAGTCAAGAGATGAGAAGTTTATAAAAAAAATATCTAACTAGTTACGCTGAGGAACAATTGACAATATAATCTATGATGTCACAATATTAATCTCAAACTGCAATTTAATCTAAAAAAAACACCAAATTGTTATGGGAATCCAAGCACATTCATTGGATTTGTCTATTATCATTTGCGTACATTGTGCACAGATTTACAGGAAATTAAATGTCTGGAAAATTTATATTCTGAAATAACAACAATGCATGATTGATTTCAATAACAAAGAGACTCATGGGGTGTTATGATATTCATCCATCGAAGAAAAAGGATTGGAAAATGATAATCCAACATCAATTTGCTTTTCTGTAGCCATCAATGATACATGTCTCTGCATACTTTTTCAGTCTTGTGCTTTAATACCAATGACATTAGACCACTAAGAAGATAAATCAATGTCAGCAATTCAGTGTGACTGCCCGAGTGTCTCTGGATGGAGTAAAAGTCCATGTTGGACCATGTTTCAAATCCATGTTTGATACCGTTGCAAAAGATGGCCCAGTCAAGGACATGAAAACTATGATTGTCCATATTTCACAGGTGGATTAATCCAAGTTTTGATCATTTATCAAAGATTAACTTCTACATGCCAGACTATGTGTTAAGGGTGGGCTAGTCCGTTTTTGCCTTTGTATCATGTCAATTATTAAAGCCAATGATACATGGGGTAATTGGTTCATATTTGAAATTTTAGATCTGTTCAGATATTTTTCATTTGTCACCTTCTCAGTAGTAAAACAGTTGATTTTAAATTGTTCCATAAAAAATACATAAAATATGGAGACAATTATTACAAACTAAAGGTCAAAGGTTATGTAAGATAAATATGAACATAAAATCAACAGGAAATATGTTTATTAAAAAATATACTTCAGAACAAAAATAAAAACACAAATGAAGTTGTTCAGAAATTATAGCATTTGAAATAAATCACATAAAAGAATTAAAGACATGATATACATTTTATCAAAGAATAGGTTTAAAATTAAATGATTTATCTCAGGACAAGCATGTTAAAACATGACAGACCATTTTTTCGAGGGCATGCTAATTATTGTTATCTTCATATAATGTGCATTTGTTATACTCTCATTAAGAGGGCCTCAAGGGAGAATAGTCCTTGACTAATGAGGCACCCTCTATAAATAAAGAGCATTATTATTATTATTATTATTATTATTATTAAAACATGTCAGAACATTTATTCGAGGAACATATTAATACATGACAGACACTCTCAGGACAAGCATAATGAAACATGACAGACAATTTATTCCTGGAGATATGTTTTAAAACATGACAGACCATTTGTTCCTGGAGATACATATTATAACATGACAGACCATTTATCTCAGGACATACATATTATAACATGACTGACCATTTATTCTAGGAACATATTAAAACATGAGAGACCATTTATTCCAAGAACATATCAAAAACATGACAGACCATTTATTCCAGGATATACATATTAAAACATGACAGACCATTTATTCCACAAACATATTAAAATATGACAGACCATTTATTCTAAGACTTACATGTAAAAACATGACAGAACATTTATTCCAGGATATAATATACATATTAAAATATGACAGACCATTTATTCTAAGACTTACATTTAAAAACATGACAGAACATTTATTCCAGGATATACATATTAAAACATGACAGACCATTTATTCCACAAACATATTAAAATATGACAGACCATTTATTCAATGACAAGCTTATAAAACCAGGACAGACTTATTATTCAAGGAACATATTAAAACATGACATACCATTTATTCCACAAACATATTAAAATATGACAGACCATTTATTCTAAGACATACATTTAAAAACATGAAAGACCATTTATCTCAAGACTTACATTTTAAAACATGACAGACCATTTATCTCAGGTCATAAATATAAAAACATGACAGACTATTTGTACCTGGAGATACATATTAAAACATGACACACAAATAAAAAATATGATATACCATTTGTCCTTGGACATAGATTTACAAATATGATATAACAATTTATAATACTAGGACATATATATTACAATCATTACATACCATTTATCCCACAACATACATATTACAATCATTACATACCATTTATCCCATGACATACATATTACAATCATTACATACCATTTATCCCATGACATACACATTACAATCATTACATACCATTTATCCCATGACATACACATTACAATCATTGCATACCATTTATCCCATGACATACATATTACAATCATTACATACCATTTATCCCATGACATACACATTACAATGATTACATACCATTTATCCCATGACATACATATTACAATCATTACATACCATTTATCCCATGACATACACATTACAATCATTACATACCATTTATCCCATGACATACATATTACAATCATTACATACAATTTATCCCATGACATACACATTACAATCATTACATACAATTTATCCCATGACATACACATTACAATCATTACATACCATTTATCCCATGACATACATATTACAATCATTACATACCATTTATCCCATGACATACATATTACAATCATTACATACCATTTATCCCATGACATACACATTACAATCATTACATACCATTTATCCCATGACATACACATTACAATCATTACATACCATTTATCCCAGAATATAATCATTAAAATAGAAATAAACCACTTATCTGAGGGCATACATAAAAACATGGTAAATGTAAACCATTCATTGATGGTGGAAGGGACTTGACTTGACGACACAAACGTTTTACAACATTTTTCCATGAATCAGAGCAATACCATTTTATAAAGCTATTTGGAGATCTGAAATGTCAGCCTTCCAAACCAATCAGATGGTCAGTCCCAAAGGTTCATGGTCTTAAAGCATTCAAGTTTTCTAACTATGATCAAGCCATTCAAGACAAAACTGAGTGATGGTACTGCTACTTGTTAGTTTATATTAATCTGCTGCTGAAATCGTTTATTATTGTCAGTCTTCACTGTATATTGAATCCAATAAGAGTCTGACACGTTTTCTCAAAGAATTAAAAGACATTTTGACCATCTTTTATTTTTTGTTACTTGTAACCCTCTCCAAAGAAACATCCTGCATTTGGCCATAATTTATCCAAATTCCAATAATAAGGTAATAAATTAACAGCTTCCTGAGTATGCATCAACTCAATTCTAA
>JARLTB010000285.1:0-225000 GCA_030141615.1 Unio pictorum
CTTTGTTATTTAAACAATAAACAATCTTTGTGTTTAAAAAATAAACAATCTTTGTGTTTAAATAATAAACAATATTTGTGCTTAAACAATAAACAATCTTTGTGTTTAAACAATAAACAATATTTGTGTTTAAACAATACACAATCTTTGTGCTTAAATAATAATAATCTTTGTGTTTTAAACAATAAATATTCTTTGTGTTTACACAATAAAAAATCTTTCTGTTTAAACAATAAACAATCTTTGTGTTTACACAATAAAAATCTTTGTGTTTACACAACGTTAAAGCGACTATCAAGAAACTGCTTAACCTAGGCACTCACAAATCAGAACGAATTTACCCTTCATAGCCATTTACCTCATAACCATTTACCCTTCATAACCATTTACCTCATAACCATTTACCTCATAACCATTTACCTCATAACCATTTACCTCATAATCAGATGATATAGTGTCAGTTATGTATCACGTTCTCAACGCCTGCATTAAGAGCACTGAGGTTTGATCATGTCCCATTGTATGACCGTCCACATCTACAGTTTCATTCAGCATGAATTGTTACAAACATAGCAATTAAAAAAACTGAATGTAATATTTTGGTTATTATTGATCATTACCACATTTCATTTGTTGACGGGGTAGTAACTTTCCAGCCGGTACCCACTTTTCTGCAGAGGGTCAACACGTTTGAAGATATTGCATATACACGTACTATAATCAGATAATCCTTTTTAATTAAAAATGACGATTTTTACAATATAAATGTTGAAAATAATGTTTTAACGTTTAAAACTACATTTTAATGTTGAATCATCTGATATATTAATACATTGCTATTTATGTTAGCTTGGGGACCGGTCCTATAGGCCTGTTCAATAAGGGTTTAGTATCTATCTTGCGCGAGTTATCTTTCTTTGTTAAATCTACTTCCGGTGAGCAACAAATCAACAACACCCCCCAACACTTGACCATATCCGGCCCTGTTAATACTGAGCGTCTATTCTGACTCAATAAAAAAAAAAGTTTTATATGCAGGAAAAGAATTTAAATTTCAGTACACTATTGAATTCCACAAAAAGTTCATCATTATTTCATATATATATATATATATATATATATATATATATATATATATATATATATATATATATATATATATATATATATATATATATATATATATATATATATATATATATATGCAGTGATTGCATAGGAACAACTAACAAAGTCAGCACAGGTCTTGGGCTTTAGTCTTCTCTTGTTGTCAAGAATGTGTTCCGGTACCAGTACCTTCACCACCTTCTTCCTTACCATGCGTCAAGGATTTTGAACAGAGACAGAAAGAAGAAATGGAGAAAATCCTTTTCAGCAGCAGAAATAAGCAGAACACGCGTTTTCGAATATAAAAACTAACAACAAAAATAAGAAGATGCAAGACGGAATCGACCGGAAGAAGCAAAAGCAGCAGAGAAGAAAAAAGTTTAGGAGAGAAGTAGGACAGTGAAAGTTTCGGTCTCTCTCTCTCTCTCTCTCTCTCTCTCTCTCTCTCTCTCTCTCTCCTCTCTCTCTCTCTCTCTCTCCTCTCTCTCTCTCTCTCTCTCTCTCTCTCTCTCTCTCCTCTCCTCTCTCTCTCTCTCCTCTCTCTCTCTCTCTCTCTCTCTCTCTCTCTCTCTCTCTCTCTCTCTCTCTCTGACCACTAGGTTAGATCGTCCCCGGCTGAGTCATACCAAAGACTAACAAAAATTGTACAACAGCTGTCTTGCTTGGTGCTAAGCGTTTAGAGGTTATTGTTAGGGACTGGCTGGTCGGCCTAATGTCAGGATAATGTGACTGGCGGGACTGCAAGTATGAAGCTATCGTTTCTTTCAAATGAATAAATATTTGGCAGTTTTCCTTCTGATGCGATCGAACAATATTCGCACTATTTTGCGTTGGATATTAGATTACCCTAATCAATCAGAACTAAGCTAATTGAGGACATTACGCAACCTGCTTCACACGCAAAACCATCCACCATCATATCATTAATATCTCCTCTAATGGTTTGCTCGCATTCCTAACTGGAATCATGACATAACTAGAGGTAGACAAACTAATACATCCAACTGTGGGCTGTACATTACATGATGAACGATGTCGGTCGATACTCGCCGATTTTCCTCAGTTATGAAACTGTAAAACTGTATTACACAAATTAATTAATGGACTTCACGTCTTGTCTGAATTACATTACATGCAAGATATCGATACATTGACATAGACATAGTAAAATCAAATTGCAGCATACATGCTACAGATCATGTACGACAGATAATTTAAATCTTTACAAATCGTATCAGTGTACTGCATGAAATTCCTACAATACATGATTTGTATTACGTACTAACCACTCAATTTATATCAATGAAATGTTGAATGAATTTCTTACAATACTTGAGGTGTATAACATTCAAAACAATGTATGCACGGTTAACTTCTAAAGTCAAGGATAATTGAAACATGAATTTAAAATGAATACATTCAACACATTATTACAAACTTACATCAGTGAACCAATTGTATGCAACTGAAACAATACCGTAATTTCTTTTTGAGACTCACTCTTATTATGCAGATGAATCTCTTTTTAAATGACCCTCAACTTTCCAGACACCCGTCCCTTGAACGATTTTGCGAGAAATACGTATTATTTCCTGGAGCTAAATTCAAGACTGACTAATTTTGCTTGTGAGATTACCTAAAACATTGAATTTCGTCTGGGAAATAAAACACCTCGTTTTGATTAGCCAGTCAGGATTTCCAAATATTAAGTCTGGAAAATGCCATGTTATGATCTTATTTCAAATGGCCCACAATTGTCAATTGATTTTTTTTTCTACTTTGTCGATTCATCTACTTGAACCTAATATAACACATCTGTCGGACCGTTACTCTAACTGGTCCTAATTAAAATCCAGTCATGCATCAAGCAGATCATATATCATACTTCACAACAGCAATGCTATTATTTGCATATTTGCTTACTTGAAGTTATATTTGTTCGATCGCTTTTAATTCTACATATTTATGTATTTGGTGTCACAGCAAGTATGTATTTTAAGCATACAACACAAATTTATAATGTATACATGTCGTTCGGTCAATGATTAAAAAGAAGTTTAGTTATGACAATTAATGACAATACATATATGAAGCGAAGACATTTCGCAATTCTCAAATTATTAACCAAAATAACTTTGGATGAAAGTTTTCGTACTTTCGAGATTTTCTTTTACTCAGGGACTTGCTGAATTATTCGAATAACGCCGAGTATTCCAATTATTGATGTTTTATTTTAGAGGGAAATACTCAAATGTATATAATTAACATTGGTGTATGAGAAGAACATTTGGAATACATATTCATCTTTTTATTTCGGTACAGGCATATCCCTGGATGACAATCAGAATCATTTATTCAACTTTATGTCACCATTTTTAATTGTTAAGCACTAACATATCTGTCCAAAAGGTTTTGAGAGAGAGAGAGCTATATGTATTGCGGAAACTATTTTGTTTTGGCTGCATTTATTGTATGTATATATGCAGCTTGCCACTATTGACTGAATACTGTTCACTTGATAGTATAGAAATAGTAGATTAAACGTATATTTACTGCGTATATTTTCCATATGCAGGGAACGATATACGTAAAGGTACGTTTAAAGCCAACATATTGTCCAGAAAAATGAACAATTGAACTTAAAGTCTCAAAGCAGCCATTTATCATAAATTTCACCATTTTTCAAAACTAATTATAGTTTGGAATTAAGGAAACGATTTGTTTAAAGGTTATCTGACATAATCCAATCTTTAAAATAATTAATTTTAGTAATAAAAAAATAAAATATTCAGTTTAGATACAATCGACAAATTGTGTGCTTGACTAATCGAACAAGCACATTCTCACTTAGCCCATACATTGATTCAAACGAGAATGACGAGAGGCAAGCCCGCCTTCTTTTTAGCGAATCTGAGAAGGAAAAGAGAGCATGAGATAAACATTAGACACGGTTGAATATTGGTAATCAGCTGATGCTCTGATATATTCTGAAGCTCGAAATTTGACCTTTTAGGTTGTCGCTTGATTAATTAGTACACACAAGAAAAATGGCAAGTTTTGTCAGTTCGAGAGAGAAATTATATGGCTCATAATGCTATGAAACGTCGATGTTATCTGGTGTTAACGGAACCAGCAGATCTTTCGGACAGATATCTTTCAAGGTTCTTTAGTATAAAGTTGATTGGGCATATACGACTTTTTACACATAATAGCGGCATGATGACTTTAACAGCTTAATGTCTCACATAGGACTTTTATTTAAACTACAAGTGACAATTTTCAGTATATATCTTGAAGATTTGTTAAATAAATAACTGATGCTCAGATTTTCCATACGTAACAATAGACAATATTATCCAAGAATAATTTTGAAAAATGTTCCCTTCTCTTCCCTATATTCAAAACAATATTTAATTAAACATGGCGTACTATACAGCAAACGATGTGGCTTAGGCTAGCATATAGTGCATAATATGAGTAGATGTTTGACTTGTATCAGTGGTTAATTCATATATTCACACTAATATAATGCATAGAATAAGAGCACGATATTGAAAATAATATATCGCGCATCAAGAAACGGTCTTCCACTTGTCTTAAATATGTGGCTTTCACAGAATATTTAAGTTCTTCCGTGAAATGCTCGGTATTCCTTTTAAAGCGCTAGGAATACATTTGTACCTTTGAAAAATACTTTCCACTCAAACAGATAAACTAAGTTAAATATGTTCTTCGTGACCGGTAAACTAGCCAATAGAATATAATTTCATACCATAGAGCAGCCAGTGCAATAATTAAAATTCTCTGCCAAGAATTTTAGCTGCATCATCAACCACCAGATCGCTATTACTGGGATAAAATATCAGCTTAATTCTGAATTGGAGTTTACATACCGAATGTGGGTGTTCTGTGAAATGAATGTGCAGTGAATGTATTATTGTTGCTGTTTTGAGATATTCCGTGTTTCTGTGTCTCGAAAAAGCTGACAGCATCTTCTCAGTAAAATCAGTAGATATACGCATGTAGACACGAATGGCTCACCATAAACAAACTTCAGTGTAAAGGAAACTTTTTCACTTTCAGTCTTATCTCAAGACTTCAGGAATCCGACAGATGGCGTATCTGTCGACATCTCGTCAAGTGAAGCACAATATATGTATTACCGATGCTTGAGTTAATGTCATACAGTTTAGAACATGTAAGATTCCTGCAAGTGGTATAAATTGAGATTTTATATCTACAAGGAAAGAAAAGACATATTTTTTTTCATGTTCTGATGTGAAATATTTATTTTGTTTGCTGTTGTTTTTCCTTTAACTTTTTAACAATTTTTTGATTGGTTATTACATAATCCAATGAATTCTTTGGTAAATTTAAAACATGTACGTTATCGATTCCTAAAATTGTTGTTAAAATATGGTTTCGACCTTACTCATTGGATGTCATTTTGCTACATGCACACTCCGATTTATTTTATCTTTCTAAGTATATACCTCTTTTGAAGTCAGTTTCAAATGTGTGCACTACGTTGACAAAGTACCTCAACACGCGAGCGACCATTACATTCCACGATCGGCTTTGCATTTCTGTGACGACCTTGCGGTCCTAGGTTATCAGAGGTTTTCAAGAAACAGACATGGGTTTATGCAACGATTGTCTTCATTTCACAAAATCTGATTCTGCATTAAATGTCATTCTAACATGGAATCGGAACTCTGCTGCAGCACAATCGCCATCTTCAGAAAACCAATTATCGGATCTAACCTCACACACATTTATTTTCAGATCACAATATCTGAACAATATTTTATAAACATTCAATTGATGACTGTAAAACCTCTTTCTTTACATGGTATTTATGATCCAGAATTTTTTTGTAACAAACTAATTTAAAATAGCATTAGTAGCAAATCAGCGAAATACATTAATCATGAAATCATATATAACCATATGGCGAATAACAGATGACAATCATTTTCAAATGCAATGGATCCAACAAAGGATCACGTGTGTCGAGGATTGATTAAGAACAATGCAAAAAAGTAACAACAAAGAGTGCAAAAATAGGATTTAACAGGCCTGAGCGCTTTCAACTCTCGACTCTTAATGAGTCTTTTTCTTACGCAAATTCAAAACATAGATAAGACAAACAAATAAAAACATGAAAACCGTTGCGCATGCATGGCTGTTCCTATATATATATATATATATATATATATATATATATATATAGAGAGAGAGAGAGAGAGAGAGAGAGAGAGAGAGAGAGAGAGAGAGAGAGAGAGAGAGAGAGAGAGAAAGAGAGAGAGAAAATCGTGAATAGACATTCGAGCCAGTAGAGAACTAACCGGGGGAGGTGGGCCGAGGGGCTTTTGTCATAGGCCTTAAGGCGCCGCAACCATCCCTATTTGGTCCTTCATCGTCGCCCCAAATATAATCAATCAATCAATCAATCAATCCTGTCATTGACAAATTATGTAGCGGGTACTTCTTTTTTTAAAAATTGTTCTCCTTATCATTGACTTCAAAATCTGGAATCACATTCTATACCAGCACATACAATGTCAACATTATAACTTTTCATTATTAAAAGCAGTATTTATTTGTCATCCAAAATCTCTTCTTTGCTATTTTCTACTGTAATTCGATTGTAAAAAATTCTATTTCAGTGGCTTTTCTAAAATGATCAATCTGCTGATCTGTTTAGAGCTAATGTTAACAGCAAATCGATCTGAAACGTAGGTTGTACTTTTATCTACTGGTGCATACCTGCCAAATTACGCAGTGAATATATAACATTTTTCTTTCTGTTCTTAAAGTGCAACATATGGCATTGCACTTCTTAAATGATTGACGCCAACAGTAAACTGAAATAAATTTACTATGATGTGAGGAATGTATTCGCAATTCAGAACTAAGTAAGAAACCTTCTGTTTTAGCTATATCAGCGTTTAATAGTTTAAAAAAGGTGATATATATTTAAACAAGATTGTTTAGATACTCTTCCAGTGTAAACAAGGTCCCCTCCCCCCAAATAAACTCATACATACGTACATACATACACACACGCACGCACGCACGCACGCACGCACGCACACACACATCCTGTGTGTCAATGTGGAACAAGTTTGTTTTTGTTCTCTTGAAACTCCGTTTCATCTTTTTCATCCACAAATATGCTATCAAAACCCCAATATTTACTATGCACACAGAAGGGAAATGAAAACACCGATATCTACTGTACGAAAAACCCAATATTTCCTATTCACACAGAAAGGAAGGGTAAACGAAACAAATAATTGGATGACTAGTGCTTTCAAAAGTCTGATTTTAGTTTTTAGACAGATAGTCTTGTCTCTCCAGATGGGTCTTAGCTTTGACATAGCTTTTTCTGCTCGTGACAAAATTTATGCTCTTGATCCCTCTTCGGTGTTTATGGAACCAAGATATCTGAACTGGCTTACTGTTTCCAGTTCCTGTCCTTTGACTTTAATTGAGATTTGCTTGCCACTATTTGTCATCAGCTTTGTATTCTCGCTGCTTATCTCCATGTCAAATCTGGAGGATGGTTCATCTAGTTTCTTCACTAAGGTGGCAAGCTCATCTTCACTGCCTCCCAGAACATCATTGTCGTCTTGAAAGCGTAGGTTGGTGATGTTACGCCCTCCAATATCGACTGTCCCACCGTGGTTTTCCAGCTCTTTGCTCATGATGCCCTCTAAGTAGATGTTGAAAAGCGTGGGTGACAGGAGACAGCCTTGACATATTCCAACTGTGGTCTTGAACCAGTCCCCCACACAGTTGCAGGTTCATTTTAATGAAAGTACAGTTAAATCAGCAGGAGCATGCTCAGGGTTGGATGACAAGCTCTGTCGCAGAGGTTGACATCCACCATAACAACCATTAAAGAGTCAACGATAACGAATGGCATCGCCTTCGCATCCGTCATCTTTGACATCACTTTCCATGGGAGGTGTAGTGGTATTAGTAGTCGTCATGGCAACGGTCATAAGATATCCGGCTACAGCTAAAGTATACATAACGAAGTCCCCATGATGTGATACAGGATCGCTGAGGTCATCCCTGCAATCGCAAGGCACATCATCGGACTCCACTTGAGAAACTTGAATGATGTCTTTTTAAAAGTATTCATCTTTCTTGCTTGGTCTTTGTAGTTACAATGCTCTATTGGTCTAGGAGGTTTTCCATTTCCATATGCTGACCAATATCGACGTGTCATACGGTAAAATGAAATGATTGGAAACTCTCACCCACTTCTAGTACACGATTGTGTACACTCTTACCAAAGGTCCACTGATGATTTGGTGTGTGGGTGAACGTACTATCTTGTGCGGTTCGCAGGTTGTCACTTTAAGGTACAGAACTTTACAGAACTTTAGACAGTTCCACGCTGACCCACGTTCCATTGAAGGCCCGTTGTTTCTGGGTGTGCTAATAAGGTTGGTCTTGATTGCACATTTCGGCACAAGTATGGCAAAAGGGAAAGATCAGTTTTCCTTGGCAATGGTGAGATTGATTGGCGTCGATATTGAAAAAGTGCCGAAATAGCCTTTGTCATTTTCTCTCATTCCAAACATTTTAGGCAATCAGCTCAATGGCATGGAAAAATTACTCATCGAATCTTAAACTGCATTCGGTCCACTTGCTAGGGAATGAGTTTGGCTCCACTAAAGGTGACTTTAGGATGATAATCTCCATAATGTTCGATGTCCACGTGGCTCCGCATCTCGTCGATGGGGGTCTAAGATGTTCGGTACCCGAAAGATTTTTCTCACGTCATCCAAGAAATCTTGCTGCAGTGAGAGCAATGATAAAACATAGGCTCTTGAATGCACTTCTCGCACGCTGAGTCACATATAAACTAGGAATGTGAATGCTGGTCTCTTGCATGTAATCGAAATTGAAAATATCGAAATTGCCATTCTAATGGCCATCGTCCCCCTCTTGATGTTTGGAACGATATTTTTGAATATCGTGTTCCAAGTTCACGATTTGGCGACAAATGTGAAATAGTTTATTTCCTTGACACACGTGTGCCTTGTCATTATTGGTACGTATGCCTTGTACACGTGTACTCAGGAGTTTGCAAGCACGTTTCTGCTGTGAACCTTGCATTTGTAGATGTCGTTGGTAACAGGCAGTGCTGACACAAATGCGCTGACAAGCAGGGCATTGCACTCATTCTTGTCCTTAGTCGAGACAGGGTTGAAATGCCAAACATCCGTTTGATTTTGATCCACAATGCTTGTGTTGCTCTCGATTGTTATAGCCATAGTCACATTTTTCACAGTAATAACTGTATCCCAAAACAAGGGCGATACTGGCAATGCATCGAAATGTTCAATGTGATGATAGAAGTAAAGGTATTTCCATCTTTGAATTTTTCCCCTTGGAACAACAGAGGTCCGCGCACTTATTGAGGGTGTAGGGTCGACTCAATGCGTCTTGCAATGTTTGCATTTCAGGAATGCCACGATTGTGTCTTTGGATAGCCCCACTTGCTTAATAGGCATTCTGCTTTTCTTTGTTGTTTGACTCTTTTCGATTTTAGAATGTTGGCCCAGGTTTTTTCTATTCTGCCGTGTCGTTCTTGTCGGCATACGGTCGTCATCACACGATAGCAAGGGCTAAACACATCGAATCTTGAGTGTTGTTAATTTGAACGAGACTACGCTTGATGCTGCGAAGTTCGTCCACCAAAAACACCTTTTTGCATTGTCTAGTCCCTTTGGGAAGAAACACGTGGGTCATGTACAAGAGCAAAAGAGAGAGAGAGAGAGAGAGACAGAGAGAGAGAGAGAGAGAGAGAGAGAGAGAGAGAGAGAGAGAGAGAGAGAGAGAGAGAGAGAGAGAGAGAGAGAGGGTTCGAACTTTCACTGTCCTACTTCTCTCCTAAACTTTTTTCTTCTCTGCTGCTTTTTCTTCTTCCAGTCGATTCCTTCTTGCATCTTCTTATTTTTGCTGTTGGTTTTTATTGTCGAAACGCGTGTTCTGTTTATTTCTGCTGCTGAAAGGATTTCTCCATTTCTTCTTTCTGTCTCTGTTCAAAACCCTTGACGCATGGTAAGGAAGAAGGTGGTGAAGGTACTGGTACCGGAATACATTCTTGACAAGAAGAGAAGACTAAATCCCAATTAAGACCTGTGCTAACTTTGTTAGTCGTTCCTATGCAATCGCTTATTGTCTCTTCAGCCTTTGCATTCCCAATTCATTGTCGTTTTATTTCCCGTCATGTCTGAAAACTCTGTCGCATTGATTCACTGCGGCAATGTGACGTCACATGTAGCTCTCTTCGGATTGGAAGACAGATTTCACATTGTGACTGACATTTGTAACGCGTTTTGGAATTGGTGATTAACCGCTTCTCATTTCAGTCCATTCACCTGTTCTCATTTCAGTTCCTTCTCCTGTTCTCGTCACAAGAAATGGACTAACGTTAATCAACCCTTGTATAATCAATGCTGTTCCGCGCGGAATTATCCATGTACATAAAATCATCATTGACAATCGTCCAGATCACCTATACGAGCGTTTGGAGAAAAAAAAAATGTATATAGAGAAACAAGGCTGTCTGAAGAGAGTCCTCATCTACGGTCCAGAAGTCAAAAGAAGTTGGAGGAAGAGAAGAAGACCTGTGCAATGCCCTCTGTTTTAACGGATTGATGCTAACAGAAAGGCTAAAGGCCCTTTTAGGGCTACTCATTTTGCTTTGAACAGATTTGCTTTATCTTTGCCATATATGTGCATATTTGTTTTTGTTCACCCCCCCCCCTCACCGGGTACTAGGTGAACCCGCTACCCGCCACTCGCTGAACTAGCTGAATGTACCCACCACCCACTACCCACCACTCGCAGCACTAGCTGAACTTACCAGCCAACACTCTACCCACTGAACTAGCTAGTACAGTGGCATCACCACACCTGTTTCATTCCTATTGTACTTATAATAATGGTAAGTCCCATTATCCCTAAGCGGGTCCAATACCTAACTGACTACGATTTCCATAGTCGCTTTAACCCTATAACTCTTATCCCTATGCAGGCCTACGACCTTTTGACTGGGATTTGTCCATGTCGCGTGTTCGAACCCCGACTGGGTCATACCAAAGATTTTTCAAAATGGTACTAACATCTGCCTCTTTTGGCACACAATAGGTTAGTGTTAGGAGTAGATGTCCTGGCGTCAGGATAATGTAACTGGATAGGGGACATGATTCTACATGGCTGTGGCATGATGCCCCAGTACTGCATTATTACTATAAACTGCCATACCACAGACATCGTAGCGATATGACTGAATATTTTAAAGCTAAGTTAGCAATCCAGAAACATACACACGCACTCACGCACTTTCACGCATATCCTTTCTTTTGTGCTCTTGTCAGAACTGATCACACTTAAACAATCTGCGTAACCAGTTCCACTAAACAGATACAAATTAATGTATACCTGGCATTCCAGGCATACAAATTGGTAAAATACAATATCATCACCTAATGCAGAAAGTCTCAAAATGAAAACTCTCTGCCAAGAATGTAACAATCATCTGCTGGCACGCGACTGGATGCAGGTAACATAAGACTTGAACCGAAATAAGAATGAGTGTCTAAAGACGATATATTATTTACAGGTAGAATTCCTTTAGCTAGCAATGTTCAGATCAGCCATCGTCTTAATTTAGTTAACTATACTTTTTAAAAATTCCTTGCATTTGGCGTTCGTTGAATCAAAAACCGTAGGTTCGAGATAATTGCAAAGTATCTCTTTGGCACCGAATAATACAGTTAATAAGCATTTATCATGTTTTCGCAAAAGGTAGGGAGTGGTTGGGGCATTTACAAAACTATATATCAAATATCTGTGTTCATTGTCATGTTAATTACACTCTTATTCAATAAATCCATTTCAGTATTTAACTAATAATCCAATTGTGAATGTCCAAAATTGTTATTCAAAGTAATTTTTTTCCGCTTGTGGCCGAATTAAAACAATTTTTTCATCGGAACAATGAAAATAAAACTACGTGATTTTCTATACCTTTCCTTGGTAACTAGCATTTTTACCTACGATGATTTCCAACATACAGTGAATGCTGAACTCGTTTCATCCCCAACATTTTCTTACGATTATAAAATAATTTAGCTTCCCATATACCTTGTGATTTGCTATATATTTAGGCAGGCAAGAACTTCTTTGTTATAAGTTTTATACCTGGGAGATGTGCCAAACGATCAATTGTTATAGTTTATTCGATCGACGTCTAGCCAAGACAGCCTTCAAAGAATGTGCATTTTGTGCTGAGAATTCGTAACACTAGCCTAGTAACACTGCAGTAAAATCTATGCCCTATAAAGAAAATATCCCACCATTAAAAGCATGGCTAAACTCCAAACATAGTAAATATGGATTTATGAAATTGTGTGATTATCGGAGTGGGTGGTGGTGCTGCTGTATGTACTCGCTTACGACTCGAGTCAAACTGCACAAACATTCAACTCTGATATTTCGTCGAATAACGCGCAAGGAGATCCGAATCTATTTTGTTTAACTGATTACTTCTTACAAACTGCAACGAACCCGTATGACAGAAGATTTTGCGCCGATGATTAATGTTATGCACAGCTTGCAGTTGGATTCAACTTAAAAGAGAGTACAGACAGTATGCACTAATGATATATTATCCGGACTGCAGATGAAAATATGTACAAAAATAATCATTCAAGATTAAATGTATTATATACTCTGTAATACCGAACATATCAATTTCCACAACTTTTCAAATTAATGTTCAAGTTGCCGTAATTACTTGGAAACGTCGTTTGAATAACAACAACACACACGCACGCACTTGACTGTATTTAATACGTTCTGTATACATAACATTGGATACAAGTTTCAAATTACAAAATGTATTATATCTATATCTTTCAACATTTACCTCTTTAGTAAACTGAGTAATACTTTGCACAGTCATGTATGTTAAGGTTCCTACTAGAAGGTGCACTTATCTAGCAAACCAATGTGCACATACATACATACATACGTACGTACGTACGTACGTACGTACGTACATACATACATACATACATACATACATACATACATATACACACACACACACACACACATACACACACACACACACACACATACACACACACACACACACACACACACACACACACACACACACACACACACACACACACACACACACACACACACACACACACACACACACACACACATACATACATACATACATACATACATACATACATACATACATACATACATACATACATACATATAGTTCTTGCAAATTTATGCCAACCCATCACATATATGCGCACATGAATGGGCCGGCATTAATTTGCAATAAAGTTTTAAGAAGTACATTTGAAATGAACTCATTTTTTAAATGGGCTCAATATGAACATTTTAAATGTAGCATTTGTTGTCCTCCAAGTACAATATTAAGTGATAATTGCCCATTAAAATTGGTCTCCCTTTACATGTTTAAATGATCTATTACGGTTCCTACCTTTCCATCGCTTTATATAGAAAAGTATAATTTTTGCCAATCACACATTGAGATCTCATCATTCATACATGTTGTACGTCGACTGCAAACAACATGCAGCGTGATCTGCTGACTCATTATACGTCATAAAGTAAGAGTATATGTTGTTTGGGCTACAGGCTCCTCCTAATAACTGTATGAGAGAGTGTTTCAACCTGCAACATACGCGTGATAAGTATTATAATATGCATGACATGAAGGAACCTTTTGATACAATACATATCACCTGTATTATAGAATTCCTGAAGGAAGTAAACATTTATACCAAGCCATACTTTTTATGCCATCACCTTTATGTAATGTAAATACCGTCGCTTATTTTCAACATCTTTTCATCTGTCTTCATTAACATACACCATTTACATGCCCCGTTGATCGTGAAGCTTTATATTTTACCGTTACCATCTTACCGTTTTACTTTCAACTTTTTGGTGTTTGATATCGCTGGTCGATATTAAAACTTTTACCTTTTTAAACGTTTATACATATAACGGTCTGTATGACGCTAAGTAGCCTAAAAGTGCTGGCGCGCTTCTATAATTCAATCAATCAATCAATCAATTCTTCGATCTAAAGGAAATCATCTATGGAATATGATTTTTAATACCTATATTCCTTTGTAATTGGTGTGCTCAAATATATTTCACCACTTACGGATGATATCTTGTAAAAGGTTGGAGTATGTACCATGTTAAGATTTGCATAGCTAAGAGTCCAAGAAATCTATATATAAAAGCAAAAGCAAAACCAAAACAAAAGAAAACCAAATAAAAACAAACAGATAAAGCAAACAAACTATGAATGATAAAAGAAAATTTATATAAAAAATACAGATTATGACATGTTGCACAAAGCATCGTGTATTTTCAGAGACAATGCTCTTTACACAATTCTATATTGTCATTTAAATATTTTTAAAATAAATAAAATATAACGTGTTAAATGTTCGATTCAGTTCAGACAATAAAGGTGATAAATTCGTAAGTTTTGGGTCAGGTCCATATAGAAATCACATAAGATATTTTTTATTTGTACAGAAAATAATCTTGAAATTGAACGTGATGGTATATGCAGGAAATTGTTAACTGCATATGTAATGCAAATATAGCTGTTGAAATCAATATTGCTAATTAAATAGTGTGTTAACTTAAAAGCATGGTGACTGAAAGTCACGGTGACGTAAAATCATGGTAATATAAAATCATGTTGACGTACAATCATGGTGACGTAAAATTAAAATCATGGTGACGTAAAATTATGGTGATGTAAAATCATGGTGACGTACAATCATGGTGACGTACAATCATGGTGACGTAAAATTAAAATCATGGTGACGTAAAATTATGGTGATGTAAAATCATGGTGACGTACAATCATGGTGACGTACAATCATGGTGACGTAAAATTAAAATCATGGTGACGTAAAATCATGGTGACGTAAAATTATGGTGATGTAAAATCATGGTGACGTACAATCATGGTGACGTAAAATTAAAATCACGGTGACGTAAAATTATGGTGATTTAAAATCATGGTGACGTACAATCATGGTGACGTAAAATTAAAATCATGGTGACGTACAATCATGGTGACGTAAAATTATGGTGACGTACAGTCATGGTTCAAAGAGGATCTCTTAGAATGTAAGCTTTATTCTCACATGAATATAAAGCAAGTGACAACTATCTTTTAATTTTCTCCTAAAATTCAGTTTGAACCACATATTAATTTTGAACGAAATTGTTTCCTGGTTTTTATACAGATAATTAGCAAAGACGAGAGTCGATATACTTGCAAAAAACGGACATAACGACATTAAAAAACAGCAAAGTATTTCTTAAAATCCAAATCAATCCCTTATTCTGAGGTTGACATGTTTACTGGGATTTCGCATCGTCGCCAGCCACGAGCAATACTCAGCAGCACTCCTTTATCATCCATGGCTGGCTGTGCTGAGATTTCCTCGTTTTCATGCAAGTCTACATAAACATAACTACATCATCACCAAACAATCACACAATGTCCAAAGGCATCAATGAAATTTAATGTTTTATCGATAGATCAGCGAGTGTGCTTGAATACAAACTTTGAATTATTTAAATAGTGTATAAAAGTCTGGATGGCTCAAAATGGCGATACCAACGATCGCAGTGATTTTTAAAGCTGGTTCATGCATATTCATGCACATTCTTAAGAAACGAGGAAATATCTAAATCAGGCCACTGGTGATAATGGAGCGTAGCGTTTAATCGCCAGTGGCCGCGAAGATGATGATTTCGTATCTATATAAACTTTTGAAACAGTTTAAATTTCGCATTCTGCTGTTCATTACATCCAAAGGTGGACAAATGCTTCCTGTCATAGGAACCATTGCTCTAGTTCCAATGCAGTAGAATAAACTGAATTGCTGTTAACCTTTAAAACGTTATATATGATCAAAATGCTATGTTAACTAATTGGCATGCAATATACCTATCAGGACTAGAGACCTTTAAGATAAAAAGTATCAATTTATCTGTAATCTTAAACCTCATTTTCCAACATTTTATAAACTAATTTTACATTTACAAATATCAAATGAATGATTTATTTCAAATAAATCCAAAACTTTGTTTTGAATTAGGAAAGTTATCGAATCATCAATCAGCTCCGTATTATAAATAATAGTCAGAGAAAAGTATTAAATTTCGAACTTAATATGTTCATATCTTATTTTATCTCTCTGATGTACGAGGGCAGAAAAGTACACTGCACTCTTTCTGCAGCACTTAAAATCACGGCGAATATTAATATGGAACTTGACTATTTGCAGAAGGCCGTATATATATATATATATATATATATATATATATATATATATATATATATATATATATATATATATATATATATATATATATATATATATATATATATATATATATATATATATATACATATATATATATATATAATGCGTTTTTTGTGCCATAAGAAATTATCCATTGCCCGTACAGACTCTCTACTACAGAAATTATCCGTACAGATTTTCTACATAAAATATGCATTGTCCATACCAATTCTCTGCTATAGAAAGTTTGCATTGCCCATACAGATTTTCTACTATATAATTACATATGCCATTCCTGTCCGCATAGAACTGAATCTCGTCTGCCTTATTGCTCAGTATGAGTCTTGTAACACTCTGAATTTGCATTCAACGTTCATCATCTTGATGCTTTGACGGCTTCCTTCTTATAAGAAGAAATGCTGTCTTCTAGACAGACTTTCTGTAGCCGACGTTTCTTAAACGAATCTTGGTGTATATCTGTGGTGAGACCGATACTTTCGGTTGCAGTTTCGATTCACATAATGACCCCCAGTTTTACGCGATATTCTCAGAGTTTGTATCAGTTGTATCCTGTTGGCTGGACCATTCCTTAATAAATGCTTATTTTGGGATTTGTGGATGGATTTAGGATACCAAGTTTGAGTCGATGAGCCTGTGGTCATTTCAGCGTTCTGCACTTTGCAAGGCATTCGCTATTCTGCTTTCTTGCCTTGGTGCATCCAAGACGTCTTGTTGCGGTTTGGAATGCGGAATATTGTATTGGTGATTAGGGGGGGGGTCATGCTCGATGCATTTTCGCAGTAGGAGGATTCCCGTTGCTGTTGCGTTTGCCAAGTTCATTTCTGCCAATGACACTGGTCATGTCTATTGATCTGTACCAACTCAAGAATGATTAGCCTGTTTTCTGTTGGCACTTCTGCAAAAGAGACGCAAAGTTATAATTAGTTACATGTCTTTTTCCAGACAGTGGGAGTCTCGTTTACATTAGTATGTCATTCACACCCTTCTGAGCTTGCTAACTAGTTGTGATTGAACTAGTTGTGATTGAATGGCAAGCCATCTTCACATTGCTGTTCTTTATTTCATTCACTCTAGAAGAAGGTGAAGCCGGTTCCTACAAGTGAACTGTCCTTTCTTTGCTCTGCTTGTTTCACTCAGGGCTGCTGTCTGAATAATGAATCTGGCCAGTTTTCTAACAGCTAAGCTGTTCTTCTCTCTGTTCATTTTGCTGGTGTGATGTCCGTTAATATGTGTACGTTCCAGGCACCGATAGTAAGTTGCGTCACTTTTATCCTTTTGATTGATAGGATAGGATCCCCGTCAACCTCGGTGTCCTGACCAGGCTTAAGGTGAAGCATGTCATATTTAGGGCACCTCTTTTAGCACCTCTCTCATGCAACATAGGTTAGCAGTTTAATCCTAAAACAGGCTGCTCAGTCATCCAGGGGGCTACCGAGTTTCACTCCAGCTTCGGTCAGGTGAAAAACGTAATAATAACGTTATAACGTCGTGGAATATAACAGCGTCAGTTTATACAGAGGACCGTGTCATGATGATTGCTATTACCTCCCCATCTCTCTCTCTATCTCTGTCTCTCTCTCTCTCTCTCTCAAAATATAAATGAGGAAAAATCTTGGTATATTTAGAACCCAAAGTTACTTAAATCACGTCTTTCTGTGCATTTACATGGTTTTGTTTTAAAATTATGATTTAAAAGGTTCTTATGAAATATTTGCAAAGCATTAATGGTAAAATGTTGGGAGAAGAACACTACATCATTCTAATTCACACCCACACACATCGTAATATGTTTTAAATCCTCAATCGTTAGGCAATATTGTCTTTTATAAGAGTTGATAAAAGTATTTATTATAAATACGAAATGTTTTCAAACTCTAAATAAAGAAAAATCCAAAAGCGGAAACAACAATATCCAATCATTCTCAGACTGAATAGTCAATATTGAATCACGTGCAAACCAATTTATTTCTGGTAAACACTGGCAAACAACGTGACATTCGCAATTAAATAATTAATCTCTGCGCTTATATATATATATATATATATATATATATATATATATATATATATATATATATATATATATATATATATATATATATTATCTGGAGGTGGGAGTGTGTATATGTGCTTATATGTTTTTTTGTGTGATATATAGAACTCAATGCGCACAATTGGATTTGCCGATAAGCTGAGGGAAATAATGATCCAACTAACTACTTTTCTGAGAAATATGTATCAATCCTTTAGAAAAGACAGTGTTGAATATAAGAAATTCCTTCACAAAGCAATCTGACTGATTGACGATATCCCAAATCGATTTGGACAGTTTCTGTTTCAGACAAACTTGGGTGAAATTAATTACTAATTCTTGCAATTACGTTACAAAGTTCTGAATAAACTTAGGTTTGGCCAATTTTCAGCTGGAGTTCCAAATTTATGTTTTTCTTGTTAACTCGTGATTCCTTGAAGTACTAAGTAGTGCAGGAACAGACAATCTGATGCCAATCTTGAAATAAACACATACATTTTATTCAAGTTTTTGGAGGGCAGTTCTCTCTTTCTTCATCCTAGCGTGTATTATTATAGGAAAACAAAATATATTAGGAACAAGAAATAGAAAAAAAACATGAAGCCTTTACTGATCATTACAATATCACCAATGTCCGAGTGGGATCGAGTTTCATGCTTGGCCAATGTGCATATGTGAGAAAGCCGGCCAATACCATCAGGTGGGTCGGTGGTTCTGCACCGGTATTTTCTTGGGTTTTCCTCCACCATTAATACTGGCACCATATATGACCCATCGTGCGTTAACAAATGGCGTTAAGCCAACAACAACAACAAATCTTTGTATGGTTCATTTATTCCTTCAAATTAAATTCCTATCTATTTCGCCCATGATCTAAAGCCAATTTGCGAGACTTATTCATTTTGACGCATTTATACGATAATATTCAGCGAACTTTCAAAATCAGTCCCGTTAAGCATTATGCATTTATTGAAAGCGATGGGTCTACTACCCGGTAACGAGTGGGTCGCTAATGTTTCATCAATTTTGGAACCCTAAATAATTTTGCATAAAGAATCAACGGTACTGAAGTGGGCTTTGCTCATCATAGTTGTAAAACTGATAAATAATGATGAAAATTATAAATGTATCAGACCATTTGGAATGAATTATAAAAATAATATGGACAGCGTAATTTGTATCACGGACATCTTATTTTATATGTCAAGGAGAGTCATATTACCTGGTAGGTACCAAACAGTAGTAGTATTAAGAGAGTACAATGTGTAAGGAGTGGTATGAAGGTAGTACATTGTACAAGGAGTAGTACGAACGGAATAAAATGTGCAAAGAGTAATACGAAAATAGCATAATGTATAAGGCGTAGAATGGAGGGAATAAAACGTATAAGGCGTAGTATGGAGGGAATAAAACGTATAAGGAGTTTTATGAAGGGAATAAAATGTACAAAGCATAATATGAAAATAAATTAATGCATAGGGCGTAGTATGAAGGGAATAAAATGGATAAGGAGCAGTATGAAGGGAATATACATGTACAAAAAGTAATATGAAAAAGCGTAATGTATAATGCGCAGTATGAAGGGAATCAAATGTATAAGGCGTAGTATGAAGGGAATAAAATGTACAAAGAGTAATATGAAGAAAAAAACATAATGTATAATGCGTAGTATGAAGGGAATAAAATGTATAAGGCGTAGTATGAAGGGAATAAAATGTACAAGGAGTAATATGAAGGAAGTACATTTTATAAGGAATAGTATGAAGGGAATACAATGTACAAAGAGTAATATGAAGAAAAAAAACATAATGTATAAGGCGTAGTATGAAGGGAATAAAATCGATAGAATTGATAATTAATGTTTGTGATGGTTGACATAAATGGCAGGTTTATAGACCTCTTGTTTTGTTAAAGGGCATATTAGATTTAATGTCCGAAATTCTCTCAACTATCGCATTATTAACGCCCACTCCTACTGTCATGGTTCAGAAACAAAGGATTATTCTGGAGGTTAATGTACTCAATGTCCCACATATAACCTCAATTTAAAACATATCGTTCGTTGTGTGCGACAAAATTTTACCTTTGGTTATCTTTGTTCATCATTTCCAGGAAACGGTTTAAGACCATTTTGTTCTGGAATGGCTGGCAAACTTTGGCTTTCCATGAAAAATAAAAGTTTAAATTGAAGCTAGTACTGATCCACACAGTGACGGTGTGAGGTTTTGAGGCTTACTGGGGAAATGTTCTTTTGTGCAATACCCTGTTTTGCTAAAGAGAACACCTGTTTAGGTCGGTTACCATCAATAAATATAAGTTTTGTGAAGAATTGGTCCCGTTACACTAAGGTGACGGTGCAAAACCATGAACATTTCAGCTAAAAGAAAAGCTCCAGACGAGACACCATTCGCCCCGAGGGGAAGTTGACACCACCTAACGCCCACCTCGCGCAGAGACACTTGATCCATAAAAACATAATTTAGTTAACATATTTGGACAACTTACACGGCCACCAATATTACTGTCGTTGTTCCTTATACACTGTGCTAAATTATACTAATGAAACTGATACGGACGTATTCAGTTATGCATTAGAAGGATCAAGAATGCAGACAACACGGTGGGTGGGGTTTTCCACATAAAACTCACATTTAATATTTTCAAATTGTTTAAATTCTCTAAGATATTTATTTGGTTCGTTCACCACAGTTTCTTTTCTTTAAAAATCGTTTTAAAGAGCCTCGACTATGTAAGGACCAAGAAGTACGTATGTATACTTATGCGTAATGACTAAGAGAATGTGTGTATACTTATGCACAAGGACTATGAGTGCAGTCCCGGATTACCCATTAGGCAGAGTAGGCAACTGCCTATGGGCCCCGCGACTTTTATGGGCCCCATAAGGGGCCCCCAGGGGCCCCCATGAGACCGTGACCGTGGGTCTGGGGCCCCAAAAGTTTGACTACCTATGAGCTTCCACGGTGCTTAATCCGGCGCTGGGTGAGTGCATATGTATATTATGCGTAAGGACTAAGAGTATGTGTGTAGTCTTATGCGTAAGGACTAAGAGTATGTGTGTAGTCTTATGCGTAAGGACTAAGAGTATGTGTGTAGTCTTATGCGTAAGGATTAAGAGTATGTGTGTAGTCTTATGCGTAAGGACTAAGAGTATGTGTGTAGTCTTATGCGTAAGGACTAAGAGTATGTGTGTAGTCTTATGCGTAAGGACTAAGAGTATGTGTGTAGTCTTATGCGTAAGGACTAAGAGTATGTGTGTAGTCTTATGCGTAAGGACTAAGAGTATGTGTGTAGTCTTATGCGTAAGGACTAAGAGTATGTGTGTAGTCTTATGCCTAGATCAGTAATACAGTGCACTAGTACAAAGAAATAATGAAAAGGTCACCATTATAGTCAGAAAGCGGAAACAAAATAAAAAGCAAATTAAGAAACTTTAGTGCAAAATAAATGGAAAACAAGTTAAGGAGGAAGGAGAAGAAGGGGAGTGGAGAAACCATATAAGGATTCAGTGGCAAATATTGGAGGGAGTATGTGCCAATAGGTATTTGACCAAGACGATTATTCAAAATATTTCATGATCTTTTATATAAGTATGGACGATTTCCAAAATGCAGGTGCAAACGTTATTTGATAGCTCCGCTGATCGAAACAGCATGTGCACAGTTCAGTAAGAAAATTAAAAATAGGTCATTGTTTAAATCACTGCAGGTGTTTTTTAATTTTGATTAATTGATGATTTCCTGCAACCCGAATAATACTATACTAGCACATGAGTTTGTGTTGGTAAAATTTTACTTTCAAATATTAGATAATCTGTTTCATGTATTAATAGATACGGCTAGGTGCCACAAACTTTTATTTTAGAAGCAATAAAGGAGACTCTGGAAATTTCTAACCCAGCATGTATTTGCTGAAAATATTTTGAAAATTATATCGTGTTGTGTGTTCTTTAACGGAGGTACTAGATCTTGGAGGTGAGATGATATGATTTTGTTACATGTGCATAGTATATGAAAGGTTCTTATATTGTTCCGAAACATTCTACTTTTTCTAAACCAATAAATGTTCTTCCTGTATCTCATGTATTCAAGGTTACCTTTTCTTAGAATAACGTTTCGTTTGCAATTTTTTCAATTGTTTTCTGATTGCTTACTTTATTTCTGAGCTTTCTAAATTAGGACCATAGGTGGGGATTTGAAATTATTGCTATTTTTTATTATTTTTTATTATGCAATTTTGCGTTCTTGTGGTTGATCGTTCGGTCGCATTCTTAAAAGTTTCAAGGCGTGCTTCTTTTAACAGAATCTGTAACAAACGAGGTAACTTTAACTGCACCTTCGTTCATGTTACACTGGTCTACTGCAAAGATGCTTCCGAAATAAATGTAATCAAACTGTACTAATTCTAGGTCACTGAAAATGAGCATGATGCATACAATGGTTGATTGGCTCTAGTTTTAAAAATATGATACCAGGTCAGCATTTACTACCCTTGCCTTGGGAATGGCGGATGATAAGTGCGTTATAAAGGGAAGGGATCTCAATTTAAACCAGAATTGACTAAAATACATCTTTAACTGGATGTATGGATAAATCGCTGACTGGGTTTGGACAGTAATTGCTTTCGAGGCAACACTATGAATGATGCAATCTGAAACTGGTATCGTGTCATATATGATATGAATTGCATTACGGTATTCCTAGAAAGTTTTGCCATCAATTCCAGTTGGTCATGTAGTCCAACCTATGAAAACATGAAATAACTGTTGAGATCCATACAATATGATCAACATCAGAGGCACCTTAGTGGCGATTTGAAGGTTCATGTTCTTTGGCTACGTCTGCAAACTTGATACACAAAGTATTGTTATTGTATCTTCGAACGGGATACTCGTGCGAGAGATTCCCACTACATCAAGATAGACTGGCCACGCATTGAAGCCTTGGAAGGAGAATGTTCAGCATCAACCACTTGTTGAGTCAATGCAGAAAAGGAAAAGGGGGTATTGAAAGCCTTGCAGTTAGTGGCAACACCTTTTCTCGGAAACAACATGGCAGACATATACGGGTTGTTGTTGGAAAAACCTCAAGGCATACATAGGTTTTGGTTGCAACATGTCACAAAAGATAGTTTTTTTCACTCATCTATATTTTGTTTTCACCGAACTGCGGAGCAGTTACCGAAGCGCACATCGAGCGATTTCGCCATGTCATTGCATTAGTGAAGAAAGGATGTCAGGGCAGATGGAACACATCAATGCTTGCAGATTATTTTCGGACAGTGACAATACATGCTCCATTTAATTAATACAAGAGATAAACCAAAAAGCGCCGAGTAGACACTGGATAAGGAATAAGCTATGTACTTTATATATATATATATATATATATATATATATATATATATATATATATATATATATATATATATATATATATATATATATACTAAATTGTCGCCTTTCGTTTCATCGCACATTTTATTTATAACCCTTTCGATGCTTTTTTAAGTGCTACATAAACATGACAGGTGAAATATTATTATGTATAGCAATCAAAAACACATGAAAAGACTGAGGTTTACAATTCATGATTAAACTCCACAATCTATACAATATGCATAGAGGTAAAATGTAAAAACTCAAATATCCTGGGAACAGGAATAGATCAGTTGTTTTAGTTGTCATGTGGGAATTCAGTTCATCAAAATCCATAATAAATTGCACCTTTTATCTCTGAAGCAGACGACTTCGTACAAATTATAGCTTAGTGCTATACATACTTTGAAGTATACTTGCCTAGTTTGTATTTAAGATAATTTCATTTAATGTGCTTTAAAATCTTTGTTATAGAACTAGACTTCTCTTTTCTTGCTTGAAATTTACAAAGATATTTTTTTATTAATCAATAATGTACATTGGTGCTCATTTGTAGATGGTTCAACAGGAATTGCATTCAAGTGCCATACGTCAACTATGGGATCCTCACGAAGTCAGTTATATTAGTTATTATGTTGACTTGCATTGTAATACTAAGACTTCTCAATTAAATTCCAGAGTAAAAAGATATTTTCATACAGACTGAGCGTACGCTAATTAGTATAAATTAAGGAATCACGTGAACTTTCTGTTGCAAATGGCAGCCTTTAAACTACACATATTAAATAATTACAACGTTTTGCAAACGTTTCAGTCCATAAGCCCACCATAGCCTGATGCATGATTGCAAATGAACTTTAAGCACAAGCTCATTGGTTACGTGGAACAGATTGCTACCATTGCCTATTTTTGCTACTTCTGAGTAGTTTATGAAGAGCAGAGAGGGCGAGCCCATCTCGATTTATAAGGTCCCATTTGCTAAACTAATGCTTCTTACAAAAAGAAAACAATTGCTCCAATAATACCCGAAGCCTCTAACTAATCAAGTTTTTCTCTTAAGTTTAGTTAATTTTGTTACAGTTTTTATGTCGTCGTGGGATTTTTGATTATGCGCGCCAGTTTACCCGACAGGACATTTACTCATGGCCACACCCTCTCTGCTACTGTGAATTAGATCTGTCGCTCAAACAAAAAACCGTGTCATATTCATGATGTAGTAGATCGAGTAGAGGATTTACAACATCGGCATATCGTTAATGTGAAGCTGACTCATGCGTCAAATTCTTTATTTAAAAAAAATCTTTTAGAGAATCATTAGCTACTTGGTTAGAAATATCCGCGATGAAAGTTAAATTTGCACTAGGGGTTGGTCATTTATATTACGGAAAAAATGTATTATAGCCCAAGAGGATATTGGAAAGGCAGAGCAGCTACTAGTAAACTCATTGATGCGGCAAATGTTACATGAGCTGCTGATGAAGATCGGTTATCACGACAGGAATTATGACAAATTTATTTACCACCAACAAAACTAATCAAATACGCGCATTATGATGTCAGTGTTCCAAATGAAGTTCATCTGGCGAATATATTTTTTTACCACACGATACTATCAAAATTGGTAGACGTCGATTAACATAGAAATACACGCTAACTGTCGTTGACGTTGCTAGTAGGTATAAAGAGGCAGAACCGTTATTAACTAAAACAACAGCAGACGTTGCTTCTGCTTTTGAATGAATTTATCAACGCGGTGGTCTACTTTGGCCACATCTACTACAAGCTGATCCTGGCAAAGAAGTTCAGGGTGCATTATCATCGCAAACGAAAAACCATAATGTGAATATACAACAAGGACACACTGCAATGTCGTTTCTGACGACATGAGCCATCTTTAAGAGTAAATTATTGATTATTGTTCTGCTAAGATCCTTCGCGATTTGTTCCTCTTTTTGATTTTATTTTATTTTGAGTACAGTATTAAAAAATTCAGTTAACTCGTGTTCGACAGATGAGGACAATTTTCTTTGATCTCGTTTATGACCTTATTGACGTCAGGTTCCTCTGGTTGTGGTAATCAAACTTCGGGCTGCATGTGATATGATATAATTGCTTCGCTGACCGACAACGATATCAATATATTACAATCAAGCATATATCGTAATAAAACTATTGGCGCGTATTTTTTCTCTGAGAGGTGTCTACCAAACCAAACATAATAAATTGGGTGTAAATTCTCAGCAAATTTAAATGATTCGATACTGGCAAATCGAGTAATGTCAAAGTCAGGTAAAAGTCCATTTATCGATACTCTGCTCGTATCTTGTGTGGGATGTCCAAACCAAGCAAAAAGCATAGCACATTCTCCGTAACCAAGAACACTTCCTTGATAACACGCTGTCACATCACGGATACAACATCCTTGTAATCGTACTTAGCGTTCCATGATACACCGTGACCAAATTGACACAGCTAATTCTAACATCTTCAAGGAATTACAATCGTGTTGGTTTCCACGAATTCCTTTCTCTAGCAAAGTGGGCAGCAACTGATGTGAATGTAAAACGATTATTTTGTAATAGTTCAGTATTGTCAGTTGAAATGTTCAGCGCAAGATGTTTCATTTCTTCATGGAGAGATTCGCCGTTGCGATTTACATATTGTTCATATTTTCCATCATCAGGTGAACATCGAAATAACCATACTGATACAGTATCGTTTTAATTATTTTCGCAATAAAATCAATCTCTTCTGTTTCGTTAAGTACAGAAGCTGAGTTGATCAAATGGAAAACTTGAAAAGTTACAAATATTTTAATTTTAATAAGTTAATAAGTTAAACAAAGACAACAATAAATAAAACCTTAACAACCATGTGGCGACATCTCAAAATTATTATATAGGATCCTTCTACCTGTTCTCTATGGGACGAGTTCTCCATAATTCATTATCAACAATGCCGGTGTGTACAGTGTCTCAAATGACGTCACTTTCGCTATTTGTGAGGGGGAGGGAAGCGTGTTGTTTTATTCAAGACGGATCGGGATATATGATCGGTTTTTCATAAATTTCTTCGTAACGAGTAAGAATGAAATGTTCAAATTTTCAGAAAGTGACCAATATACGTATAGCAAATAATATAAAAAATTTGAGCGAATTTCATTTTTGCATGTTTGTTCCCTTTAAGGTTCGATTTCGTGGAAATATTGTTACTGCGCTAATCCACACAAGCGAGTTATGGTAAATGATATTTATTAGATGTCCCTCGTGTTTACAATGTTTCGAATCTTGTAAAATCTCTCCTGTTATAACTTTAACTATTATTGGAAATTTTAGTGCTTTTTCTAACTTAGATACGTCATTACTTGTAGCTCCGGTATCCTAAGACAAATTCAGCCCTCTCGTTTCTTTTTTACGTCATATCCGGTAACCCATTTGTAAAATGTTCCAGTACTCGTTTAGCTACACAATTCAAGGATGAACATTTCATTGGTGCTAAATCGTCAAGATTAGGTTTATTATTCAGTGGATATATTTCCTAAATAACCGTGTCACAGGATGAAGCCAGGTTGGGACTGGACTAGCGAAGACACCGAAAGCAACTGCGTTAATAAGATGTTTATTTATAAACGCAATTTAAATGTAAACAAATCTGACACCATTATAAACAAACGATAAGGAAAAATTATGAGGTTCCTAACATGGAACTATCAACAACAAGTAACTCAACGAAAGACATTTGAAACTGAATTGAATAACGTCTTATCACCCTAACAACAAATACAAGCATATGTATTAAATTACACATATATATATACATATATAGCTCGTATAACGAGACAGGTGTAAATGCCTGTAAGTTTGGTTAAATCGTTCATATAACGACTTACCAAGATAAAGGCATGTATGTTATGATTTTATCGTTCATGTAACGATTTAGCAATGTAAAGCTGAAATTATGAATTTATGAATGTATCGTTCAAATAACGAGGTTGTTACATAAATGTGAAATATTTGCGCAGATAGCGATAATATGGAACACGTTTTTCATAACTATCGTGGCGTCCATTCGACCTCCAAGACGTACCGGTATATCTGGTTACACCCACTCTAGTCAATGGCCAAGGAGTCGCCACGTATGGTCCACTCCTCCCTGTCTGTATGAATAATCCCTCAAGAGCCCACACATTCAAAGAAGACCCTATGGTCGCGAAGCTTTGGTCTCTCGCAACGAGAACACCAATACACTCTTCCGAACCAACATCACCAGACACAGCGTATACGTCACAAGAAAACAAAAGAGTTCTGCGACTTCACATCACCCGATTATATATATATATATATATATATATATATATATATATATATATATATATATATATATATATATATATATATATATATATATATATATATAACGCAGCATACACAAAGGCATCATACACAAAGGCAGCATACACAAGGTACCATACACAACACGGGCACCACAACACGGGTACACACGGTACCACACACGGGCACCACACACGGCACCACACATTGGCACCACAATACGGTCACCATAACACGGCACCACACACAAAGGACACCATACGGGCACTACTCTCGGGCACTAAAACAACTAAACCGTGTAATAAATATGATACGGTTAAGTAATAATAATAATAATAATAATAATAATAATAATAATAATAATAATAATAAGGACTTTGTATAGCGCCTAATCTTTCGAAGCTCTAAGCACTTTACACCATCAATAATGATATGACTACACTACAGAACAACAAATGACAAAAACAATGAAATTGGAAAACATAACAAACATGCTGAAAACATATAAGATACAAAACATGATTAGGTCGCTAAGTTTGTCCCTGCAGTCGAAACAGGTGAGTCTTAAGATCAATCTTAAAAGGGACCACTGTGTCTTTGTGTCTAATCTCAATGGGCAATTATTATTTTTGTAATAAATATTGTTTATATTTCAACGCTGGCAGATTCAGAATAACTAATTATATATTCTTGTTTTATTCTCCATTCGCCCCGTGATAAAAAAAAGTACCAATAAGTAGTTGTTTTAGAAATCCTGTATTTTTTCATCGATATAAAAAGAATCTGTCGCGACTCTAACGGCAAATTTAGCAATCTGTTCACCATCCATACTAGATTTGTTGAACTCATGCGAGCATTGCAAATCCTAAATGTTTAAACTGCGGAGAGTCACCATCAATATGATGCTTCGTAATTTGTAATAATGAGATGCTTCACAAGCTCATATTGTTCCATTTGTTTTTATAATAGTCGTATTTATCTAAATCACTATTTTGTAATCTAACTAGATGATTTTCGGCACTTTTTATAACCTTCACATTATTATCGTCATCTTTTAAAATCATAATATGTTTTAAGCCATCATTCTTTTATTAGCACCATATTGCAGACACAACTGCGTTTCTCCTCTAACATTAACACCACACTTCAAACAAGGTGCTGGTCCTAGACTCCCTTTTCGCACCTTTTGTAAATGAAGTCCACAGAATTCATTTGCGCTGGATTTGTTACAACGAGTTGTAGAGCCTATCATCAGCTACTTAGAGATATTCTTTGTTTGAATCATTATATATATAAATTTAAAAATATTTGTCTTAATTATAGTATGGGGAGCTCTGGTTGATCCGACGAAAACGTTTATTAAAAGTATTCGTGACGCCGAGAAAGATGGTGGATCTCATGTGTGGTCAACATTCAGAATTATGCGTAACACCAAAGCCGTCTCCGAAGATTATATTGATGCTCCAAAGAACAATGATTGAGCGGCAACGACTAATAATTATATCGATAATCAACCATATTTTTCAGAGCAAAATGTATTGTAGTGCTGGAAGATACCGCGAAGGATGATATTTGAATTATCCGTGACAAAGGTGACCCTGTCCGTGTTTACACTTTAAATATTGTTACGTTAAAAAAATCTAAACGTGGAATATTGACTGGTATTGACAAACCTATAATGAGCGAGCTTATTCTGTGACAGGAGTTCTTTAAGCAATATACCCACTGAATGATAAACCCAGCGTTAATGATCTCAAACCAATAAAGTGTTCGTCCTTGACTTTGTCAAGGCCAAAATTTGTAGCAGAGTGAATTACAGATCGCTTCACAGAGGTGATACGTGGAAATAAACTAATAGATCTACGACGTGGCAAAATATACAGTCAAGTATAAAGGAGCTACAATAAATGATGCTGCTAACTTAGAAAACCCACTAAAATTCCCAATAACAGTTTTAAAAAAATAACATAAGTACTATAGAATCAAACAGAAAAATATCGTTGATCATAATGCGCATGATTGGACATCTGTAGTAACAATATTTCCAAGAGATAGAAGCGTTAAGCTGATAACAGTGATATATTTGATTGTATTAACGAAAAAAGCATAAACGATTCAGCATCAGTAAGGTTGTTTCAAAGTTCCGATGATGGAAACTATGATCAATTTGTACGGCCTAATGAAGATATTATTCGTACAGAATCACTCAAAGAAAAATACTGCATTAAGATACACTGACTCTGAAGATAAAAAAACTGAACAATTACTGAATAAATGTTTTACCGTTCCGTCTGTTGCTGCTCATTTTGCTAGAGAGAACAATTTATGGAAGTCGACTCGATTTTATTTTCTATATGATATCATTTCAAATTTTGTTGAATATGGATATAGTAGATTATGGAATACTAATACGATTATAAAAATACGATATCAATCGATATAGTTGCATATTGTCCCGGACGTTTTCGTGGATTGTGAGAATGTTCTAAATACTTTAACATATTTGGACATACAATATGAGATGACCAGAGTATCAATAAACGGACCATTACCGGACTTTAACCTGACTGGATTTGCTTGTATGGAGTCATTTGAAATTGTTGAAATTCTCCATCCGATTTTTTATGTCTGGTTTGGCATACACTTTTCAGAGAAAATGTGGGGAAAAATAATTTTATTACCATATATAATTGATTAAAAGACATTATTATCGTTGGCTGTAAGTGAAGCAATTGCGTTATATTGTCGGAAAGACCAGATTTGTTAGCACAACAAAAGAAATATTATAATAATGAAAATCCTGATACATCAGAATTTGAAAATAAAATCATAAAGGTCTTAACAGAAAAATAATTCGTAATTTTACCCAAGAACGATCATATGATCATTCACGACATTGTACAAGACTGATTGTAAACGATGCTGAACTAGATTTTATAATTACTGCTACAATGAATAAAAACACGTTCTAAGTCGAAATAACGTTAATGCATCAGACGGAACTAAATTAGGTACAATTATGACTTATATTGACGGTAAAATTATGACTTATATTGACGGTACAATTATGACTTATATTGACGGTACAATTATGACTTATATTGACGGTACAATTATGACTTATATTGACGGTACAATTATGCCTTATATTGACGGTACAATTATGACTTGTATTGACGGTACAATTATGACTTATACTACTGACGGTACAATTATGACTTATATTGACGGTACAATTATGACTTATATTGACGGTACAATTATGACTTATATTGACGGTACAATTATGACTTATATTGACGGTACAATTATGACTTATATTGACGGTACAACTATGACTTATATTGACGGTACAATTATGACTTATATTGACGGTACAATTATGACTTATATTGACGGTACAATTATGACTTATATTGACGGTACAATTATGACTTATATTGACGGTACAATTATGAATTATATTGACGGTACAATTATGACTTATATTGACGGTACAATTATGACTTATATTGACGGTACAACTATGACTTATATTGACGGTACAATTATGACTTATATTGACGGTACAATTATGAATTATATTGACGGTACAATTATGACTTATATTGACGGTACAATTATGACTTATATTGACGGTACAATTATGACTTGTATTGACGGTACAATTATGACTTATACTGATGGTGACTCTCCGCAGTTTAACCATTTATGATTTGCAATGCTCGCATACGTTCAACAAATCTAGTATGGATGGTGAACAGATTGCTAAATTTGCCGTTAGAGTCGCGACAGATTCTTTTTATATCGATGAAAAAATACAGGATTTCTAAAACAACTAGTTATTGGTACTTATTTATCACGGGGCGAATGGAGAATAAAACAAGAATATATAATTAGTTATTCTGAATCTGCCAGCGTTGAAATATAAACAATATTTATTACAAAAAAAAAAATATCATAATTATCATCATCACCATCTGTATATGATCCCGTGTGTTGATTTAAGACTGTTTATCTAAACGGACCAGGAGGTTCTGGAAAAATAACACGTGTGAGTGAATTATTTTGTCGCAATGCTTTGTATTGTGTTAAAATTGTTGTTTTAACACCTACATTCAGAATAGCCCAGAGAAATAAACGAAAGATGCAAAAAATCTTGTACTTTCATAGCTTTTTAGATGGACAGGAGAGACTTTGACTCCCCATTGAATGGGTGAGAAATGTATTCCAATGAGTATTGTTTGGAATGAAATATGCATGGTGTCGCTAGAAACATTAAAATATTACCTGACTGTATATTGTTGAAAAATACTTCTGTACTAATGTGTGGTGATCATGGATTGTCTCAGCACGAACGGCTAAAAACATTTGTAGAATATGATGAGGAGATAACTGACGAATATAGAGCGCTTGATCAAAAATTAAGAGAGTTTACTTAATTAATCAGACTACAATCGAATTAATTTCAGTGCGAAACAATGCGTGAGATAATTGCAGAAACTTCTATATTTAAAATTTGGAATTTATGGACACCAAATGATTTGATAGTTGTAAGTAGAAAGATAGTTCTTGATACACTTCAAAAGAACCTGTTTCAGTTGCATAAGAAACAACATCATAATGATGTTGCTATACCAGGACCCTTGACAGAGCCAAGGAGTAAGCAAAATTTTGTGTTAAATGATATTGTTTTAGTTCCTGTCAGTGTTGTTGAGGATTTGCTTAAAATGGACAAATCTCCATTAACACATGGATATGTTATAGCGATTCATTTGTTACAGATATTAACTATTTTCTGACACAAATATTTGAATCGTCAAAGATCGTATCGAATGATCAAACTTAGTTTATCTCGCAGTATCTCAAGTCAGAAGAATATTTCAGCTGCAGACGGTTTTCGTTGCAGAATATAATAATCAATTTAAAAAAATTAACAATTATACAGTAATAAAAAAATCAGTTTGTTATCAACAATATGATCACAACAAAAATAAACGTGACTTTAATCACGATGTTGAATTTATCGTGATCTTAAAACAAAAGAGCAATAGTCATTGTGAAAGCTGTAAGGTAGTAATGTTGTGGCGGTTTCAAATACTAATTCAAGACAATTTAACGTAGCCAGAATGAATATTAGTTTTGGTCACACACGTGAAAATATGATGCTAATTTGTCTTGAGTATAATCTACGTAAGGGTGCTGCCGTTTTACAAACGTGAGCACGGTGGTAAGTGTGTATCTTCATGAAATATTTTTATATTTTTTACAAATATATATTTGTAATTTTTCACGTACAAATCCACGTTGAGGAGAAGTTTAATCTAATCTGTATATTGTATATTGGTAGATCTTACCAGGCTGGAACGTTTATGTGTCGTAATGCTCCAAATAGGACGAGTCACTCATTTTTACCACCTTTAAGTTAACCAGTTTCATATAATATCTTACAGTCACATTCCCAAGTACTGGTTGTTTTGAAAAGTGGTGTCGTTGTATTGGTATATGTCTCTTTTGGCAATCCGATTAACTGGTTTCATGGAAGTTGCACGAGTGATTTCATTATTTAACACAGTTATCGAACTTGGTAGTCTTGTAACCCATTCGCGATATCTTGGATCGTTCCGAATTATTTCCTTTGCATATTGATTTCCAAATAACAGCTCATCAAGTGTTCGATTAAAATTGCCCAACGATTGTCTGATCACGATGATTTTCGGCATGTCCTCGTCTCATTTCGACATTTTGTTTTTCATTAAAGATGATTCTGCACCAAGGCATTTCTCGCCAGGATCAAGATGTAGTAGTTGAAGCCATGGTAGACCGCCGCATTGTTAAATTTATTCAAACGCAGATGCAACTTCAGTTGCTATTTAAGTTGATAGCGGTTCTGCTTCGTTATATCAACTTGCAACGTCTGTTCGGTTTTTGTTTGTTTGTTCGATTAGGGTTTTTTAACGTAGTCTTAACAATATTTCAGTTATATCGCTACGATGTATGTAGTGAGGCAGTTTATAGTGATGTCGGTCACTGGGGCATCATGCCCCAGACATGTATCATGAAATCTCACCCAGTCATATTATCCTTACACCAGGCCGACCAGTCCTAACACTAACCTCTTAATGCTAAGCGTCATGCGAGGCAGTTGTTAGTACCATGTTTGTAAGTATTTGGTCTGAATCGGCCGGGGATCGTAACCCACGACCTCCCGCTTCCGCGGCGGACGCTTTAACCACTAGGCCACCGGAGCGGGACGTCTGTTCGATTAACTTCATTCGGGGTGCAGACATCAAAATTTGCGTATTGAATTCGTTTAGGTGGTGATGGATAAATTTACCACATTGTCGCGGTAACCACGCTGCATCAGCAGAACGTGTAACATTTGCTGCATCATCAAGTTTACTAATCGCTGATCTACCTTTCCAATATACTCTTGGAATATAATAAATTGATTCCATTATAATAATATATGGATCAATTACCAGACCCTAGCAGTAATTTACTTTACATCGCAGATTTACCAAATAGTAGCTAATTATGTTTATTTTTTTTCTATAGAATTTAACGTATAAAACAATTTTACATCTGCAATTTGTCGTTGTTGTAAATCTTTATTTGTATATGCTACGTCATAAACGTGACATGCTTGATCAATCGCATTTAGTGGTTACTTTATAGAGTTTGGGTATCTCGTTCATCAAATCGAATATCACGTCGGGTTCCAGGACCACAAAGGATGCAATATCACCACTTATCGTTTTGGAAAGAGAGACAAATTTGAATTTTTGCTACCACATTTTATACACCTGCGTGTAAGTGCATGTCTACGATTTTTTTGGTCATGATTGTTCTTACCATACTCGTAAAAGTATGTGCTCTGCATCGAACACGATATAAATCCATAGTATTTATTATATTTGTACACCATGGATGTCTTTGAGTTCTCAGCGAACGAAAACAAGAACCAGTAAAACAGCGTTCAGCTCTACCAAATTCTATCAGAATGATTATAATAGGTCCATTTGAAGTGGAAAGATGCAGTTAATTACTTAATCTAATAATGAGATACTTAAGTGTGGAGACGTTGTATTTAGTTGTATCATCTGTAGATGATCATTGATGCTACGATCTGCTTAAAGAATTTAATGAAAGCGCAAAATTGTGGAATGAAGACATTGAAGATATTATTAATAGTTAATAATTTATTTTTGTTATTAAGTTAGTTGTTCATGATGATGTGATGCTGAAATAATCAAATTCAGCAAGAATATTTTCTCGAGGAAGTCATAAAAACACAGATGTGATTTATGTTACTAAGCGATATACGCAACTACCTAAATTAATCAGAGATAACTGTATTTAATGGAGTCGAGACACACTCTGCGAAATATTCATCAAACCTGGTGTAGTTGTGACACAGATATAATTAAGTTTTCTAAAAAATATCTTTTCACGTGCGCAAGCGACCCCACACGGATTTATAAGGATAAATGTACATGATCCTCGATCGCGATATCATATAGGTCTTGATAAATATAAAAGTAATGGATAATTACAGCAGCAGGGAGAATGCGACCTCAATGAAACGGCAAGTGGGTAAACGAGCATACACAATTGTAAAAAACATTAATGACTGATAAAGTAACAAAATAAACTAACACAATTAGAAAATCTCTCGGTCAGTTCGAGGCTCGTTTTGGCGTTATTACGCTTGTATTTTTTTTCTCTCAAGAAAACTTTATTTTTCAAATCAAAAGATGCTCCAGCAAAAGGATTTGTTCATCCTCCCTGCTGCTATAGCCACAGTGACCTCATTTACTTCATATTTATGTTTGATAAAATGTGCTGGTGTACTTCATGAACTTTCAAACTGTAAAGCTTAACATAGTTATTTTAGACGTTAAACATCCATTATTTCATATTAATAATTGAAACGCGTTTTAAAATAACAAAGCTATAGTTTTCTTGGCAATTAAAAATTGGGCAGTTGGGTGTTTTAAGTAGCGACTATTGAAATTTGTGTCCACAATTACGTCAAGTGTTGACACTTACTAAATCAGATAACCGTTCGAACTAGTAGGCGTATCTCGTAGCAGACCACTTGACATTTGATGTATTTTGAGCATCGTGATAAAAACAATGTACAAAATTATAACCACGTGTCTGATAACTTCTTACACATTAAGATCTTGCGAACTAATATAGTCTCAGGCCATATCACGAGATTCTGATTCACGGCGAATCACAAAAATGTGTATGTTTGTGGACTATATATATATATATATATATATATATATATATATATATATATATATATATATATATATATATATCAGTTTCAACAAATCGAAACAATTTAAAAAATATTTCGAATTTAAGGAATTTCTAAATTTTTTTGTGCGAGAATTTCTTTGTTCTCGTGTGTGCAACGTTCTATACTAAGATTGTCTTTCATCCTTCATACTGCATCTAAGCATGGGCAAGACAGTACGGAAAGCTTTGCTTGCTCTGCATCTCAGCCATCTCGTGTTCCCAAAAGACCTATCGGAGAATGGTTCACACTAACTAAAATACATGTAGATATTTTAGTTTAAAGGTTATGTCCACTGGCTAAAGAGTTTTATCAATATTTGTGTGGTAAAATTCATTCATGTTTAATATGTATTAATGAGCGTGTGAGAATACCTGAGTATGTGTATTTTTTGTCTTTTTGTTTTAACAGACCCAATTACAACATTGGGGAGCACATTGCAGATGGGTCAGTCGTGACCAAATGAGTTATCCTCCTTAAAGAATGTTTATTACTATTTTTTTCACTATGCTGTCATCTTCATTAGAACGAAACATTCTGTTACGAAAATTTGCATACAAATTTTTTAACAACATTGCAAACGACAAATTTGTACATGTCAAATAGCAAATTCATGTGTCAATGTATAGTCACCGATGACTCATGCAAATACTTGGAAAAAGGACTGCAAGTGACTGTTATGACAGGCATAATGATTAATAAATGACTCACAATCAAACTGGTAACCAGTCAAAAAGAATCAAAGATATGCAGGTAAACCAGTCAAACAAAAATCAAAGATATGCGGTAACCAGTCAATAAGAATCAAAATATATGCGGTAATGGATAGGACGATGTCGAGACATCAATATTTTCATAAATATTTAATTGTGAATTTTCAATATTTCAAGGATTTATGTCTTGCTGCCCCTGCTCCCGCAAGAGTTGCAAAGCTTTTAAACCGCCGTAGAATGAACATAATCAAGAAAACATTAAAAATTGAGCATTTTACTTCATCTATTACAAACAATAACCAGATCACACAATGTAAGTGCCAGGGATTTTTTACTTTAAATTTTTATTATTATTATTAGGAATGCAAATCAAGGTGTTGGCAAAAGATATATATCCTTGTAAATGTTTCACGAACATATGCAGGAAAACATCAATTATGGGCAAACTGTGTTTACTTTTTCTCTGCCAAAGACATCATTTAGTATTCCAAAACTAGATGATTCGACGCCAAGGTAATTTATCGTAGAGAGGAAAGGAAACCCAAAACATGGGAACCATTCGACCTTGAAGTGAATGCATTAAGTACAGTTGCACAATGAGCATGAAGTGGGTTAATTTTTATAAGAAAACAACATGAAAAGAACAGAAGATACAATGATAGAGAAAAATATAATTAAACAGAAGTTCACTATGCTATAGGTTTGATACTACTCAAGTATAATCTGTATATGCATGATATACAGTTTGATGATAATCAAGTATACCTGTATATCTCTGATACACAATTTGATACCAAATAGTATGCAAATTCAGAAAAGAAATGGTCCTGGAGTGGCTTATTAGACGTATTAGTGCCATATGTATTAGAAAAATATGAATATTTAAACTTTTGCAAAATACCGCTTTGGTTCTATTTCAGAAATGACATTTTGACTAAAAGAACACTTTTTCGCACACACACATACACACACAAACACACACACCTATCTATCTATCTATCTATCTATCTATCTATCTATCTATCTATCGATCGATCGATCGATCGATCGATCTATCTATCTATCTAACGGCCTGCCTGCCTGCCTGCTGCATGCATGCATGTTATGTATGTATGTATGTATGTATGTATGTATGTATGTATGTATGTATGTATGTATGTATGTATGTATGTATGTATGTATGTATGTATGTATGTATGTATGTATGTATGTATGTATGTCAAGGTACTGTAATTTAAGATAACGATGACTTGTAAAAATGTAAACATGTCCTTTCGACCTTAGAATGTTCCCAAGGGACAAAGGGACATAAATATACTGAACAGATTTTCTTTTCAGCTTTTCCACATGCGGCTTCAGTACCTCAACGTGGAACAAGCCCTGAGAGGCCGAGTGGTCTATAGCGCTCTCCGTTACGGATCACTGCCATCTCACCTCTGTCTGCGTGGGCTTGAGTCTCAGATTCGGCCAATGTGGGTATGTGAGAAAGCTTGTCAGTAGCTTTTCGTGGGTCGGTGGTTCCTTTCGGGCTTTTCCCGGGTTCTTCCACCACCATTAATACTGGCCGCCATATATAGCCTATCTTGTGCTGCAAAATAGCGTTAAATCCTACAATAACATCAACCTCAACGTGATTCTGCAGAAGAAGTCACTTCTAGTCGAATCAGAACAGCTTCCATTTTTGGCTTGATCTAGGTTGTTGTATATTTCCACGATGCACGTCCTGACATGTAAAAGAAACATTCTTGTACTAAAGATACTCAATGTATTCAACTTCAGCATATAAAACGTGTGGTCTATTTATTGCAGGAAGGATACCGTCGAGATTTAGAACTAGCATAACTTCGTTTACTCTATTACTGAGCATGTTCCTTATTATTATGTTTAGTATTATCTAAATTAAAAGAAATTTAAATTTAGGTGCGTTTCATTAAACGATTCGTACAACAGGTGCTCTGTCTTCTCAGTAGTGCGAACGCAGAATTTGTTCGAGATTTGTTTTATTCGCTTTCCTTTTCTTTAATTTGGCGACACAAATGTACACATTTGCTTTCCATCTAGTAGTTATGTGACAAAATCAAAGTTGTATTGCGAGGCTGCGACGTTACAATGTTGTAAACTTCGTACGATAGCTCTTCATAAGGTAATTAATTAAATATAATTGCGCATGTGCGAATAGAACATCCAGCGCGTGGATGGCGAAAGATAATTTATGGTTAACTTTCAAAATATAGAGATGCATTTTTAGATAGAAAAAGACAGCGTTGACTAGTACAATCTACCAAATCGCACGTATAAGCTTCATTTAAACAAAAATTAACGAATTATTTAATATTGAAACGTACTCTTAATGCTTGTATGGTTAACAACACATATACAATTTAGTTTTCTTAGATTGTGAAATATGTTTGTATTATATGTACAGCATTCATCATCATTGGCGATTTAGTCTCGAGAGACCATGCGGATAGTGCCCTTGGGGTGTTGTATATCTCTGGGGTGTTGGCATTGTCTTTTGTGGCTGTTCAGGACTATACATGAGTGATAATCCGTATTGCAGTTGGTGCAGACATACTGGAAAGCCTGAGTTACTGTGGTTGCTGCCACGTGGTTCTTTCTCACACGTTTCTGTGCCGCCAACTGGCATCAGCGACTGATATGCCCTTGCTTACCGTCAGTCTCCAGGTGCCTTGGTCCTCAGCCAACACTTCCCAGCCAGCAGGTGAAATGTCGCATGCCTTCATGTCCCTCTTGCACACATCCTTGAAACGATCCTCCAAACGTCATACGTGTCCCAACCATCGAAGGCGACGTTCGCTCAGCAGGGAGAACATGCTGGGGGTATTTGCAAGCTGTAGGATTTCGCTGTGTGTGACACGATCTTGCCAAGTGATTGTATGGATGCGTTTAAGGCACCGTATATAAAAGGAGTTAAGCCGGCGCTCTTGTCTCATGTAGGTACTCCAGGTCTCACTTCCATATAGAAGGGTGCTGAGAATGCAGACCTGGAAAACTTGGACCTTGGTGTGCTCTATCAGCGAGTTATTTTCCCACACCCTCTTCGTTAGTCGTGACTTTATGATGTTTGCCTTTCCAAGCTTTCTGTCCAGCTCCTTATCAAATGAAATAGTGTTGATGATAGTTGACACTAGGTAGATAAAGTTGTTGACTGTTTCTAGGGTGACAACCGTCGATTTTGATTGAAGAGGCAACGGTGGTATCTTGTAAGCTGACCTTTGTCTTTTCCAGGCTGATGGTGAGCCCAAACTGCATGCAGTCATCAGCAAAACGGTCTCCCTGTATATGGAGGGCTTCCTCGGTGTGGGCCACAAGAGACCCTTCATCTGCAAAAGCATCTCCCTGATGAGCACAGCCCTCACTTTCGTCTTCGAGCGCAGTCGTGCCAGGTTGAACAGCCTGCCATCGGACCTGGCGTGTAGATATATGCTATCAGTGGACGAGTCAAACGCATTGGACAGAAGCAAGAAGAAGAAGATCCCGAAAAGGGTTGGTGCCAATATGCATCCCTGCTTCACGCCGCTGTTAACTGGGAAGGCGGTTGAGGAAGATCCATTATACAGGACTAATCCCTTCATATCTGCATGGAAAGATATTATCATGCGTCGGAGTTGTTGTTTCTTTATTGTGGGAGGGGGAAGTTGGTGGGGGGGGGCGCATCCGATCTTACTGAGAAGTTCAAAAAGGCCCTTCCTGCTGACTAAGTCAAAGGCCTTGGTGAGGTAAATGAACATCATGCAGAGTGGTTGACCTTGCTCTCTGCTCTTCTCTTGGAGTTGTCGAAGGGAGAAGATTATGCCTGTCGTTGACCTGCCTACTCTGAAGCCGCACTGGGATTCTAGGTACACATGGTAGGCCAGCAACTGCAGCCTGTTGAGTATAATGCGGAAATACACTTTACCAACGATGCTCAGAAGAGATATTCCTCTGTAACTATTAGTCACTGCGGTCGCCCTTGTTTTTGTAAAGGGTCACAATTGTGGATTCGTGCATGTCTTAGGGTACTGCTCCTTCATCCCAGCAGAGGTAAAGTAGCTCATGCTGTGATTGAAGCAGTGATGGTTTCCCACGTTTGAAAGATTCGGGAGAGATGCTGTCACTACCTGGTACTTTGTCGTTTGGGAGGTAGTCAAATGCTTTGCTGGGCTCTTCTAAGGTTATCAAGTTGTCGAGCTCCTCCATGGTGGGGCAGATTCTTTATGCTGCTGAGGATTGCAACGGTGACTGACGTTTCTCGGCAGTATAGCTCTGAGTTGTGCTCCACCCATCTGACCATCTGTTGCCCACGATCTATGATCTTCTGTCCCATCAGAGATTTCAGGGAAGCGAGCCATTTCACTGTAGGACCTACAGCCTTCTACAGCCACTGTAAATATCTTGGATGTTTCCGGACTCGACACTGCGCTGGATTTTTTCACACAGTTCTTGCCAGTACTCGCTCACGCACTGTCTATCGATGTGTTGGGTGTTGTTTCGGGCACATTAAAGAGCAGCAAGCGTCCGTTCATTAGGGCATTTTTTGTAGGCTATAAAGGCTTTTCGCTTCTTCTTGATTAGTTGTTCCATCCTTGATAGGTGTGCGTTGAACCAGTCCTGACTGGGTCGTTCCTTATTACCAAACGTGGACGTGGCTGTTCTGTAGATTGCACCGTCATGGCTCCGTGCTTACGAGGCTCCTCAGCTTCTCGACCCTTCCAACAGAAGGTGTAGTTTTCCTCTCTGGGGGAGCCACTAGAGTTGAGCCTGGTTTCCTGGAGGGCAGCTATACTGAGATTTAGCCTGGTGAGTTCTCTATCGATGATGGCCGTTTTCCCGGTGTCGTCCACTTCCCTGAGGTCATCGGAGATACCTGTGTACATATTCCAGCTTGCCAATCGATGAGCAAGAGCCTTTTTTTATTGGTTTTTGTTTCTTTCGTCTGGTGTAGAATTTCCGTCTGCTTGTCATGCTGAGCACCACACTGAGCTCCAGACACCCACTTGAGCAAGCAGACGATAGCGGGTCAACACCTTATTGACCGGGGACTACCCGGCTTGAGGCGGGCGGTAGCTGGCCAGTGGGACACGATGATCTCTTCCACCGTCAAAACTGACCCGTGGCGTCCCTTTCCTACGCCAATCGGTTGGGACTTATAACCCGTAAACGGTCATCTTCCGTGTTGTTTCCTCACTAAGTAGCGAGACTGAAGTGACCTCTCCAGGGCACAAGCCTAGGCGTGGAATATGGAGATCATGGGCTACCCAGACGTCAGGATCCCCCTCTAGTCCTTGCTGGTGGGTTCCAAAGGAATGCTGAACATGACATTTGGCACCAGTTTGGATGCAGGTGCTGCCTGAAGGAAGTTGTAGTCGACACCCAGCCGCCTTGGGGGCTCCACTTCGGCTTTTCTGTCTTTTTCTGTCTGTGTTTACTCCCGAAGTCTTTCCTTCTCCCGAAGATATACACAAGGCAGTGGAGCTATCATTCAATGGATGGGACTTGGTGGGTTTTAAATCAGAGTTTCCTTCTCCTAGACAAATTCCCTTGACAAGGCTAACGAGCTTCATCTGCCCGGGTTTGGAGTCAGAGTTTCCTTTCTCTTTGACTGGCTGCCTGCCAAGGCTAACGATCCCAGTATGCCCACCCAGTTATACCGCCGAGTACTAAACCGCGCAACACAGCAGACTCTGAGAAAACAAGGGGCCCCGCGTGATGGTGCTGATATGGACACAATAGTGCAGGAAAGGCCATATGCAAGTAACCTTTTGTCCAGCAGAGCGAAACAGTGGTCCTGCGGCGATCACTATACCTGGCAAGGAGAGGCTATGAGAGACGCTTCACTTTCCTTTGGCAAGCGGGACGTCAGGCCAGACCTTGCACTCCCTAAAGCATTATGTAATGACGATTTATAAGAAGTGTGTCAATGTAAATGCCTTGTGTACGATTTGTTCAGAAAATGCCAAAACAATTACGAAACTAAGATCGAACACGAAACAATGTAGTCGTTGAATCCAAAAATGGATGTAACTAAACTACCATACCAAATTAATCGACGATGACTGCATTAGGCAATAATAACGGCAATAAGTGTGTAAATATTTTTTGTTGAAGCGTAGCACAGTGAGTACGTTTCTTGACATGAATAGTGAGTGTATCGTCTGCTTTCGTGGATCGGGCCATTAACTTATTGCCCTAATAACTTAATGTTAATATATAAAACACAAAATTAATTTCTTCATTTCATTGTCATACAAACCACAAATGTTTCCGTTCGTTATAGTTAGAGAATATTTTTTCAGCCTTGATAAACAGGTGTTTCTTTATTTTGTTTTACCTCGTGCAGCTACACCGGACTCCCTGGTCTGCACCTAATACTAATGACTCGCACCAACAGTCCATACCACATAACGTCTGTGGGAAATTAAATACATAATATTATAATGAAAGTAAATATTTTGTCGCCAAGTATATTTTACAGACTGAAGTTTATGAAATGTATAATGGAAACAAATTAAGTCCATTTACCAGCCTATGTGCGCACTTCAAAATACTCTACCACCAGTAGACTGGTTCTCGGATTGAATAATAATTAGTGTCCCAATACTATGCATTAAGCAGTTGGGTCCATAATTTCCGTTTGAAATTTTTTAATAGACTCATATAACTACTATATATATATATATATATATATATATATATATATATATATGTGTGTGTGTGTGTGTGTATGTGTCTGTGTGTGTGTGTGTAAGGATACCAATATTTCAAAACATTAGGAGGATTAAATATGATTTACTTTTCTATATAATTCATTCATTCGTTCGTTCATTTTCATACATATAATTATTTTTTTACCGGACGTTCATAACAACAAAGAGTCGTCTATAATATTTTCTAGTATGAAAATAGAACAACTAATAGTCATTACTACTAATAGTCACTACCAGTATCATTAATATCATAAGTTCACGTATGTCATTCCAGAGCGGTCCATTAATTAAATAAAGATGTAAGAATAAAACATTCAACACTTCAAGCCATGCTATTGAAATGTAAACTACTGGAATGATATGGAGTATTTATATATTATGGATTATTATTACTAATTCGGATAGACCTAAAGTAAAGTTGTAAACGTGTCTCATTCATCATATGTTCCTGACATGTTCTTTGCAACGAGGAATGTCTTCTCTGTGACAACTGTATTTATTCATGTACCAGGATATGAGTTTAGTAATGAAATGAGTTTGTCCAGCTAGTCATTAAGTCTATGTATATACAAAGAACTCTCCTATTTGTGTGCTCACTTACAAGCACATGCACGGATGGTGTCATAATCACATTCTCTCTCTCTCTCTCTCTCTCTCTCTCTCTCTCTCTCTCTCTCTCTCTCTCTCTCTCTCTCTCTCTCTCTCCGCTAGTTCGATTGACTGAACTTTTACCATCATTCATATGTCCAGAGACATCGTGAGATGACACAGACAAAAATCTTCTACGCTCGTTCGTCTTTGCATAAATTTTCGCTCTGATAATGATACGATGCTCCGGAGAGAGAGAGAGAGAGAGAGAGAGAGAGAGAGAGAGAGAGAGAGAGAGAGAGAGAGAGAGAGAGAGAGAGAGAGAGAGAGAGAGAGAGAGAGAGAGAGAGAGAGATCTTTTGGGACTTTTCCATATTTAATTGATAATAATCAATTTTTTTTAAAAACATTATAACAAGTTTAAGAAACAACATCATTATCTAAATCACAGTATTTTTACCACATAACCGAGAAATTTACACCTATAATGTCTATAGGTCTTGCAACTTTGTATCATTTATTATATAAACAATGCATATAAATCTCAAGGAAAGTGCATACGTACCGTAACAACGAATCATATTATTGTACGATACTTGATGTAAGTTCACTTTCAAGGGTTTCATCCAGAACAAATAATTTTTGTCTCTAACTCCATTATGCATGGAAGGGAACACAGGAAGCAGAAAGGAGTGCGATGAAATTTTGGTACGATATTAAATTCATTTAGAAAAAGGGCATTATTAGTCCTTTTATGGTTATTCTCATACGTCACTAATGATTAATGTGTGGAAATGTATTATGATCAAGAATCAACAGCACCTGGCTAGGAGAATGTCTATATATGCGTAATATTACACCATGGGCGGATCATACTTTGTTATAACATTAGTAATGATAAATCAATTTGCTTTATACCAACATTTTCAAATATTTGTAATGTATGTGGTATAAATATATTATTTAATTATGTTTGCCATCTATAATTTTAAAACAAATTCAGATTCCACTCAGAAACTAATCAGGTACGTAGGCTGCTCTGGTTTCCAAAGTCTAGCACGAATTTAAGACTGCTCACAACGTTGAAAACCACAACGTTCCAACTTAAAAACGATTACGCAAGATATGGAAGGTATTTCGTTTTACTTAAATTTTGCATTTATTTAAAATTTAAAATTTGCAAGGGATTAAACAACTTTGAACTTGATCATAATTATGAACTTTTCGATATTGAAGGTGAGGTACAATCTCGGACTGTATAGTTTGGTAGAACGAATTAAGACAATCAATAACATACACCCTTATTCTGCTGGTGCATTCTTTAGTGGTTGATCGGTGTCTATGTTTTTTTATAAATGAGTACATGCAGTGATTGTTTGACATAGACTCGAAATATATTGATTAGCAAGTAATTTTACGATCTCATAAAAGTAGGTAATGCTTTAATAATATACAATCAAATTATTCAACCACTTATCTTCAAAGTATCATACTAATTACTAATTTCAGGTAGATCTAATTAATACGTAAGCACGAAAATGCACTTGTTACGAATATTAAAGACAAAGTTGATATAAAAAAATATTTATCAGACAGATTAACAAATGCATGCATATTAAAATAATCAGAAATACTGCAACTTAGCAATTTACCGTTCATGTAATTATGATGCATTCCCTGATAGCCAAAGCAGAACGAATGCATGCTATAAAATCATGCAGTCTTACAAACGAGGGAATGATTTGCAACAAATGCAGCAATTGATAAATTACTGTGCGAATGAGAGAAATTATGGGTTTGAAAGAAACAGGGTCAGTATAGAGTTGTTAGGGTTGGGGTGGGTTAAATTACTATAGAAGTCTCACGCAGGCTCGTTTTTGTGGGAAGTGAAAATAGTCATAGAGAGACCCCAGTCAGCAATTCCGACAGTTAATTTAATGACGAAAAAAAGGTGAGATTCAAATGAATAACAACTTAATACAATTCCAAAATTATTAATAATAATTCCAAATCACTCTTATTCCTCTCGACCAAGTGGTAGCCTATTGAATCATTTAATGTAAAGTGCGAAGTGGCTTTACACCTGTCACTGTTGTCTACTCATCTGTATCTCAATTCCTTCTCTCCATCCGATTTCCTTCCTAGCTCCTTCTCGTAATTGACTGACCTTCTCCAATTTCTCATCCTCGACTCATTCACCCAACTAGTCTTCGATTCCCAATCGACTTCTCCGTTACTCTTTATTCCGTCTCCCTCCTTGAGACTCGCGACTAAACTATACCAGAAGTCTGTACCTTAAAAGCTCGCTTCACGAAGCTTTATATTTCTTAGAATTTTCTATGTTTTCCCGCCAAACTACGAGTGGCTTCCTCGGATTATTGAATTATCGTTCCAGCTTGACGTTTTCGCAATGACTTAGTTTCTAGCTTCGAAAGTAATAAGTTAAATTCGGATTGAAAAAAATGACCACAATCTCTCTCAGTTCCGATTGGAAGTCGATTCTAAAATGTTCTATTCAACTTAACAGACGATGCCCCCCCCCCCCCGGGGCCGTCTGTCAACGTGGGGAGATTTAATACGCCAATAAGGATATTTTGTTCTTAAACAAGACTTTTAAGGTCCACGTGCGACCTTTCACACCCAACAAACTGGGTTCTCGTACCTTTCAACTATAGCCGCGGGGTCTAACATATATACATAGCTTCTAGCCATTGTATTGTTCCCCTGACATATGCAATCGCGGGCAAGACAACGTGACAGACAGGATGCAGACATCGTTAAACGGCGAGAGAGAGAGAGAGAGAGAGAGAGAGAGAGAGAGAGAGAGAGAGAGATAAGGTAGGGAGGGTGAGAAATAATTTTTTTTTTGTAATTTGTAGTATACTAGACTTTAAACATCGTTGTGCGATTATTTTTTTTCTCCCATCTTTCGGCGGCAGACCTGCAGTTGACTATTAAGTGCACAATACTTGCCTTATACTGGAAATCTTGGAAATGATTAGATTGAAATGCGTTACACTTTGAACTTACTAAACAACTGAAGGAAATAAATGATAAGATACATATGAGAGTTTCTACACTCAACCTTGCTGCACATCAAGGTTAGTCATCCCAGAAAATCGTATGATCCGCATGAGATTTACTTTTTTGATTATGCAATAATGTATACCTGTACTGTTGCATATATTTGAAATGGTAGTCGGTACACTCGTCCGTGTGTCAGTCTGTCTCATGGTTGTTTCCTTTTGCAGTATGCACGACACCGATTTGAGAAAGTGGTAATGTTTTACGAAGACGATTAGGTGACAACAAATATTTTGTGTCCTGGATTGATCGCCTAAGATTGAATAATTAAAATCATAATTTAAATATGGTAATATGCAATCTTCATTCTAATCCGAAGGGGGGTGGGGACTTATTGGACAAATGCCCCACTCCAGTCTTCTTGGGGGCGCCAAAACCATGGGCGCCAAACGTTTTGTGGCGCCCGATGTCTTGTGTCTTGGGATGGGGTGATGGGGCTAAACCTTTGAGCTTTCATCTTTGCCAATGGTGTCATTTACCCTTAGTACGCCACTTCTTTAATAAGGATACGACAAAGTAGGTTTCGTATCATTAATATAGCCTTTCCTGATTGATTGAGAGGTGAGCAAGTGAAGAATAATAGTGCGCTTCCCATCACGAGTTGCAGTTTTCGTGCTGTCACTAACTAGGATAACCTTTGAAGAATAGTTATAAAATCATAACGTTCAGACTAAAGTATTGAATACGAATTCGTTACCTTTAAGAAAAACTATATATTAAGTGGGGAAATGGCGACGCATAACAAAGTATGTTTATGTAACTGGTTTAGATAAAGTTTTGATTATCGTGATTAGTAATTTAATAAAGTAATCTTCAAAAACTCCCACAACTTCCCATAGCAAAATGGATGAAAGATATGAGTAATGAAGTTTATATGCATAATTTGGTTTAGAGGTTTGGTTATCATGAATCATACGAAACCGCAATTTAATAACGTAATCTGCATGCTGTAACTTTGAGGATTTTCCACAAACTTTTGGACAAAGAAAGCCTGACTACTTTTACTTTATATCACATTATATATTAAACTGTGAATAAAGTAAATGAAGGAAAGCTTTGTCAGGGAAACACGATGAATATTTATGTTTTTTTTTTCTTTCTCACTTACGATCTTGAAAGTCTGTATATGATTGTATGATACAAGGTAACCTCGTATACATTTTGGAATATGTAAGTATTGTGAACAATGTACACTGTCTGTCACTTTTATTGATACCACCTGAAACACGTGCACTCGCAAAACGTGGCGCCATGTACTTTTTGATTTTATTTCACTTATTTTTGTACGAGCTGCCAGACTTCAATGTATACTTAATTTATTCAAACTGTACTGCTTTACCTAAAGAAAATGCAAGGTTAAAAATTAAACGATATATCAAATTACGTAATAGCTTTTGACATTTTTATATGTCAGATACAAGTTGTGTGTATCTTTTTTTTTAAATACGGAATGAGCTAAATAGGCCGATCAAAGTACCTATGTGGTACGTATTTTATTTCTTGACATAACGATGAACTAGTTGCGTGCATATAGGCGTTCAAACATATGATTTATTCACCTACATTTTAACCTCACCGTCAGGCTAGGTCAAATCGATGCTTTAATATATATATATATATATATATATATATATATATATATATATATATATATATATATATATATATATATATATATATATATATATATATCAATCAATCAATCCTCTCTGCGCCGTCTGGTGCTTGAGGCAACAGCAAGGGAGCACCATTTCCGTCTGTCGGCAGCTATTGCAGGGGCGGTCTGATAGGTGAGGCCTCTGGTCTTAAGGTCTCTCTCCACTGTTCGTCGCCAGGTCTCTTTGGGTCTGCCACGGTTCCTTTTCCCCTGTGGGGTCCATCTCAGTGCCACCCTTGGTAGTGAGTCAGGAGGCATTCTGCAGACATGGCCGAACCATCTCCATCGCCGAGTTGAAATGATCTCAGAGATGGTGCTTGCACCCGCTCTGTGCCGAAGTTACTCATTTGAGATCGTGTTTGGCCAGAAGATCCTCATGATGCGTCGCAGGCATTTGGTTTGAAACACTTCGAGCTTGTGTTCTATGTTCGCAGTGGACTTCCAACACTCTGAGCCGTACAAAAGGACGCTCAACACGTTGCTCTTGAAGATACGGATCTTCGTGTGGACACTGAGGTTTCTTGTCCTCCATATGGGCTTCAGCATTGCGAAGGTCTGGTTGGCTTTGCCGATTCTTGTGACGACTTCCCTTGTGCTATCTCCATCCGTGGCGACCTTACTACCCAGGTAAGTGAAATCGTCTAGTTCTTGCAGAGGCTGGTCGTTGATAGTGATTGGGTTGCCCACTCTAGTATTCTTCCTCAAGACTTTTGTCTTCCCTATGTTGACTCGAAGACCTATGGTATTTGCTGTCTGTACCAACTGTTGTGTCTTCTGTTGAATATCCTGGTGTCTGCCTGCCAGCAACCCGATGTCGTCGGCATAGTCCAGGTCATCCAGCATTGAGGTCAACGTCCATTGTATTCCATGCCTCTTGCCCTCTGTGGTGCGGCGCATGATCCAGTCAATGGCCAGTGAGAAGAGAATTGGAGAGAGAATGCATCCTTGCTTCACTCCGGTTTCCACCTTGAATGGTTCAGTGAGTTGGTTGTTGTGGATTACTCTGTACTCAGAGTTTTCGTACAGGGACCTGATGACATTGACAATTTTCTTGGGGATGCCATAATGTCGTAGGATCCTCCACATAGAGTCTCGGTGCAGGCTGTCGAAGGCCTTCTCAAAGTCCACAAAGACCACATAAAGGGATCCATTCCATTCAAGAGACTGCTCAAGTATCTGCCTCAGTGTGAAGATGTGGTCGATGTAAGATTTGCCTTTCCTGAAGCCTGCTTGTTCCTGGCGTAGGATGCCGTCCACAGCTGTTGTGATGCGTTGAAGAATGATGCGGCTAAAGATCTTACTGGAAAGGGATAGCAATGTGATTCCTCGCCAGTTGTTGCAGTTTCCCAGATCTCCTTTCTTGGGAAGTTTGACTATGATTCCGGTTTTCCAGTCATTTGGTGCTTTTTCACTATCCCATATCTTTTGGAGAATCTGGCAAAGAAGCTTCGGCGTCTCTGTGTCTTCTGACTTCAGCAACTCGGGACACACTCCATCATCGCCAGGTGCCTTTCCATTCTTCAGCTTGTGAATGGCCTGCTTGACCTCCTCAACAGTGATGTCGTTGCAATTGATGTCAAGGTCCTCCTCTGCTTCAGGAATGTCAGCGAGTACGGGTGGGTCTGGGCGATTCAGGATATACTCGAAATGTTGCTTCCATCTTTCCATCTTCTCCTCCTCCACTGTGACATAGTTTCCAACTTCGTCTCTCACTGGAAGATCGTGGTGCTGACTATAGTCGCCCTTCAGTTTCGTTGTGTTCTGATACACCGTTTTCATGTCTTTCTGCCCTGCTGCTACCTCTGCCTCCTTTGCTAGCCTCTCTGCGAATTCTCTCCTGTCTCTCCTTGCTGATTTCTTCACCTCCTTGTCTTTTCCTCCATACTCCTGCATAATTCTCTCTTTCAGTCTTGGTAATTTTGAATCCAAAAGTCTCTTCTTAATCTGTCTTCTCTCTTCTATGCGAGTCAATGTCTCTTCTGATATCCACTCTGTCTTCCTATTATTCCTGTAACCTAAAACTTCTTCTCCTGCTTCCTTCATTGCTCTGTTAAAACTGTCGATGGTCAGCGCTGTCTCATCTCCTAGAGCACTAAACCGATTCCTTAAAGCCAGCCTGAATTCATCCTTCACTTTTGGATTCTTTAGTTTGATCACATCAAAGCGTTTATTCCTGGAGACCCCTATCCTAACTTTCCTAAGCTTCAAAGTCACCTTGGCCACCAGAAGAAAATGGTCGCTGCCAACGTCAGCGTTCCGCATCACTCGCACATCCTGCAAAGAGTGTTTCCACCGACCGTTGATGATGATGTGGTCGATCTGGCTCTGGGTTCTGCCGTCTGGTGACGTCCATGTATATATTGTTGTTTTTTTCCATTTTTATCTAACCGCTCCGGTGGCCTAGTGGTTAGAGCGTCCGCCCCGGAAGCGGGAGGTCGTCGGTTCGATCCCCGGCCGAGTCATACCAAAAACTTACAAAAATGGTACTAACAGCTGCCTCGCTTGACGCTCAGCATTAAGAGGTTAGTGTTAGGACTGGTCGGCCTGGTGTCAGGATAATGTGACTGGGTGAGACATCGTGCTACATGTCTGCGGCATGATGTCTCAGTGCTAGACATCACTATAAACTGCCTCACTGCAGCCATCGTAGCGATATGACTGAAAAATTGTTAAAGCTACGTTAAAAATCCTAATCAAACAAACAAACCATTTTTATCTTTAACATATATCATATTTCCAAGAAAATTTAACTTATATACTGTATGCCATGTTGTTGTCGGTGATGCCGTCGATCCTTTTAGGACAGTTCTTTGTGCGCTGAGCTCTCAACAATAATGATGGTTGTTCGATTCTTGAACTTACCAATCCAGATAGGCTATCGTTTTGTGTATCCAGACAATGCACTTACAGAATACCAATGCCTCAACCCGATTAGTGTGTTGATTTGCTATTAAAACCCAATCCATCAATCAGTCAAACATTCTGAAGATAGTCCTCATGTACACAACTTACATGGGTTGGAGAATGTCGCCACGACTGAACTCTTTTGCGCAAGATTGAGGCTAGAATCGACACTGAAGGGAACAAAGGGCAGCCATATTTAAAGAGAAAAATTAACTGATAAAACCGGAAGAGACTGTTTATTCACACCCAAGCCTCAGCCTATCCGCGGTAGAATGAAATCACTCATGAGCGTTAGAAAAATGACACTACAGTTCAAACGGACAACAATATAAAATCAGGGATGTTGGGAAAATGTAGACAGGGCACCTGCCCGAAGCAGATCCTTATACCGGTCATTTTACAATCACTTCAGTGCCCGCCAAGATTATAACCAACACAGAGGTCTAGTAAATTAGGGATTGAATTCTAATAGGCGAACTCCGAATGCACGTCATTTGTAAAAGTGAGGACGAGAATTTGGACTTAGAAAGCTTGTTAAAGGTATAATTATCCGCCCAAATTTGTTGACCATTACTAACTGAGAGCTGTAAGTTTATATGTAGTATGTAGAAATTGATACTAGAACTGTGTTGGTAAGTAGAAGTTACCTTTATTAGAGTTAATCGCACCTACGTATTTGAGTTATTTACCTAACGTAATGTTCTGAATTAGTAGTATACAAAATTGAATATGTAGATTGTTAGTTTGTGATCGGAATTAATTGTGTAATTTGCTGCTGTGTGCATCGTATTGAATTATTGCATTTATTAATGAGTTATGTTAAAAAAGTATACTCGTTTTAATGTTGATCTTGAATACATAGTTGTGAACTATACATAATATAATATTATACAGTAACTGTTGTTTGAAGAAAAAGAACTTGTTCAAACTATCGTTAAGTTAGGCGGAATTGTCTTTATTTAGGCCCAATTTGGGCTTAATTGTCTTTGAGCGAAATTGACTATACTCCCGCATGACAACTGTCCTAACCTTCACAATATTGGATCCCACAGCTTCAATCCACTTTTTTTTAATGGCAACCAGGGTCTTTCGAAAAAAGAAAGAAAACTTTTGTCCCATCATTACCCTTTTGGTTACATCTATAGTATATGCATCATTGTACACCATATTTGCTGTACTATGACACGATCGTAAGATATCTGACACTGACATTTACGCGGGAAAATTTAATATTTTACTGGCAAGGTTAAATACGAATAGGTCATATCCGTTTTGGGCAATCGGAAACTATTGATTATTTGCGGAGACTCCCGAATTTTAAAAAAAAATATTTAAGAAAGCGGATTTTAAGTCTAATTTAAAAAAATTATTGTGTGCATATATAACAAATATGTTTTTTGTATGACTATAGTAATATCACAGATTTGTACAATATAGGTGACCAGTGACCTTTTAAGCTTTTCACCGGAACCTTTACAATAGAAACAAATAGCACTTACATTCCTGGAAGTAGCATGTAGTAAGAATATACGTTAGAAATAACTGACTCCTGAATTACCAGCATAAACAGATGTCTGATAAATGAAGGTTTCATTTAACGGATTCACTCTGTTTGAGTATTAGTTGATTCTTTAATTTATATCACGTTAAAATGTATAACGATTCCTCCTCAACTTTATCGAACATTCATGCATGTGACCTGAAATAATTGTCACGATCAAACATTTCATACGCGATGAATATATGAAGATTACTTCATTTACTAAACAATAGGTTATCCTACATGCAATAGGTTTGTAAAAATCATTTTTCAAATAAACTAATAAAGTTATAGATGGATCTTGCTTTCCTTACTGATAAATAAACGAAACTATTGTAACTGCATTAACTAGTAGAATAGACCTGAGATGTTTATGTAGTAGGAATCGAACCCGCATCACTTTTGGATTGCGAGTCCAGCACGCAGACTATTGAATCAAAGCTGATTCTAGCTATGCATGAATATTGGCAGACCGTATAATTTATTTGCCTTTTAACACCGAATGTCCGAATAGGCAAGTAGTCGTGACGACTATCAAGTCGATAGTTGCAGATACTGTACGCATTCCTAAGGTTATTGTCAGATAACTGTGTGTTATCTCCTTGTAAGAATAATTACTAAGTGAGGGATATGTGAAATGATATGTGAAATGATTTTAATCAACTTCGTACTTTATTTGAATTATTTTCGTCCCTTACGTAAATTAAAAATATTTACCCGATAACTCTGCCTGAGATGTAAAAAAGGCAGGAAATATGATATGAAACAATTTATCTTCCTGAAATATTTTAAAGCTTTAACTTTTGATTTAAGAAAAAAATATGCTTTCTTCGTTAATTATCGTTGTGAATGACCTTACTATAATTGATTTATTAAAGTGTAAATTGAAGTAACGGTTCAGTGTATTTATGAACTGCTACTTATTCAGAGACATTATGCACATGCATAATTATGCACATGCATAATTTCTTCAGCATTTGTTATTTTTAAAACAACAAAAAATACCAGAAAAGGTAATGATGGTTCTGCAGTGAAGACTTTATGCATCATTGAGTTACTCAGTTTCCATGAAGGTTATCTTTTTGAGATTCATCAATTTTTCGCTTACTTCTTTTGTACGTATTCAAAGCTCAATTTCTTTACCGCCACCGTGATGTAATAGTGCGAAGGTCTTAAACCATTATCTTACTCCGCAAAAAAAAAAAATAACTTGTCTGATAGCAAACAAATCAATATGCAATAGTATCAGTTGTATTGGATGCAAAGTAATAATGGAGAACTTGCAAGTGCAAATTCCACATAAACTAAAGTTTCAAAAAGCATTGGAATTTTCCAATCTGTTTGCCAACCCAAGCAAAGTATTTTGTTTGGTTTATTATTTCTTTCTTTTTCTTTTTCACTGCACAACAGCTTCGAGACGGTTTTCGGAACAAAATATGTTTCTAAGCTTTCACTGCTATATTAGGGTCAAAATCTGTTTGTAATTCTTGATTGCAACGCTAACGTATCTTACCGTACATATCCTTACGAAAGAACTCATTGAAAATTGAAGAAGAAGAAAAGAAAGAGCAGCAAAATCCAAGCGGAAGTTTTCTCTCTTAGTTGCGCATTAGCTGTCCGTGAATAGTTGTATGTGCCACTTTGGGTCACAATAGGTCCAGCATGGGCTAATAACTTTAATGGTTGGGACACTTCGAGGGTATATGTTGTACAACACTATGGTCCTAAACTTAGCCACAGAAAAGAGCTAAAACCAGAACATTTTACGTTATTCAACGAATAATTTATTTCCTTAGAAAACATAAGTGAAAATACAAAATAAAAAAAATTATATAAAAAATAAATAATCCCAAAGTCCAAACGGTTCTATCACATGTGCAAATGTATGAAGTTACAACTGAATTACAGCTTTCTTCCAAATTTCAAATTTGGATGTGTTGATGTAACTCTAGTCTCGAATGTCCGAATGGTCCAATGACCGGGATTGTGGCGATGTATTAACAGTATTTTGATGTACCACGGCAATATAATCAAAAATGTCATTGTCTGAATTCAAGTATAATTCCAAATTATGGTTTTAGTTTAAGAATATTATCCAGCACTTTGTAATTCCAGTGAATAATAATATGAAGAAATAATTCCTCCCAAATTAAATACTGAACAATAAGACTGAATATGCTTCGAATGTTAGGGTAAGAATGAATAATTCATAGGTAAACAAGATTATAAATACCACCTCCACCAATTGATCTTGGTCGTAAATGGCATTTTCAATTCAATGAGAAATTTCCTATCTGAAACTTTCGAATGTCAGAATCAGGACTGTATTCTTAACTCAAACAGGAGTAAGCGTGTTCATAATTAATGGTGATCTGATTATTCATTCAACAATCACAGAACAATATTAGCTATGCATAATGGTGTTTACAAAATAAATGTCAGTAGTCAGGTACACCACTAACATAATTATGGTGAAATGCCAAGTAAAAAATACAAAAGAAAAAAAAAGAATATATATATATATATATATATATATATATATATATATATATATATATATATATATATATATATATATATATATATCATCATCTCATCATCTCCGCCTGTGGCCCCGTTTGGCACATAGGCCGCCAACCAGCTCTCTCCAGGCGTCTCGGTTCTGGGCGAGTCTCTCCAGCTGTCCCCACGTCTTGCCCATCTTCTTTGCGTCTGCATCCAAATCGCGGCGCCAGGTGTTTCTGGGTCTTCCTCTCTTCCTCTTTCCTTGAGGGTTCCATGTGAGGGCTTGCCTGGTGATGTTGGGAGCAGGTTTGCGGAGGGTGTGGCCAATCCATCGCCAGCGTCTCTGAAGGATGTCATCCTCAACGGGCTGTTGCTTCGTTCTCTGCCACAGTTCGTCGTTGCTGATTCTTTCTGGCCAGCGGATCTTGAGGATCTTCCTGAGGCAGGTGTTGATGAAGACCTGGATTTTCTTCATGGTGGTAGCGGTGGTTCTCCAGGTCTTTGCTCCGTACAGCAATATCGGCTTCACGATGGTGTTGAAGACCCTGATCTTGGTGGTGATGTTAAGCTGCCTTGATATCCATATGTTCTTCAGCTGATGGAAAGCTGCCCTTGCTTTGCCGATGCGTGTCTTAACGTCTGCATCCGTTCCTCCCTGCTTGTCCAGGATGCTGCCAAGGTAGGTGAAGCTATCCACCTCCTCCAGCGCATCGCCTTCCACTATGATGGGTGTATTGCTGGATGCATTTGTCTTGAAAACCTTGCTTTTTCCTCTGTTGATGTGGATGCCCAGGCTGGCTGAGTTGACCGCAACAATGCTGGTCTTTTTCTGCATCTGTTGTTGGGTATGCGAGAGGAGAGTCAGGTCATCAGCGAAATCTAGGTCGTCCAGCTTTTTCCACAGCGTCCACTGGATGCCGTTTCTTTTTTGGTCTGTCGATGTCTTAATGACCCAGTCGATGGCCAGCAGGAAGAGGAATGGTGATAGAAGGCATCCTTGTCTCATCCTTGTGTTTACTGCAAAGGCATCAGTGAATTGCCTGCCGTGGACGATCCTACAAGTCATTCTTTCATAGGACTTCCTGATGATGTTAATGATCTTTTCCGGGACTCCATAGTGCCTTAGTAGTTTCCAGAGGGTCTGCCTGTCAACGCTGTCGAACGCTTTCTCATAGTCGAGAAAATTCACGTAGAGTGGCGAATTACACTCCAGAGACTGTTCCAAGATGATGCGCAGTGTCGCTATCTGGTCCGTGCACGACATTTCCTTTCGGAAGCCAGCTTGTTGGTCACGGAGATGCGGGTCAACTGCCTCTTTCATCCTGTTCAGTAAGATGCGGATAAACACCTTCCCCGGGATGGACAACAGCGTAATCCCCCTGTAATTGGAACAGTCACTGAGGTCACCTTTTTTAGGTATTTTGACGAGGTAGCCTTCTCTCCAGTCTGCTGGTACTTCTTCGTCTTCCCATATCGTGCCGAAGAGCGGGTATAGGAGCTCTACACTGGTTTCCACGTCCGCCTTCAGCGCCTCTGCCAGAATGCTGTCGGGTCCTGCAGACTTGCCGCTCTTCAATTGCTTGATGGCGCTGCGAATCTCCTCCTTGGTCGGTGCACCACACTCTATTGGCAGGTCACTTTCCTCTGGCGGTACGTCTTGTGGGTTTGCAGGCGCTGGTCTATTTAGCAGTTACTGGAAATGCTCAGCCCATCTGTTCTTCTGTCCTTCCTCGTCTGGGATCGCTCTTCCATTCCTGTCCTTGACTGGTCTTTCTGGCTTGGCAAACTTTCCTGAAAGTTTCTTGATGGTGGCATACATGTCTCTGGTGTTGCCATGGTGAGCTGCTTCTTCTGCTTCTGTTGCCAGCATCTCTACGTAGTTCTTCTTATCCTTCTTGATTGTGCGCTTGACGCTTCTGTTGGCTTCCGCGTACTCGTCGTTTGCTTTTGCTTCTGCTGTTCTTGTCCTACTGTTGTTTACGGCAGTCTTCTTCTCTCTTCTTTCTTGAATCTTCCTCAGCGTCTCTGTTGAAATCCATTCTTTGTGCGTGTATGTTTTGGAGCCCAGTACTTCTTGGCATGTTGATGTGAGTGCCTCTTTCACTCTTTTCCATCTGTCTTCTATGGTCTCTTCTTCAAGCAGCTCTTCTAGAACCTGGAACTTGTTGGAGAGGGTGATCTTGAATTTCTCCTGTTTGTTGTTATCTCTCAGCGCCGTGGTGTTGTAACGACGGCGTTGATTGGAGCCTCCTGTCCAGTTTCTCTTGAGCTTCAGCTTCATCCAGGCAACGAGTAGATGATGGTCTGAGGCAACGTCTGCTCCTCGCTTAACGCGGACATCCCGAAGGGAGCGGCGAAACGTCCTCACGATGCACACGTGGTCTATTTGGTTTTCCGTCCGCAGGTCTGGTGACACCCAAGTTGCCTTGTGTATCCTTCTGTGGTTGAAAACACTTCCTCCGATGACCAGGTTGCTTGTGGCACACAGGTTGGCGAATCTCTCTCCGTTGTCATTCATCTCGCCAAGCCCATGCTGCCCCATGATCTCCTCGTAGCCTCTGTTGTCGCTACCGATCTTAGCGTTGAAGTCACCCATGACGATGATGATGTTTCTCTGTGGTCGGTCTTGGATGATGGTTAGCAGCCTGTCGTAGAAATCATCCTTCTCTTCTTCCTCACTGTCGTTTGTCGGGGCGTAGCACTGGATAATGTCTATGTTGATCCTCTTCTTTTTGGTACTGAAGGAGGCTGTCATTATCCTTGGGCCGTGTGCTTCCCATCCAAGGAGTGCTCCCTGAGCTGACTTGGACAGCATCAGTGCCACGCCTTGGGTGTGTGCAGCGTCGTCCTGCTCGTGTCCCGAGTACAGCAGTAACTCGCCGGAAGCCAGTCGTTTCTGCCCGGAACCAGTCCATCTTGCCTCGCTGATTCCCAGGATGGTGAGGTTGTATCTTCTCATCTCTGCGGCAACTTGCGCTGACTTTCCGGTCTCGTACATGGTACGCACGTTCCATGTACCGATGGTAGTGGTGGTCCTGGTGGAGACGATGGTCGTCGGCCTGACGGCTTCCAGATGACTCTGGTTTTCACCCTCCGGCGTCATACATCTTCCAGCTGGAGATCCATCTTCTCCCAGGACCGTTGTTCCTGTTGGTTTACTTTTTGGCGTTTCTGTAGCAAGTTGTTTTCTTCAGGGTGGGGTTGCTAGCCCCACGCCCAACTTTCCTCCTTTTGCAGCCGGGCTTAGGACCGTCCTAGGCGGAGTTATATATATATATATATATATATATATATATATATATATATATATATATATATATATATATATATATATGTGTGTGTGTGTGTGTGTGTGTGTGTGTGTGTGTGTGTGTGTAAAGTCTTGAAGACATGTAAATGCTGATTGCCACTCTTTGTAACACCAAACTATGGATGATCAACTAAGTCTGATTTCCGTAGGATCAAACGTTTGATAAATTCAGTTTTGCCTGAACTACTGGGTATCACAATCAACGATATTAATTTTAAATAAATCACTTTGATAACAGAAGAGCATAAAGCAATAAACACTGAGAAATCTGAGGTCACCATTAACGACGCAAGATATTTTATACATTTGATACACATGTTTAAAAAGTGAAACCACACAAACTTACATGTCAAGAATTAAAACACATAAACACATATATGAATCCGTGCCCCACTATTGCACAATTGAAATGACTGCAGCTGCACACAAACAGGTAATTTGATAATAGTATCCCTCTATTTGTGTCCAACAAAACCTATTTACACGCTTTTGTGTTCTACTCTTCCGAACTGGTTGTCTCTAATTTCTCCAAGAATGACGTGTCTTCCCCGTTCATTTCTTTCTTCACAAAACAAAAATAAAAATAAAAATAAAAATTGAGGTATGGGGAAAAAAAACTTTAGTATGTTACGATTACATCCGACTCTACTGCTCAGTCCGTTAATGATAAATACATGAACGGAACTGTTTTATTCTCAGACTATGACTACGTCACTAGATATAATTATGTTTATGGCAGCTAATACGACTTTGAAAAATGTGATGCTTGTGTCACAATATATGAGATTAAAAGGATTGTATTGTGTCAAAAGGCAGAGACTTTGCAACAACCAACTTTTCACTCCCGCGATCCAAACGATAATGTATACTGTGGAAGGATTTACTCTCAGTAAGATACACTTATGTTGCAATTAGCAAATAGCAACAAAGAATTTATTTGATGAACAACGAAAGCACATAGAAATTAGTTATACGTTTTCATGATGAATGGCTCGTTTTGAGAGATACGCACAATAACATATTTCATGATGCTAGTGATAAATCAGAGCAACTACAAGAAGGCATATATCCACAGACAGATTTAAAATATCAAACGTTGATTTACGTGCAATTAACGTTTACTTTATTGAAGACCCCCACAATTGTTTAAACAACTAGTTTGAATATAATATGTTTAATTAAATAGGAAAATGTTTATATTTATAAGTTAAAGTTTTAGTAGAATGAACTCAATGAATTCAAAATACATATTTTAAACTAGTATAATAGATGTAACAGTAATGATATACATGTAGATTAAGATAAATTCGTGGCTGTGCTACAAACGGCTGAAAATCACATTGCTCTTCCAGTCTCCCTGGGCCTTGTCCAGGCAGTCTGCTGAGTGTTTTCTGGTTCGTAGGCCTATTACATTCCTGTGACCAAAAGGACAAAAAGACTAATAACTACTAGCTAAGTTCATTTCCCAGCCGCAGCACAGATGTATCAATTCATTCAATAAACAGACACACGCAGTGTTACAGCAAACAGTTTCACCACTTTTATATATGCTGCCAATTTAAAGTATTCGTTCCTCGGTTTCATTTCAATTTAAAGCGAGAAAATTGACAGGACTGTTTTGTAAAATCTGTTGGAGCAGGGCTCAAGGGAGGGCAATGCTAAAAACAAACAAACAAAACAGCAATACAAGTCGAGCGTCCCTAGAAACTCAGGCCGGCGATGGGAGCGGGTCCTATCGGGAGATTACCCAAACTTATGGGTAAGCATAATCTCTAAACAGCTAAATAGTATGTTGCCTCTAGGAGCCTCAGCGAGACATTTCAAGAAAGGATGGTGATAGTTATAGGAGGGCGGGCGTCGTCAATATGAATTCATATCACAACGCCTAACATTATACCTCTTCCCGTCTGCGTCTGGGTTGAAAGGGTCGAATAGTTATATCAGCAAGAACAGGGGATTCTGGTGAGTTCAGGCGAAGGTTCATTTTCATTAAAACAACTTATTCAAAATAAAATATAATACACTATTTATAGAACGTGTTTGGAATATTTCTTTGATTATATTGTACAAAACTGGGCAATTATACAGTGACTTGATCCTCTATCTTCGATTTAATTTCGTGCTAATTAATAATGCTCACTATAATAACCGTGTTTGTTGATACAAAAATTTCATTAAACAAAACAACGGTTTGTGTACCGGACTTAAGAAATGTATAACCTAATTTCAATTCTTAGCTCACTTCCATTGACAGTTGTTTTTGGTTTTATTTGATGAAAGAGGGATATTTATGTATGCTTGTAGGAGAGTAGATGCGGTTCGTCTCCTTAAAACTGGAATCATGTTGGCGAGAAGGGGCATCAGCTAGATTATTATGTTAACCTAGCATGTCTTACCTTGAAGGAAAAAAATCAATTCAAGATAAAAGTGTATAAATATCCAAATGAGCATGATTTGGTTCTCACTAGAAAATTGATATTCAGTTAAGACTTGATGTTCTAATGTAATATATCATTTTAAGTGTTTACTCCCAAATTCAAGTGCTATGATGATATGATATAATTAGAAGATATTTATGTTATTATTTGCTTAGGTCTGATCTCAAAGTCCTTATAAATAATTACTCTGGCAGCATTGCCTCTAACAGAACCAGAGGCATCTGCGTATAAGCTCACTGAGTCAGTAGACACCCTGTGATCTAGTAGGAATACATATTGACCATTGACCATTGACCATTGACCAGCATTGTGGTTTAGAGACACCAATTCTTAAATTCATCAGCAAATTTAATAAGAGCCCAACGTGTGGTAATACCACAGCGTTACCAAAACTGAAGGTACGTGTAAATATTGACGACTCTGAGATTTATGTAAGGTCTGGCCAAATAAGAATGTATCATTGCATTATAGTTTTGTAATTTGTCAGATGGAAAATGTACCGCCGTTTGATCCAAATCCAATTTGTAACTGAGGAAAGGCATGAATGTGGAGCTGGCTTATATTTTATCCACTGCCGTAGGAACGCCAATGTTGGTGCATACTGCCATCACACGATCGATTTTTTCCATCTAGGATAAGAACAAAGTATTTATAAAAAAAAATTAAAATGTGAGTTATATGTTACTGATAATATTGTGCTTCCAGAAAAATGTTAAAAGTCTCAAAAAGCTGCGAACTTCAACAGCTACCAATGTGTAAGCATTTATCTATATAATACAAACCCATAGAGATGGTATTTAGAGAGGCAACGCGTTCGATGCTTTAGTTTTGGCACAGAGAAATCCCATCCGTCTGCTTAAAAAATATAATTGCAATTTATATACTTTCGTAATAAACTGTTGACGGATGTGGTTGAATTCCATTGTAACATAGCTGCCAGATTGGAATTACAAATGTTGAATCATTCTAAACAATCCAGGGAGTTTCTTTGCAACTAAACCTGCTGATGAAATGTGTATGTCAGAGAATAGATTTCCACCAAAAGAATAGAAAAGAAAGGTAGCAACAGAAAAAGAAAAAAGGAAGATAGAAGGAAGATAGGTCCGACAGAGAAGAAAGAAAAAGAACCAAGAACACCTGCTATTTATTCCTCTCAGTCATCATTGTTTCACTCTCTCTCTCTCTCTCTCTCTCTCTCTCTCTCTCTCTCTCTATATATATATATATATATATATATATATATATATATATATATATATATATATATATATATATATATATATATATATATATATATATATATATATATATATATATATATGTTTAGATTTGCAAAACGTTGATACAGCAAAGTGCTCAAGTGCATGATCAGTACTTACAGACCTAATAAGATGTAGGTGTTGTCATGATTTGAAAACGTTCCTTTATTTAGTTCATGGATAAATTCTTGTTTGCTGATATTTACCAAATTGTTCATTTGTTCTTCCTAGGAAAAAAATGGATGCTTCCACGCCAAGCCAGATTTAGGACAGAGGAAAGAAACTGAAACACGAGGAAAGATCTGATTGGCCCTGACGTCACTGTAAATTGTTGCATAGTCAGGATAGTAATGATATTCACACTATTTGAGTATTAAGAGGATTGCAATGGTCGAAGTCTTAGCCGAGTGGATGGGGGGGGGGGGGGATATATCTCAATTCCTCCGAGTCACGTATGTGCGTTTTTTAATTACATTAAAATCAATGAAAAAAAACCTTGAAAGGTCAAGATGTTGTCTTTGCTGAAAAGAATTCAGGTTAAAAGAAGCTTATCGTACCAGTTACAGCTATTGCATTTGTTGTAAAACCTTCTGCTTTATGTTTACTCTTCTTTCCTCTTTTTTGGGAGATGGGGGTGGGAGAAGGTGCCTTTTAATGTTACATTCCTATTTTGCATCTATGTCCGACAATTTCAAAGAAGCATGAGTGAATTTAGAGTTAAGACTTCAGCAGAATAACGGCAATGCCTTTGAGTGTTCAGTACAAGTATATATTCTTGTAGAATAACCTAAAAATGCCTTGAGTGTTCAGTACAAGCATATATTCTTGCAGAATAACCGAAAAATGCCTTGAGTGTTCAGTACAAGTATATATTCTTGCAGAATAACCGAAAAACATGCCTTCTGTGTTTAGTTTATGTTCTTGCAGAATAACCGAAAAATGCCTTGGGTGTTTTAGTACAAGTATATATTCTTGCATTCAACTGAGAAACATGCCTTCTGTGTTTAGTTAATGTTCTTGAAGAATAACCGAAAAATGCCTTGAATGTTCAGTAAAAGTATAAGTTTTTTGCAGAATAACGAAGCAAAATGTATTTGGTGTTCCGTACAAGTTTATGTTCTTGCATAATAACCGGAAACATACATTGAGTGTCCAGTACAAGTATATATTCTTGGAGAATAACAGTCATTACAAGTATATATTCTTGCAGAATAACTAAGAAACAGGATTTGGATGTTCAGTACAATTAATTCTTCGTATATGTTTATTCCGTATCTGCTCTCACTCTGAATTCATTCTAATGTTAGAAAATACAAATTTACTTCTGGACTATAGCGACGTAACTAAGCAGCGAATGGGAGTAATGGTGGTGTTCGACTTCCTCATTTCACGCCAGATATTATTTGTACATATTGATCTTTTATAGTGTCATAAAGGTCGGATTTTATGTACACAACTTTAAAAATATCCTATTCAGAAGCTCTTAGAACTTAACATGTCCATTCAAGCGAAATCCGGCATATATAGACTTTGTCCGATAATATTGAAGCTATAGACCTAAGATTTTACTCACGCAAAACTTTCACAAACAATAGTTTTTCATGCTGTTGAATCTTTTTTTCTTCATTGCGTCTGCATAAAATGGAAGCAATTAATGCTTTACATTTACCGAATGAAAATTTGGAAACTCCTTTTGATAAATAATATCAAATTTTTAGAGCGGAACATCAGAAAGCCGAAAACAAATGAGAGCATACATTTTGGATGATATACATTTTTGGCAAGTGTCACATTAAATAACAGAAAATCATGAGCATTCGGTACATCTCGGAACGTTTTAGTACACTACCTTTTCCTGCAGCAAAATATATATATATATATATATATATATATATATATATATAGGCCATCACTGAGTGGCATCTCATCAATTTGCATTGTGTCAATAATAATAATAAGACTAATATTAAGAAGAAGAAGAAGAAGAAGAAGAAGAAGAGGAAGAAGAAGAAGAAGAAAAGCAACAACATCATCAACAAAACAAATAATAATACATGTAATAATAATTATTAATAATAATAATACGAAGAAGAAGAAGAAGAAGAAGAAGAAGAAGAAGAAGAAGAAGAAGAAGAAGAACAACAACAACAACAACAACAACAATAATAATAATAATAATAATAATAATAATAATAATAATAATAATAATAATAATAATTACATGACTCAAAGACCGCTGGTTATAATGCCCTTGCAATATTTCTGTCCGCATATCTCAGTAAGTTCAGTTGACGGATGAGATCTAAACATATTGAGAGAAGCTGAACATTTATCAGGGCCTTTACTGGTTTATTTTAACATTGCCGGCATTCTTGGAACAGGTTCTATTTTGATCCGAGAAAAAACAAACTGCAGGAAGAAATTCTAATTGTCTGATGAAAAAGCTCGTCGCTGTTTCAGGTGTTTCAGATCAGTATATCAATACTATGCCGCCATGCTACACACAATGTACAACCATCGCTGTTTTCTGCCATTATAAAGTTTACGGTATATGTCATACATGTGTTTCCTTTTCTTTAAATTCCATAGACGTCTATAGTAACTGACCCTTTTTCATAAATTACAAAGACAGGTGAAATCAAGACTTTTATAAAATGTTTTGTGACAAAATTAAACATGTTCAACATGTAAATGTTTAAAAAAGCACTGGAAAAATTAGACCGAAATATTTTGAGCAATCAAATCTCCATTTACTTTCGTAAAGACCAGTTTGTACAGTTATGCCCCAGCATAGAACATTGTTTAGTCTCTTACATATTTTGATATATTATTATTTAACTGAAATAAATTTAATAGTTTCATAAATTGCTAATTGAATTTGTGTACAACGCCTTTTAATTTACTAATAGTTTTCTAAGTGTCAATTATGAAAGAACTCATTAGCATAAATCTAAGAAATGGTTTTTCTAACTCAACTTGTATCTCATTTGAATTCAAACAGTCTTTTTAGCAATGTATAGTCTGCATATCGCCCTTGCCACAGAACGGAAACTACTCTTATGAAAGTATTTAGTGACATTCTCTCTGCTTTGGATAATGGAAAGATTACAGTCCTCACTCTCCTGGATTTATCTGCAGCATTTGACACAATAGACCATGATATATTACTTCACCGTCCCCAGCATGTGTTTGACATTCAGAATATAGCCTTACAGTGGTTCAAGTACTACTTAGTCAATAGGACACAAATTATATCTGCAATCGGAAAACACTCTAACCCTGTTGACGTATGTTGTTGTGTACCACAGGGATCTGTTATTGGACCTGTTCTCTTCATTCTGTATACTCAGCCGCTCTCAAGTGTCGCACCAATTGTATGCTGATGACACCCAAATATACAAGTCTAGCCACCCAACTGAAGTTGTTGCTACCATCCATGGAGTAGAGAAGTGCATTTCTGATGTGAAATCATGGATGACACGTAACAAGCTGCAGACGAATGATGATTAAACTGAGGATATTCTGATCACAACACAAAGACTTTCTCATTCACATCCTTTACCTCAGACAATAAATATCATCAACACCAACATTAAATTCTCACAGTCAGTACGGAACCTATGCGTTACTCTAGACAGTACTCTCACACTGCACCAACATGTCATGAACAAATGCAAGGCTGCATATCTTGAATTGAGACGCATCAGATCCATTCGTAAATATCTTTCAGTTGATGCCACTAAAACACTTGTGTGTTCATTAGTACTTTCAATACTGGACTATTGTAACTCAATTCTGTCTTGTTAGTCATAATATTTACTCCTGAAACTTCAAAAGTTACAAACACAGCTGCACGGATCATCTTTAGAGTACCTCGATCAGAACACACCTCATCACTGCTCTGTACCCTACACTGGCTATCAATTCGATACAGAATCAAACACAAAATTTGTTCTCTGTGCTATGTTTCAATGACAGACTCCAGTCCAACATATCTATCTAGACTCACCCATGTGTATACACCAGCTAGATCCTTACGCTCTTCTTCTGATAATCGTATACTCATTGTTCCCAAGGTGAAAACAAAGTCATATGGACAACGTTCATTTGCACACCAGGGCCCGGCGACGTGGAACGAATTGCCCTTTGAAATTAGACACAAAGACACAGTGGTCCCTTTTAAGATTGCTCTTAAGACTCACCTGTTTCGACTGCAGGGACAAACTTAGCGACCTAATCATGTTTTGTATCTTATATGTTTTCAGCATGTTTGTTATGTTTTCCAATTTCATTGTGTTTGTCATTTTTTTTGTTCTGTAGTGTAGTCATATCATTATTGATGGTGTAAAGTGCTTAGAGCTTCGAAAGATTAGGCGCTATACAAAGTCCTCATTATTATTATTATTATTATTATTATTATTATTATTATTATTATTATTATTATTATATTGGGAAGTAAGAGTTTTTTTTATGATCATAAACTTTATGTAAATAAGACTCTTTAAAAAAAAATCTGGTTGACACCAGACATCATTTTGTATCATTTCCGTTCTTTCCACTACGTCGTCATGTTCACAGGTAATGATAGTTCACTTTCTAAAATATAGCTTAACAATGATACGATTTTAGGGTTCGACCCATGAAGACAACACAAAATATGGGAGGATGGAGCGAACGTCAGCTGCGTAGAGGCATTGAACAGTGGTTTCCATCTCAAACCCGCCTATGCACTCCTTACCCGTGAAAAGAGGTTATTCATTATGATAGACTATTGCATTCCTCACTAAAGTAAAGCATTTTCGCAATTATTAGATGCCATCCATCTTAAAAGGATCATTTTCATCACAGCAGGAGTGCCCTACAAAGATGAGGACTTCCGTATAACTCATAAAATTTATTTTACATTCAACGTAAACTTAAAGCGAATCATACACACAAAATATCCTTTAATGATCAGCTCATTCAAACGGTATGTGGTTGTTTGCGCAGACTGACACAAATTTGATTCATTTCAATACGAGATAATACAAGAAATGCGATGGAATATAAAAAGAAATTAAAAAAATTAATATAATTTTTCATGTTGCCGCTCAATGTATCTCCCCGGCACTTCTAAAATAGAGAAGTTTTCAAAGTTATCTGAAACTTTCACGAGAAAAATTTATTCGCGTGATTAGAATCATATTGGAAGATTGTTAATATACTTATGAAAGTCAATAACTCTTGACACTGTGCATTGATGCAAAACTCAAACACGTGTCTTTAGGGTTACCGTTCACTTTCTTTTAATTAGGTTACCGTTTGCTTTATTTTAATTAGTTACAGATCACATGGAAAATGTTCATAATATAAGCGACATTGTCCAAGCTACAGCTTTATGTAAACTACATTTGATCAGGAAAACTTTGCACCGTATGGTTCTTAGGAACCTGCCTAATTGATTACTTATTCTGAACAAATTAATTTCAAGCAGTAGTTCAAACTCATTAAGACGTTTCTTCACTTTGTAAAATATAACAGACCTATCGTTTGGCTCTTTATAACAATTTCTAAACGATAGATTTGTATTTATATTTTCAGCCAAATAACATAAGTGCATTCCTTTGATTTTATAAATTGATTCAACGAGAAAGCCAAACGTTCTTTGCTATGTTAAGTTGATTTACAATAATACATGCTTCAAAGTCTAGTACACTACGGCTATAAAAGTGACTTCCAAATATGGAGACATGTTACAAGGATTCGCAGAATTTTCTAAAGTGAATTAGGTTTTGGTAAAATCATAAAATCTCCAGCTGCGAGTACTACAATAAACAATGCATACAATATGGCTACCGTCAAACCACCGTACACATCAAACGAACCTATGATAGCATAAAATATGGAAGACCAAAGTCTATATGGTACATTCATCGTGTCACTCTTCAGATGGCAAGAGTAATTGGTTCAAATTGTGAAAGGATCGGCATATTAAATAAATAACAAGGCATCAATGAAAACTTCTTCTTATTTTTCCTTATAACATATGATAACAAAGAACGGGGTGGGGGGGTCTGAGGCATAAATCAAACTATCTTTTTCATTAACTCGTTAGAAAACGCAACTGCGTCAAAACTACATCCGCATTGACTTCATTATCAATATTATTATTATTATTAGTAGTAGTAGTAGTAGTAGTATTGTTCAATTTAAAAACAGATATACTAGTACAGGAATCGAAGTGAACCATCTTACGTCATTGCTGTCATACTTGATTGCTTAAATAATTAAATAAAAGAAGCCAAATATCGCTGACGTTTAATATTTTTGAATAAATGCAAGATTTGTCCGGCATCTTAACAGCAAAGTAAGGTTTCGATGTTGATTTGCTTTGTTTTCTAATGTCGATGCAATCCTCCATTATTTACCAAAAATGGTTCAAACAAAATTGTCAGATGAATGCGAATGCAGACAAACAATGAAGTACCATGATACTTGATATAAGTATATCGAGAGTGGTGGTGGTGGAGCATATAGGTATATAAATAATATTGAGAAAAAAATCTTAAAAATAAAACGACAAAAATGAAAAGGCTGAAAAATTAATTTACTTAGAAAGATTTGAAATGATGGAGTGAGAAACAAAAATAAATAGAGTTTATTGAGAATGATATGAAATGATGAAGGGAGAAACACAACTAGAGTTAAATGTAGCAATTGTGAATGTGTTGAATATGTGTAAAAAGCTGATTAATTGAAAGGAGCCGGAAAACAATAACAAACCATTTGAATGAGCGTGGAAGGATGAATGCGTGTGACAGTATGTGTACGAAAATAGCCTAGTAAGTAGTATAGACGTCAAAAACGAATTGGTTCATTCCTTACTATTCCAACAATATAAGTTATTAATAAAACAATATTAAAACATTTGGGAATAAGTTTCCCCGTCAAGAATAATGATTCCAATGATTTTTTCCGAAGTGAAAAATGTACTAGTACGAGCAAATACAGCGATCTTGTCAATTTTGTTTCAAATAAGCGTAACATTCTGTATTTGTTTCCTAGATAGATCAAAGCTGTGTTTCAGAGGAAATAATATATTCTTGTCCCACTACAGGATACAATATTTTGCATTAAATAGGTGTATTGAGTGCCCAAATTGTACTGCCGGGGTCGAAATTGTCGCAATAACGACACTAAATATTAAAGTACGAAATAGTTTCAGTATCTCTGTCAGATAAACCCAGAACGTGGTTTTAAAAGATTTTAAGTCTGGAAACCAGTCTACGAGACCAGTGCCTAGGGAGCTTGTGAAATCAGCTGAGGCAAGTAGGTCAGTTAGGGATACAGGTCGTCAGGGTATACATTGTTACTTATGTAAGGAATGGGGTCATGTTGAAGCAAAATGTCCTAAAAGAAAGGGACTTGTACATAAGGTTGCCGTGGTTATACAAAGTAAAGGTATATCTGATAATCTTGTGCAGGTAGAACCAGGTATTCATTCACTTGGCACGTGTCTTTTTCCCCGAAGAGCGAGTATCAACCGCGAGAGGTTTCGTGAATGGACGAGAATTAGTAGTATTACGTGACACTAGTTGCACGGGTGTAGTAATCAAACGTAGTCTCGTGCCGGAAAACCAAATACTTGGGTGAGAGTCCCCATGTATGTTACTCAATCAGACGATCGGTCGCATTCCCGTAGTAAGGATCACTGTAGAAACACCTTTCCTAACCGGAACTGTTGATGCCCTTTGTACGGAAGACACTATTGACGATCTGACGATTGGTAATGTTGAAGGTTCCCGTCTTCCAACAATGACAGATTTTTTTGATACCTTTGGTCCAGGCAATCGAAACGCGAGCGCAAACCCAACGAGGAAAAAACTCGTTTCAGAAATTAATAGTCCTTAAACCGATCTCCGGAATTTCGCGTGACGAGTTCAAACGAGAACAAGAAAATGACGAATTCATCACAACCATTGTTGAGAAATTCGCGTCCGTCGTTTTCAAACACTGCAAGGATGGGGGCAGCTCGAAATTCGTTCGGAAGAATGAGCTAATTCATAAGAAGTTTGTCACTCCGGAGGGAAAGAAGTATTGACAAGTGGTCGTACCTCAGAGATATAGATCTCAAGTACTTAGGGTGGCACATGAGTCTAGCATGGCAGGACACCTAGGTAAGGCGAAGACCACCAGCAGAGTAGTTGCTGAATTCTATTGGCCTGGTGTTAATGGCGATGTCACACGTTTCTGTAGGTCGTGTGACATATGTAAGAAAACCCTGTGTAAGGGAAGGGTCACAAGGGTGTCCTTAGGACAGATGCCATTAATAGATACACCGTTTAAAAGAGTGGCGGTAGATATTGTAGGACCAATACAACCAGTTACCGAAAGAAAGAGTCGGTATATTCTTACCCTTGTGGATTATGCAACCAGATATCCCGAAGCAGTAGCTTTACCAACTATTGAAACGGAAAGGGTAGCTGAAGCATTGGTTGACATCTTCAGTAGGGTAGGGTTGCCAGAAGAAATCCTTACGGATTGTGGTGCCCAATTCAGCTCTGACCTCATGGGTGAAATAAGTAGGCTGTTGTCTACCAAACAGCTAAACACTACCACATACGATCCGATGTGCAATGGACTGTTAGAGAAGTTTAATAGTACCCTGAAACACATCCTTTGAAAAATGTATTTGTAACGTACGCAAGACTGGGGTTTATGTCCGACAATTTCAAATAAGCATGAGTGAATTAAGAGTTAAGACTTCAACAGAATAACTGAAAATATGCCTTGAGTGTTCAGTACAAGTATATATTCTTGCAGAATAACCGAAAAACATCAATTAGATGTTTAGTACAAGTATATGTTCTTTCAGAATAATCGAAAAATGCCTTGGGTGTTCAGTACAAGTATATATTCTTGCAGAATAACCGAAACACATCCCTTACATTTTCATTACAAGTATATGTTCTTGCAGAATAAACGACAAATGCATTGGGTGTTCAGTACAGGTATATATTCTTGCAGAATAACCGAAACACATCCCTTACATTTTCAGTACAAGTATATGTTCTTGCAGAATAAACGAAAAATGCCTTGGGTATTCAGAACAAATATATATTCTTGCAGAATAACTGAGAAACATGCCTTCTGTTTTTAGTTTATGTTCTTGCAGAATAACCGCAAAACATCCCTTAGGTTTTCAGTACAAGTATATTTTCTTTGCAGAATAACCGAAAAACGCCTTGGGTGTTTAGTTCAAGTATATATTCCTGCATTCAACTGAGAAACATGCCTTCTGTGTCTAGGTTATGTTCTTGTAGGATAACCGAAAAATGCCTTGGATGTTCAGTAAAAGTATACGTTTTTTGCAGAATAGCGAAGCAAAATGTATTTGGTGTTCAGCACAATTATATATTCTTGCAGAATAACTGAGAAACATGCCTTCTGTGTTTAGTTTATGTTCTTGCAGAATAACCGCAAAACATCCCTTAGGTTTTCAGTACAAGTATATTTTCTTTGCAGAATAACCGAAAAACGCCTTGGGTGTTTAGTTCAAGTATATATTCTTGCATTCAACTGAGAAACATGCCTTCTGTGTCTAGGTTATGTTCTTGCAGAATAACCGAAAAATGCCTTGGATGTTCAGTAAAAGTATACGTTTTTGCAGAATAACGAAGCAAAATGTATTTGGTGTTCAGTACAAGTATATATTCTTGCAGAATAACAAAGCAAAATGTATTTGGTGTTCAGTACAAGTATATATTCTTGCAGAATAACGAAGCAAAATGTGTTTGGTGTTCAGTACAAGTACATATTCTTGCAGAATAACGAAGCAAAATGTATTTGGTGCTCAGTAGAAGTTTATGTTCTTGCATTATAACCGGAAACATACCTTGAGTGTCCAGTACAAGTATACATTCTTGGAGAATAACAGTTATTACAAGTATATATTCTTGCAGAATAACTGAGAAACAGAATTTGGATGTTCAGTACAATTAATTCTTCGTATATGTTTATTCCGTATCTGCTCTCACTCTGAATTCATTCTAATGTTAGAAAATACAAATTTACTTCTGGACTATAGCGACGTAACTAAGCAGCGAATGGGAGTAATGGTGGTGTTCGACTTCGTCATTTCACGCCAGATATTATTTGTACATATTGACCTTTTATAGTGTCATAAAGGTCAGATTTTATGTACACAACTTTAAAAATATCCTATCAGAAACTCTCGGAACTTAACTTGTCCATTCAAACCAAATCCGTCATATATAGACTTTGTCCGATAATATTGAAGCTCTGACCTCAGATTTTACTCACGCATAACTTTCACAAACAGTTACAATAGTTTTTCATGCTGTCGAATCTTTTTTTCTTCATTGCGTCTGCATAAAATAGAAGCAACTAATGCTATATATTTACCGAATGAAAATTTGGAAACTCCTTTTGATAAATAATATCAAATTTTTAGAGTGGAACATCAGAAAGCCGAAAACAAATGAGAGCATAAATTTTGGATGATATACATTTTTTGGCAAGTGTCACATTAAATAACAGAAAATTATGAGCATTCAGTACATCTCGGAACGTTTTAGTACACTACCTTTTCCTGCAGCAATATATATATATATATATATATATATATATATATATATATATATATATATATATATATATATATATATATATATATAGGCCATCACTGAGTGGCATCTCATCAATTTGCATTGTGTCAATAATAATAATAAGACTAATATTAATAACCATAATAATAATAATAATAATATTAATAAGAAGAAGAACAACAACAACAACATCATCATCAACAAAACAAATAATAATAATACATGTAATAATAATTATTAATAATAACACGAAGAAGAAGAAGAAGAAGAAGAAGAAGAAGAAGAAGAAGAAGAAGAAGAAGAAGAAGAAGAAGAAGAAAAAGAAGAGGAAGAAGAAGAAGAAGAACAACAACAATAATTATAATAATAATAATAATAATAATAATAATAATAATAATAATAATAATTACATGACTCAAAGACCGCTGGTTGTAATGCCCTTACAATATTTCTGTCCGCATATCTCAGTAAGTTCAGTTGACGGATGGGATCTAAACATATTGAGAGAAGCTGAACATTCATCTGGGCCTTTACTGGTTTATTTTAACATTGCCGGCATTCATGGAGCAGGTTCTATTTTGATCCGAGAAAAAGCAAACTGCAGGAAGAAATTCTAATTGTCTGATGAAAGAGCTCGTCGCTGTTTCAGGTGTTTAAGTTCAGATTATCAATACTATGCCACCATGCTACACACAATATACAACCATCGCTGTTTTCTGCCATTATAAAGTTTACGGTATATGTCATAAATGTGTTTCCTTTTCTATAAATTCCATAGACATCTATAGTAACTGACCCTTTTTCATAAATTACAAAGACAGGTGAAATCAAGACTTTTATAAAATGTTTTGTGACAAAATTAAACATGTTCAACATGTAAATGTTTTAAAAAGCAGTGGAAAAATTAGACCGGAATATTTTGAGCAATCAAATCTCCATTTACTTTCGTAAAGACCAGTTTGTACAGTTATGCCTCAGTATAGAACATTGTTTACTCTCTTACATATTTTGATATATTATTATTTAACTGAAATAAATTTAATAGTTTCATAAATAACTAATTGAATTTCTCTACAACGTCATTTAATTTACGAATAGTTTTCTTAGTGTCAATTATGAAAGAACTCATTAGCATAAATCTTAGAAAAGGTTGTTCTAACTCAACTTGTACCCCATTTTAATTCAAACAGTCTTTTTAGCAATGTACAGTCTGCATATCGCTCTTGCAACAGTACGGAAATTTCTCTTCTGAAAGTATTTAGTGACATTCTCTCTGCTTTGGATAGTGGAAATATTACAGTCCTCACTCTCCTGGATTTATCTGCAGCATTTGACACAATAGACCATGATATATTACTTCACCGTCCCCAGCATGTATTTGTCATTCAGAATATAGACTTACAGTGGTTCAAGTCCTACTTAGTCAATAGGACACAAATTATATCTGCAATCGGAATACACTCTAGCCCAGTTGACGTATGTTGTTGTGTACCACAGGGATCTGTTCTTGGACCTGTTCTCTTCATTCTGTACACTCAGCTGCTCTCAGGTGTCGCACCAATTGTATGCTGATGACACCCAAATATATAAGTCTAGCCACCCAACTGATGTTGTTGCTACCATCCATGGAGTAGAGAAGTGCATTTCTGATGTGAAATCATGGATGACACGTAACAAGCTGCAGACGAATGATGATACAACTCAGGCTATTCTGTTCACAACACAAAGACTTTCTCATTCACATCCTTTACCTCAGACAATAAATATCAGCAACACCAACATTAAATTCTCACAGTCAGTACGGAACCTAGGCGTTACTCTAGACAGTACTCTCACATTGCACCAACATGTCATGAACAAATGCAAGGCCGCGTATCTTGAATTGAGACGCATCAGTTCCATTCGTAAATATCTTTCAGTTGATGCCACTAAAACACTTGTGTGTTCATTAGTACTTTCAAGACTGGACTATTGTAACTCAATTCTGTCTTGTTAGTCACAATATTTACTCCTGAAACTTCAAAAGTTAAAAACACTGTTGCACGGATCATCTTTAGAGTACCTCGATCAGACCACACCTCACCACTGCTCTGTACCCTACACTGGCTATCAATTCGATACAGAACCAACCACAAAATTTCTTCTCTGTGCTATGTTTCAATGACAGACTCCAGTCCAACAATTCTATCCAGCCTCACCCATGTGTATACACCTTCTAGATCCTTACGCTCTTCTTCTGATAACCGTATACTCATTGTTCCCAGGGTGAAAACAAAGTCATATGGACAACATTCGTTTGCACACCAGGGCCCGGCGACGTGGAACGAATTGCCCATTGAAATTAGACACAAGGACACAGTGGTCCCTTTTAAGATTGCTCTTAAGACTCACCTGTTTCGACTGCAGGGACAAACTTAGCGACCTAATCATGTTTTGTATCTTATATGTTTTCAGCATGTTTGTTGTTTTCCAATTTCATTGTTTTTGTCATTTTTTTATTTGTTCTGTAGTGTAGTCATATCATTATTGATGGTGTAAAGTGCTTAGAGCTTCGAAAGATTAGGCGCTATACAAAGTCCTCATTATTATTATTATTATTATTATTATTATTATTATTATTATTATTATTATTATTATTATTATTATTATATTGGGAAGTAAGTGTTTTTTTTATGATCATAAACTTTATGTAAATAAGACTCTTTAAAAAAATCTGGTTGACACCAGGCATCATTTTGTATCATTTCCGTTCTTTCCACTACGTCGTCATGTTCACAGGTAATGATAGTTCACTTTCTAAAATATAGCTTTACAATGATACGATTTTAGGGTTCGACCCATGAAGACAACACAAAAAATGGGAGGATGGAGCGAACGTCAGCTGCGTAGGGGCATTGAACAGTGGTTTCCATCTCAAACCCACCTATGCACTCCTTACCCGTGAAAAGAGGTTATTCATTATGATAGATTATTGCATTCCTCACTAAAGTAAAGCATTTTCGCAATTATTAGATGCCATCCATCTTAAAAGGATCATTTTCATCACAGCAGGATAAAGGACGAGGACTTCCGTATAACTCATAAAATTTATTTTACATTCAACGTAAACTTAAAGCGATTCATACACACAAAATATCCTTTAATGATCAGCTCATTCAAACGGTATGTGGTTGTTTGCGCAGACTAACGCAAATTTGATTCATTTTAATGCGAGATAATACATGAAATGCGATGGAATGTCAAAAATAAAAAAATAATAATATAATTTTTCATGTTGCCGCACAATGCATCTCCCCGGCACTTCTAAAATAAAGAGAAATTTTCAAAGTTATCTGAAACTTTCAAGAGAAAAATTTATTCGCGTGATTAGAATCATATTGGAAGATTATTAATATACTTATGAAAGTCAATAACACTTGACACTGTGCATTGATGCAAAACTCAAACACGTGTCTTTAGGGTTACCGTTCACTTTCTTTTAATTAGGTTACCGTTTGCTTTATTTTAATTAGTTACAGATCACATGGAAAATGTTCATAATATAAGCGACATTGTCCAAGCTACAACTTTATGTAAACTACATTTGATCAGGAAAACTTTGCACCGTATGGTTCTTAGGAACCTGCCTAATTGATTACTTATTCTGAACAAATTAATTTCAAGCAGTAGTTCAAACTCATTAAGACGTTTCTTCACTTTGTAAAATATAACAGACCTATCGTTTGGCTCTTTATAACAATTTCTAAACGATAGATTTGTATTTATATTTTCAGCCAAATAACATAAGTGCATTCCTTTGATTTTATAAATTGATTCAACGAGAAAGCCAAACGTTCTTTGCTATGTTAAGTTGATTTTCAATAATACTTGCTTCAAAAGTCCAGTACAGTACGGCTTTAAAAGTGACTTCCAAATATGGAGACATGTTACAAGGATTCGCAGAATTTTCTAACGTGAATTAGGTTTTGGTAAAATCATAAAATCTCCAGATGCGAGTAGTACAATAAACAATGCATACAATATGGTTACCTTCAAACTACCATACACATCAAACGAACCTATGATAGCATAAAATATGGAAGACCAAAGTCTATATGGTACATTCATCGTTTCACTCTTCAGATGGCAAGAGTAATTGGTTCAAATTGTGAAACGATCGACATACAAAATAAATAACAAGGCATCAATGAAAACTCCTTATTTTTCCTTGTAACATATGATAACAAAGAACGGTGGGGGGGGGGGGGGGTCTGAGGCATAAATCAAACTATCTTTTTCATTAACTCGTTAGAAAACGCACCTGCGTCAAAACTACATCCGCCTTGACTTGATTATCATTATTATTATTATTATTAGTAGTAGTAGTAGTAGTAGTAGTAGTAGTATTGTTCAATTAAAAACAGGTTTTCTAGTACAGGAAGCGAAGTGAACCATCTTACGTCATTGCTGTTATACTTGATTGCTTAAATAAATAAATAAAAGAAGCCAAATATCGCTGACGTTTTAATATTTTGAATAAATGCAAGATTTGTCCGGCATCTTAACAGCAAAATAAGGTTTCGATGTTGATTTGCTTTGTTTTCTAATGTCGATGCAATCCTCCATTATTTACCAAAAATGGTTCAAACAAAATCTTCAGATGAATGCGAATGCCAGACAAACAATGAAGTACCATGATACTTGATATAAGTATATCGAGAGTGGTAGTGGTGGAGCATATAGGTATATAAATAATATTGAGAACAAAATCTTAAAAATAAAATGACAAAAATAGAAAGCTTGAAAAATTAATTTACTTAGAAAGATTTGAAATGATGGAGTGAGAAACAAAAATAAATAGAGTGTATTGAGAAAGATATGAAATGAGAGAAACAAAACTAGAGTTAATTGTAGTAATTGTGAATGTGTTGAATGTGTGTAAAAAGCTGATTAATTGAAAGGAAAACAATAACCATTTGAATGAGCGTTGAAGGATGAATGCGTGTGACAGTATGTGTACGAAAATAGTCCCAGTAGTATAGACGTCAAAAACGGATTGGTTCATTCCTTACTATTCCAACAATATAAGTTATTAATAAAACAATATTAAAACGTTTGAGAATAAGTTCCGCATCAAGAATAATGATTGCTAGGGGTTTTTTTCCGAAGTGAAAAATGTACTAGTACGAGCAAATACATCGATCTTTGTCAAGTTTGTATATTCTTGTCCGAATACAGGATACAATATTTTGCATTAGATAGGTGTATTGAGTGCCCAAATTGTACTACCGGGGTCGAAATTCGAAATTGTCGCAATAACGACACTAAATATTAAAGTACGAAATAGTTTCAGTATCTCTGTCAGATAAACCCAGAACGTGGTTTTAAAAGATTTTAAGTCTGGAAACCAGTCTACGAGACCAGTGCCTAGGGAGCTTGTGAAATCAGGCAAGTAGGTCAGTTAGGGATACAGGTCGTCAGGGTATACATTGTTACTTATGTAAGGAATGGGGTCATGTTGAAGCAAAATGTCCTAAAAGAAAGGGACTTGTACATAAGGTTGCCGTGGTTATACAAAGTAAAGGTATATCTGATAATCTTGTGCAGGTAGAACCAGGTATTCATTCACTTGGCACGTGTCTTTTCCCCGAAGAGCGAGTATCAACCGCGAGAGGTTTCGTGAATGGACGAGAAGTAGTAGTATTACGTGACACTAGTTGCACGGGTGTAGTAATCAAACGTAGTCTCGTGCAGGATAACCAAATGCTTGGGTGAGAGTCCCCATGTATGTTACTCAATCAGACGATTGGTCGCATTCCCGTAGTAAGGATCACTGTAGAAACACCTTTCCTAACCGGAACTGTTGATGCCCTTTGTACGGAAGACACTATTGACGATCTGACGATTGGTAATGTTGAAGGTTCCCGTCTTCCAACAATGACAGATTTTTTTGATACCTTTGGTCCAGGCAATCGAAACGCGAGCGCAAACCCAACGAGGAAAAAACTCGTTTCAGAAATTAATAGTCCCTAAACCGATCTCCGGAATTTCGGGTGACTAGTTCAAACGAGAACAAGAAAATGACGAATGTATCTAAACTATTGTTGAGAAATTCGCGTCCGTCGTTTTTAAACACTGCAAGGATGGGGGCAGCTCGAAATTCGTTCGGAAGAATGAGCTAATTTATAAGGAGTTTATCACTCCGGAGGGTAAGAAGTATTGGCAAGTGGTCGTACCTCAGAGATATAGATCTCAAGTACTTAGGGTGGCACACGAGTCAAGCATGGCAGGACACCTAGGTAAGGCGAAGACCACCAGCAGAGTAGTTGCTGAATTCTATTGGCCTGGTGTTAATGGCGATGTCACACGTTTCTGTAGGTCGTGTGACATATGTCAGAAAACCCTGTGTAAGGGAAGGGTCACAAGGGTGTCCTTAGGACAGATGCCATTAATAGATACACCGTTTAAAAGAGTGGCGGTAGATATTGTAGGACCAATACAACCAGTTACCGAAAGAAAGAGTCGGTATATTCTTACCTTTGTGGATTATGCAACCAGATATCCCGAAGCAGTAGCTTTACCAACTATTGAAACGGAAAGGGTAGCTGAAGCATTGGTTGACATCTTCAGTAGGGTAGGGTTGCCAGAAGAAATCCTTACGGATTGTGGTGCCCAATTCAGCTCTGACCTCATGGGTGAAATAAGTAGGCTGTTGTCTACCAAACAGATAAACACTACCACATACGATCGGATGTGCAATGGACTGGTAGAGAAGTTTAATAGTACCCTGAAACACATCCTACGAAAAATGTGTGCGGAACGTACGCAAGACTGGGGTTTATGTCCAACAATTTCAAAGAAGCATGAGTGAATTAAGAGTTTAGACCTCAGCAGAACAACTGAAAAAATGCCTTGGGTGTTCAGTACAAGTATATATTCTTGCAGAATAACTGAGAAACATGCCTTCTGTGTTTAGTATGTTCTTGCAGAATAACCGAGAAACATCCCTTAGGTTTTCAGTACAAGAATATGTTCTTGCAGAATAACCGAAAAATGCCTTGGGTGTTTAGTACAAGTATATATTCATGCATTCAACTGAGAAACATGCCTTCTGTGTTTAGGTTATGTTCTTGTAGAATAACCGAAAAATGCCTTGGATGTTCAGTAAAAGTACACATTTTTGCAGAATAACGAAGCAAAATGTGTTTGTTGTTCAGTACAAATATATATTCTTGCAGAATAACAAAGCAAAATGTATTTGGTGTTCAGTACAAGTATATATTCTTGCAGAATAACGAAGCAAAATGTGTTTGGTGTTCAGTACAAGTACATATTCTTGCAGAATAACGAAGCAAAATGTATTTGGTGCTCAGTAGAAGTTTATGTTCTTGCATTATAACCGGAAACATACCTTGAGTGTCCAGTACAAGTATATATTCTTGGAGAATAACAGTTATTACAAGTATATATTCTTGCAGAATAACTGAGAAACAGAATTTGGATGTTCAGTACAATTAATTCTTCGTATATGTTTATTCCGTTTCTGCTCTCACTCTGAATTCATTCTAATGTTAGAAAATACAAATTTACTTCTGGACTATAGCGACGTAACTAAGCAGCGAATGGGAGTAATGGTGGTGTTCGACTTCCTCATTTCACGCCAGATATTATTTGTACATATTGACCTTTTATAGTGTCATAAAGGTCGGATTTTATGTACACAACTTTAAAAATATCCTATTCAGAAACTCTCGGAACTTAACATGTCCATTCAAACGAAATCCGTCATATATAGACTTTGTCCGAAAATATTGAAGCTCTGACCTCAGATTTTACTCACGCAAAACTTTCACAAACTGTTACAATAGTTTTTCATGCTGTCGAATCTTTTTTTCTTCATTGCGTCTGCATAAAATGGAAGCAACTAATGTTATATATTTACCGAATGAAAATTTGGAAACTCCTTTTGATGAATAATATCAAAATTTTAGAGTGGAACATCAGAAAGTCGAAAACAAATGAGAGAATAAATTTTGGATGACATACATTTTTGGCAAGTGTTACATTAAATAACAGAAAATTATAGAGCATTCAGTACATCTCGGGACATTTTAGTGCACTACTTTTTAATGCAGCAATATATATATATATATATATATATATATATATATATATATATATATATATATATATATATATATATATATATATATATATATATATATAGGCCATCACTGAGTGGCATCTCATCAATATGCATTGTCAATAATAATAATAAGACTAATATTAATAACCATAATAATAATAATAATAGGAAGAAGAAGAAGAAGAAGTAAAGGAAGAAGAACAACAACAACATCAACAAAACAAATAATAATAATAATAATTATTAATAATAATACTAAGAAGAAGACGAAGAAGAAGAGGAATAATAATAATAATAATAATAATAATAATAATAATAATAATAATTACATAATTCAAAGACCGCTTGTTGTAATGCCCTTACAATATTTCTGTCCGCATATCTCTGTAAGTTCAGTTGACGGATGAGATCTAAACATATTGAGAGAAGTTGAACATTTATCAAGGCCTTTACTGGTTTACTTTAACATTGCCGGCATTCTTGGAACAGGTTCTATTTTGATCCGAGAAAACACAAACTGCAGGAAGAAATTCTAATTGTCTGATGAAAGAGCTCGTCGCTGTTTCAGGTGTTTGAGATCAGTCTATCAATACTATGCCGCCATGCTACACACAATGTACAACCATCGCTGTTTTCTGCCATTATAAAGTTTACGGTATATGTTATACATGTGTTTCCTTTTCTATAAATTCCATAGACGTCTATAGTAACTGACCCTTTTTCATAAATTACAAAGATAGGTGAAATCAAGACTTTTATAAAATATTTTGTGACAAAATCAAACATGTTCAACATGTAAATGTTTCAAAAAGCACTAGAAAAATTAGACCGGAATGTTTTGAGCAATCAAATCTCCATTTACGTTCGTAAAGATTAGTTTGTACAGTTATGCCTCAGTATAGAACATTGTTTACTCTCTTACATATTTTGATATATTATTATTTAACTGAAATAAATTTAATAGTTGCATAAATTGCTAATTGAATTTGTCTACAACGTCTTTTAATTTACTAATAGTTTTCTAAGTGTCACTTATGAAAGAACTAATTAGCATAAATCTTAGAAATGGTTTTTCTAACTCAACTTGTATCTCATTTGAATTCAAACAGTCTTTTTAGCAATGTACAGTCTGCATATCGCCCCTGCCACAGTACGGAAACTACTCTTCTGAAAGTATTTAGTGACATTCTCTCTGCTTTGGATAATGGAAATATTACAGTCCTCACTATCCTGGATTTATCTGCAACATTTGACACAATAGACCATGATATATTACTTCACCGTCCCCAGCATGTGTTTGATATTCAGAATATAGCCTTACTTGAAAGTGGTTCAAGTCCTACTTAGTCAATAGCACACAAATTATATCTGTAATCGGAATACACTCTAACCCTGTTGACGTATGTTGTTGTGTACCACAGGGATCTGTTCTTGGACCTGTTCTCTTCATTCTGTATACTCAGCCGCTCTCAAGTGTCGCATCAATTGTATGCTGATGACACCCAAATATACAAGTCTAGCCACCCAACTGAAGTTGTTGCTACCATCCATGGAGTAGAGAAGTGCATTTCTGATGTGAAATCATGGATGACACGTAGCAAGCTGCAGACGAATGATGATTAAACTGAGGATATTCTGATCACAATACAAAGACTTTCTCATTCACATCTTTTACCTCAGACAATAAATATCAGCAACACCAACATTAAATTCTCACAGTCAGTACGGAACCTATGCGTTACTCTAGACAGTACTCTCACATTGCACCAACATGTCATGAACAAATGCAAGGTTGCATATCTTGAATTGAGACGCATCAGTTCCATTCGTAAATATCTTTCAGTTGATGATACTAAAACACTTGTGTGTTCATTAGTACTTTCAAGACTGGACTATTGTAACTCAATTCTGTCTTGTTAGTCACAATATTTACTCCTGAAACTTTAAAAGTTAAAAACACAGCTGCACGGATCATCTTTAGAGTACCTCGATCAGAACACACCTCACCACTGCTCTGTACCCTACACTGGCTATCAATTCGATACAGAATCAAACACAAATTTTTTTCTCTGTGCTATGTTTCAATGACAGACTCCAGTCCAACATATCTATCCAGCCTCACCCATGTGTATACACAGGCTAGATCCTTACGCTCTTCTTCTGATAATCGTATACTCATTGTTCCCAAGGTGAAAACAAAGTCATATGGATAACGTTCGTTTGCACACCAGGGACCGGCGACGTGGAACGAATTGCCCATTGAAATTAGACACAAAGACACAGTGGTCCCTTTTAAGATTGCTCTTAAGACTCACCTGTTTCGACTGCAGGGACAAACTTAGCGACCTAATCATGTTTTGTATCTTATATGTTTTCAGCATGTTTGTTATGTTTTCCAATTTCATTGTGTTTGTCATTTTTTTTTGTTCTGTAGTGTAGTCATATCATTATTGATGGTGTAAAGTGCTTAGAGCTTCGAAAGATTAGGCGCTATACAAAGTCCTCATTATTGTTATTATTATTATTATTATAATTATTATTATTATTATTATTATTATTATTATTATTATTATTATTATTATATTGAGAAGTAAGAGTTTTTTATGATCATAAACTTTATGTAAATAAGACTCTTTAAAAAAAAATCTGGTTGACACCAGACATCATTTTGTATCATTTCCGTTCTTTCTACTACGTCGTCATGTTCACAGGTAATGATAGTTCAGTTTCTAAAATATAGCTTTACAATGATACGATTTTAGGGTTCGACCCATGAAGACAACACAAAATATGGGAGGATGGAGCGAACGTTAGCTGCGTAGAGGCATTGAACAGTGGTTTCCATCTCAAACCCACCTACGCACTCCTTACCCGTGAAAAGAGGTTATTCATTATGATAGACTATTGCATTCCTCACTAAAGTAAAGCATTTTCGCAATTATTAGATGCCATCCATCTTAAAAGGATCATTTTCATCACAGCAGGAGTGCCCTACAAGATGAGGACTTCCGTATAACTCATAAAATTTATTTTACATTCAACGTAAACTTAAAGCGAATCATACACACAAAATATCCTTTAATGATCAGCTCATTCAAACGGTGTGTGGTTCTTTGCGCAGACTAACGCAAATTTGATTCATTTTAATACCAGATAATACATGAAATGCGATGGAATATAAAAAAAAATTAAAAAATTAATATAATTTTTCATGTTGCCGCTCAATGTATCTCCCCGGCACTTCTAAAATAGAGAAGTTTTCAAAGTTATCTGAAACTTTCACGAGAAAAATTTATTCGCGTGATTAGAATCATATTGGAAGATTGTTAATATACTTATGAAAGTCAATAACTCTTGACACTGTGCATTGATGCAAAACTCAAACACGTGTCTTTAGGGTTACCGTTCACTTTCTTTTAATTAGGTTACCGTTTGCTTTATTTTAATTAGTTACAGATCACATGGAAAATCTTCTTAATATAAGCGACATTGTCCAAGCTACAGCTTTATGTAAACTACATTTGATCAGGAAAACTTTTGCACCGTATAGTTCTTAGGAACCTATCTAATGGATTACTTATTCTGAACAAATTAAGTTCAAGCACTAACTTAAACTCATTAAGACGTTTCTTCACTTTGTAAAATATAACAGACCTATCGTTTGGCTCTTTATAACAATTTCTAAACGATAGATTTGTATTTATATTTTCAGCCAAATAACATAAGTGCATTCCTTTGATTTTATAAATTGATTCATCGAGAAAGCCAAACGTTCTTTGCTATGTTAAGTTGATTTTCAATAATACTTGCTTCAAAGTCCTGTACACAACGGCTATAAAAGTGACTTCCAAATATGGAGACATGTTACAAGGATTCTCAGAATTTTCTAAAGTGAATTAGGTTTTGGTAAAATCATAAAATCTCCAGATGTGAGTAGTACAATAAACAATGCATACAATATTGCTACCTTCAAACCACCGTACACATCAAACGAACCTATGATAGCATAAAATATGGAAGACCAAAGTCTATATGGTACATTCATCGTTTCACTCTTCAGATGGCAAGAGTAATTGGTTCAAATTGTGAAACGATCGACATACAAAATAAATAACAAGGCATCAATGAAAACTCCTTCTTATTTTTCCTTGTAACATATGATAACAAAGAAGGGGGGGGGGGTCTGAGGCATAAATCAAACTATCTTTTTCATTAACTCGTTAGAAAACGCACCTGCGTCAAAACTACATCCGCCTTGACTTGATTATCAGTAGTAGTAGTAGTAGTAGTGGTAGTAGTAGTATTGTTCAATTAAAAACAGATTTTCTAGTACAGGAATCGAAGTGAGCCATCTTACGTCATTGCTGTCATACTTGATTGCTTAAATAAATAAATAAAAGAAGCCAACTATCTCTGACGTTTTAATATTTTGAATAAATGCAAGATTTGTCCGGCATCTTAACAGCAAAGTAAGGTTTCGATGTTGATTTGCTTTGTTTTCTAATGTCGATGCAATCCTCCATTATTTTCCAAAAATGGTTCAAACAAAATTGTCAGATGAATGCGAATGCAGACAAACAATGAAGTACCATGATACTTGATATAAGTATATCGAGAGTGGTGGTGGTGGAGCATATAGGTATATAAATAATATTGAGAAAAAAATCTTAAAAATAAAACGACAAAAATAAAAAGGCTGAAAAATTAATTTACTTAGAAAGATTTGAAATGATGGAGTGAGAAACAAAAATAAATAGAGTTTATTGAGAATGATATGAAATGATGAAGGGAGAAACACAACTAGAGTTAACTGTAGCAACTGTGAATGTGTTGAATGTGTGTAAAAAGCTGATTAATTGAAAGGAGCCGGAAAACAATAACAAACCATTTGAATGAGCGTGGAAGGATGAATGCGTGTGACAGTATGTGTACGAAAATAGTCTAAGTAGTATAGACGTCAAAAACGAATTGGTTCATTCCTTACTATTCCAACAATATAAGTTATTAATAAAACAATATTAAAACATTTGGGAATAAGTTTCCCCGTCAAGAATAATGATTCCTAGGTCTTTTTTCCGAAGTGAAAAATGTACTAGTACGAGCAAATACAGCGATCTTGTCAATTTTGTTTCAAATAAGCGTAACATTCTGTATTTGTTTCCTAGATAGATCAAAGCTGTGTTTCAGAGGAAATAATATATTCTTGTCCCACTACAGGATACAATATTTTGCATTAAATAGGTGTATTGAGTGCCCAAATTGTACTGCCGGGGTCGAAATTGTCGCAATGACGACACTAAATATTAAAGTACGAAATAGTTTCAGTATCTCTGTCAGATAAACCCAGAACGTGGTTTTAAAAGATTTTAAGTCTGGAAACCAGTCTACGAGACCAGTGCCTAGGGAGCTTGTGAAATCAACTGAGGCAAGTAGGTCAGTTAGGGATACAGGTCGTCAGGGTATACATTGTTACTTATGTAAGGAATGGGGTCATGTTGAAGCAAAATGTCCTAAAAGAAAGGGACTTGTACATAAGGTTGCCGTGGTTATACAAAGTAAAGGTATATCGGATAATCTTGTGCAGGTAGAACCAGGTATTCATTCACTTGGCACGTGTCTTTTCCCCGAAGAGCGAGTATCAACCGCGAGAGGTTTCGTGAATGGACGAGAAGTAGTAGGATTACGTGACACTAGTTGCACGGGTGTAGTAATCAAACGTAGTCTCGTGCAGGATAACCAAATGCTCGGGTGAGAGTCCCCATGTATGTTACTCAGTCAGACGATCGGTCGCATTCCCGTAGTAAGGATCACTGTAGAAACACCTTTCCTAACCGGAACTGTTGATGCCCTTTGTACGGAAGACACTATTGACGATCTGACGATCGGTAATGTTGAAGGTTCCCGTCTTCCAACAATGACAGATTTTTTTTATACCTTTGGTCCAGGCAATCGAAACGCGAGCGCAAACCCAACGAGGAAAAAACTCGTTTCAGAAATTAATAGTCCCTAAACCGATCTCCGGAATTTCGCGTGACGAGTTCAAACGAGAACAAGAAGATGACGAATGTATCAAAACTATTGTTGAGAAATTCGCGTCCGTCGTTTTTAAACACTGCAAGGATGGAGGCAGCTCGAGATTCGTTCGGAAGAATGAGCTAATTCATAGGGAGTTTATCACTCCGGAGGGTAAGAAGTATTGGCAAGTGGTCGTACCTCAGAGATATAGATCTCAAGTACTTAGGGTGGCACATGATTCTAGCATGGCAGGACACCTAGGTAAGGCAAAGACCACCAGCAGAGCATTTGCTGAATTCTATTGGTGTTAATGGCGATGTCACACGTTTCTGTAGGTCGTGTGACATACGTCAGAAAACCTTGTGTAAGGGAATGGTCACAAGGGTGTCCTTAGGACAGATGCCATTAATAGATACACCGTTTAAAAGAGTGGCGGTAGATATTGTAGGACCAATACAACCAGTTACCGAAAGAAAGAGTCGGTATATTCTTACTCTTGTGGATTACGCAACCAGATATCCCGAAGCAGTAGCTTTACCAACTATTGAAACGGAAAGGGTGGCTGAAGCATTGGTTGACATCTTCAGTAGGGTAGGGGTGCCTGAAGAAATCCTTACGGATTGTAGTCCCCAATTTACCTCTGACCTCATGGGTGAAATAAGTAGGCTGTTGTCCATCAAACAGCTAAACACTACCACATACCATCCGATGTGCAATGGACTAGTAGAGAAGTTTAATGGTACCCTGAAACACATCCTACGAAAGATAACAATAAGTTACCTGTAGCTTACTCAAGTAGAAAATTACTACCCTGGGAGAAAAGCTATTCCGTTATTGAGAAAGAGTGTTTGGCCGTAGTGCGGGGAATTGGGAAGTATCATGCGTATCTTTTTGGGAGAGATTTCGTTCTCGAGACTGATCACCAACCCCTATTGTATTTACGGGTGTAACGAGACTGATGAGTTTAGCAAACGAGTAGAGCTATATAGATGTCTATGTTAATGTACGTATGTCTGTACATGTAGTGGAGCCACGACTGTAGACGTAGCTAATACATGGTGCTGTATGCTGTCTATACGTGCGTATACGTATGACTGACTGTACATGTAGTGGATCCATGAAGGGTGCGAGCGGCCGATACAAGAGAGTGGGTCAACCCGAAGGACGTGGTGAAACTGTGCGGTTTATTGATGTATGAATCGTGCGACTGTACAAGGGTTAAGAAGCAGCTGTATGTTCCAATTGTTGTTTCAATTGGTATATTTGTATTTACATGAAATTATTTTGAATCTTAGTTGATTTGCAGGAGATGATGTTGGCTACACCACGCCGTTGTAGATGATATTAAAATTATAAATGGGATTTTGATGGAGTTTGTAAGATAAATATTCCAGATTTGATCAGCCAGTTTTCTTAGATTATCTGATTCCACAAGGAATATTACATCAACTAATACTCAAGTAACTGAAGACCCCCAATAAAATAAACATAGTATGATTTACAAGAAAGAATCATTAGCAAGTGACAGCAAAGTGAGCAAGTAAGACAAGTGATCAGAGTGAGAATCCAATTAAGACAAGTTAGACAAGTGATCAGTGAGAATCCAACTGAGACAAATTCGACAAGTGATCAGTGAGAATCCAGCTGAGACAAGTTAGACAAGTGATCAGAGCGAGAATCCAATTGAAACAAGTTAGAAAAGTGATCAGAGTGAGAATCCAATTGAGCAATGCAAAACATTCCTAGTTTACAGAACAAGTCAGACAGTAATAAAAAGATCAAGCTTGAAAGCAAAAAGCAAGAAAAATGAATAGAAGCAAACATGAATAGAAGTCCACAAAGCAAAAAGACTTGGTTACAACTTGTCCTATGTCCAGTCCCGGACATAGAGACCCAGGGTCCCTAGGCACTTAACATAGTCGTGGCCCCCTTTTTGGTAATTTAGCAAAAAGCAACTTTGTGTCCTCAGTGTGTACTATTTTGGCCCCTTGTCGGGGCCTACTCTGACGTTGGGGCTATTTCACAAGTTCAGAACGTTTTAATTGTATCGCCATAAACGTCTTTAATTTTATTGAAATACTTCAACCAGTTACTTACTTCTAACACAGTACACCAACCATAAACTAACATGGCTAGCTTATTTATTTATATTATATTATATTATATTATATTATATTATATTATATTATATTATATTATATTATAGTTCACTTTACTAATATAATGTCCTTTTGAAATTTACATTATTATTATAGCTAGTGTTTCAAATATCACTAAATATATATTGTGAAGGGGCAACTTTCTGGCGATCTAACAAGAATACGTTAGTTGAGACCGGAGAACCGTTAATTAGATTTCTAGAAAATAGACGCGAATCAATCGTCATACTGCCATGTTCAGAATGTCCTTTCGAGGGGAGAATACTTCTCTCAATTACGCATTTGTTTGGACAGCAAACAGACGGACTGTTAGTGGCACAGTAAACGTTATTTCAGGGTAAAGCTGTCACAATTCGAAAATCGCAGAAACTCAAATATCAAACTACCAGGTCAAGCTGACACCGATTTTGGCGCCACTGAAAAAGGGGCTGAGGGATTTGACTGATTGGCTACGCTAGTTAAGGGGCGTGTTTTCCACATAAAATTTCCTAGGTTTTAACATCGTCTCATCAATAATTTTAATCAGTCTATGCTTTTCTAACAACATGCTTACCTCCTACAGCATAGCAACTCGATAACTGCCTGGGTTCATTGCTTCAAAAACATGACCCAGCCACCAAATGCAGAGTACAATTTTTAAAAAAGTGTTCTCCATGGTATAGCAGTGTTAGGGACCAGCTTCACACTGCTAAAAGACATCGCCGTAAAGAAGAGAGGCTTTGGCTTTCCACCAGACTCACTATTCATAAACAAATCTATGAAGCCGCTAAGAAGAACATCACAAAGTCCAATTAGACAAATTATCCCATTACAGTACTAAGATCACGATGTGTTCCAGCTGCAAAGAGCTCTTAGAAATAACTAACTGATGTCATGGAACAAATCTACACGACTTCCAACTACCTTCTCTTCAGTAGACCTTCCGGACCTATTTGCAAATTTCTTCCATTACAAAGTACAAACCATTAGAGATACACTTGACAACACAATTTCAATTGACTCGTCACCATGCAGTTACGATACAGAATTTCAGCGACAACCATTAGGAGCATTTGAACCTGTCTCTATTGGTTTAGTACGGAAAATCGTGATGAAGAGGGCACCAAAGTCATGTGCACTTGATCCAGTTCCAACATCACTGCTGATTGAGTGCTAAGACCCACTATTTACTTCACTAACTGTCATCGTAAAGCCTCTTTTGAAGAAACATACACATGACCATAATGATTTAAAGAACTACCGCCCAGTTTATAATATCCCGTTCATATAAAAAATCTTAGAAAAAGTTGTTCTAAGCCAACTTGTATCTCATTTGAATTCAAACAGTCTTTTTAGCAATGTACTGTCTGCATATCGCCATTGCCACAGTACTGAAACTACTCTTCTGAAAGTATTTAATGACTTAGTGACTGCATGGGATAGCAGAAAGATAATAATCATCACCCTCCTTGATTTGCCTGCAGCATTTGACACAATAGTCCATGATATATTACTTCACCGTCTCCAGCATGCTTTTGGCATTAACAATATCGCCTTAAAGTGGCTAAAGTCCTACTTAGCCAACAGGACAGAAATTGTATCTGCAAATAGAATAAACTCCAGCCCAGTTGATCTATGGTGTGGTGTTCCACAGGGGTCTGTTATTTGCCCTATTCTCTTTATTCTATACACTCAGCCACTCTCAAATGTCATAGATCATCACCCAATCATATGCCGATGAATATGGTCGGAATGAACATCTGACTTTAATCAAACTGAACATGTGACTGTGGTAAGAATGGACATCTGACTATCTTCAGACTGAACCTCTGACTGATAAGAATGAATCAGACTGAAATACTATGGTAAAACTGAACATCTAACCATAATAAGACTGAACATCTAACCATAATAAGACTAAACATCTAACCATAATAAGATATACCATCTAACCATAATAAGACTGAACATCTAACCATAATAAAACTGAACATCTAACCATAATAAGACTGAACATCTAACCATAATAAGACTGAACATTCTAACCATGATAAGACTGAACATCTAACCATAATAAGACTGAACATTCTAACCATGATAAGACTGAACATCTAACCATAATAAGACTGAACATTCTAACCATGATAAGACTGAACATCTAACCATAATAAGACTGAACATATACAGTACGACTTAACATGTGACTAAGATAACACTGAACATCTATACTAACATTAAACATTGAGTCATACCAAAGACTATATAAATGGTACTAGCAGCTGCTTCCCTTGGCACTCAGCATTAAGAGGTTAATGTCAGGACTGGTCAGTCTTGTGTCAGGATAATGTGACTGGGTGGGACACCATGCTACATGTCTGCGGCATGATGGCCCAGTGATAGGTCTCACTATAAACATACACAAAACAAACATCATAACAATATGACAGAATGTGTTTAAAACTACATTAAAAATCCAAATCATAATCACACACACACATACAGACACAAAAAAAATCTATGATAAGACTGAACATTAGTTTTGTGCTGCAAAGAACACGTCATACTAATGTGTATCCTTTACAGAATGTTTTAATACAATCATGTAAAGAAATGTCACGAAATGAAAGCATTAGTACTTTGGCAATTAATTAACAAGTCTGAGACTGACTGAGAATAATTAGACTGACTGAGAATAATTTGAGACTGATAGCAAATAATTTGAGACTGATTGCAAATAATGAGACTGACTGAGAATAATTTGAGACTGATAGCAAATAATTTGAGACTGATTGCAAATAATGAGACTGACTGAGAATAATTTGAGACTGATAGCAAATAATTTGAGACTGATTGCAAATAATGAGACTGACTGAGAATAATTTGAGACTGATAGCAAATAATTTGAGACTGATTGCAAATAATGAGACTGACTGAGAATAATTTGAGACTGATAGCAAATAATTTGAGACTGATTGCAAATAATGAGACTGACTGAGAATAATTTGAGACTGATAGCAAATAATTTGAGACTGATTGCAAATAATGAGACTGACTGAGAATAATTTGAGACTGATAGCAAATAATTTGAGACTGATTGCAAATAATGAGACTGACTGAGAATAATTTGAGACTGACTGCAAATACATGTAATGAAACTGATTGAAAATAATTTGAGACTGATGGAGAATAATGAGACTGACTGAGAATAATTTGAGACTGATAGCAAATAATTTGAGTCTGATTGCAAATAATGAGACTGACTGAGAATAATTTGAGACTGACTGCAAAAACATGTAATGAGACTGATTGAGAATAATTTGAGACTGATTAAGATTAATTTAACAAATAAATGGAAAGCTTTTTAAATGTAAACAATCATGACTATATACTGACACCATGGACATCTTTCATTTATATTTGTAGATCTGTCAATGTACCATGACTTCACAATCTTCATTAATGATATTCCATTATAGATTGAACATTGATAAACAAGCCACTCAATAACCCAAATAATGCTACAGGCTGGATACAAAGTGTAGTTCCATTATGGCCATTCAAATATTAACGAAACAAAATCCTGGCAACTGCTAATGAAAGACAAAACATTTAGCTCCCAAAAGTGTTCATTTATCCAGTTAAGAGAAGTTATTTGGTAAAGGAGAAAATCAAGGACTCTTATAAGGTGGGGTCTTTTTTTATTAATGGCTGGAGTTTATTTTACATTACTACTGATACTAACCTTAATGAGAAGAATCCATAAATATCGTAAATGATGTTAAGCCCACAAAAACCTTATCCCTAATTTAAACATGATCTATATTATCCACTGTAGACGTTTTGATTAAATTAAATATATCAAATGAAAAGATGGCACTGATCGGTGATCTTGATGTATCTGCTAAAGAAATTGATGAATTTGTAAACAAAACTGATAAAAAACAGTTTACTGTGCACAGGCTTGAACCAAGAATTAAACTAAAAAACTCATAGGCATCAGTCAAGTTGATAAAATATATTCCACTTAAAGCATCTACCATCACAGTAAAATCCTTAATTCCAACTGTTACAGTTGTCTTCAAAACATCTGAGAAATCTGATTGCTGAATAAATGGGAAATATTAGAAAGAATTTTAATAGCTTTAACACGTTGTAGAATGTAATACATTCTTTAGCTGCTTGAACAATTATGTCTACCAAAGTAAAATGCATGGGACAATAAAATACACTTTAATGTTGTTGTAGGATTTAACGCCATTTTTCAATAGGCTATATACATGGCGGCTGGTATTATTGGTGGAGGAAGGGCCCGGAAAAACCCCCGTAAAGAACCACGACCCACAAGAAGCTACTGGCAAGCTTTTTCACATAAATACATTAGACAAATCTTAGACTCGAACTGACGCAGACAGAGGTGAGATGGCAGTGATCCGTAACGGAAAGCACTTTAGATCACTCGGCCACTCTGGGCCCATAGAGACTTTGACAAAATCATGACCACTTTTCTCTCTGTATTACTTGATGTCATAAGTCATTTTTCTGGCTTTTTTGACAAAATTTTTTAAATAACAGTGACAGTTCTTTGTTTCTAGATTTGCTTACTTGTATCAATCATTATATTATAACAAAATGTAATATTATAATTTTACTTTTAACACATTATACATCAATAAATATGAAAACACAACCGCAGTCTTCAAAAAAATAACATTGTTTATGTCATTTGCATTAATGAAATTCATGATTAGACAGTACTTGCATGGAAACAGAACTGATGTAGATATACCAAATGATTTATTCTTTTGTGCAACCTATTTGATAATAATAAGACAAGAGATCAGTTGACTACTTCATTTAATATTCCATACTAAGTTATCTCCAAAACAAGGGTTTACAAAAACATCAAAATCTTTTGATCATAAAATTTATCTATGATGAAAATGAAGAACAAAATATTACAACAAACATTTCCCATTTTTACCCAAATATTAAATTCAGGTGATTCCCAAAACTATTTTATCTAAAGAAAAGTCTACATAAGTGAGTCTATATGATTTCTTTTTTGACAGACTCACACAAAATATATCAGCTCAAAAACCATGTTATTAAGTCATTTATGTTCTGCACCTCACCCACTGTCAATAACAGGTTATTGCAATATTCATTTTGTTATGGGAGGTAACTTAGCCTGTAGCTGCAAAGTAGAGAATGCAGTGTATAGTGTGAAGGGAGTTAACTCAGTCTGTAGCTGCAAAGTAGAGAAAGCCACTAATCTAAAATTCGTTAATCAAATATGAAATCAAGAAAAACGGCAGTTTTATTCTCTCAGGCATCAATGATTTTAATGAAATATCCAAGATCATAACAAATTATATTTGAAGATAAAATATACAATAATTCATTATTAAAATAAAATGAAATGATACTAAAACTTATTGACAAGCCCTAGTACTTGAATTTTGCTTGAAGACTGGCATCATAATGAATTATGTAGGTATTATATTTACTCCAATTTTAAACTGCCACAATAATTGCACTTGAATGAGTCTATTCACCCATCAATCATAACTGACTAGCTTTCTCCATGCTCTTTGTTGCATCTCTTAACTTTCCCACCAGGTCCTGAAAAAACAATATCAAAACATTAAAATTAAATAATTAACATAGCTGCCAACTCCCCCCTCCACGAGTATAAAAATACTGATTACTTGGAACAATAATACTGATTTTCAGGAACAAATACTGATTTTTACAATTCAATGCATATGCATTTATTTACAACATACAACCATCAGTAAAGTAGGACAGTATCTTACATAATTATTTAATGTCAAAGATGCATGTGTTGCACACATGTACCTTTTGGAGTTGCACCATGTTCCATTCGGGTGTCCATTCAGAAGGTGCAAGAGTGCAACACACTCAAACACGAGCTATTTATAGGGTCCTTTCCACACCATGTTTCTTTTTCAATCATTGATTATCTCAATTCTGAAATTATCTTACTGAACTGTTTTCGTTCAAGCATATGAGTTATCCTTTGCGATTTTAATGTCAGGAAAACGTGTGCAAAATAAATCGCCAGCAACTCTAGTAACTGAAAAAGGAAGGTTTATTTCTAAAAGAAATTTATTAAACCAAAATTCAATCGATGTAAGGTTCTCTCTGGCATTTATCTACGTCGTAAGTTCAGTCTCAGCTGTGTCTAATGAGGCAGGAAGCTGATGTTTATTAGCTTTTTCATGCTCTTGCATTTCATGGGCGCCTCCATGTCCAAGACGGCACAAATGTCCTTCCAGTAACTTCTTTCTATTTTTCCTGGAGAAAATTCTGGATATTCCGCTTTCCTATTTAACATCATTAGAAGCTGAATATTATGAAGACTAGATAAAGCTGCAGCGGAAACTATTGTGAAATCCAATATGGCGGATAATGACAGGCATGGCAGCCTCGATTTTGAATGAACCAATCATATTGTAGAACTGTATTCGTATACATCTGAAAAATTCTATCAAAATAGAACCGAGTGTCAGTTATAAATTGACGATTCCAAAGAAATTTTAAAAAAACGTATTTTTTACCCCAAAAAATGTACATCCGTATTCAGGTCCAAAATATGAGACAAATACGGAAAAAACGGGACATTTGGCAGCTATGAATTTAATATAATTAAAACGTTTCTCTGAACTGCCTGCATAAATGTTGGCCAAACTTTGGGCTGTCTGTCAACCTGTCAAAATTTGCATTCTTTAGAAAATATGTAATTCTACTTTAAATGCAATTCAAAAGAAGAAACCTATTCTGCATATGCAAACTTAAGTTTAGTTAAAGCATGACTGACTTTATATTGTTAAAACACTGTATGATATAAAAAATATAAATAATTTCTTTGCCTATGTATCAAGAATGTAAATTAAAGAGAAACAGAAGTATGCTTAAGGAACACTTTGACAACTGACCCAAGCTGGCCTAAGCAGGTATAAAAAAATGGCAGCCCTTTGATTACATGTGCAATAATCTACCAACCGAACATACCTCAGTTACTACAACCTGACGTAAAAATAAAATACAGACAGACAGATGAGTGGTCAATGTTAATACTATCTGCACATACAATGTATTGAAATGAGAAACAAATAATCTCTTTTTGATCTCTTCAGGTATTTGTGATAATACTACCTGTAATTGTTCCTGTGTACAAGAAAACTGTACTTCTTGTATATCCTTCTGGCCTGGGACCTAACAGAAAGAACAATGTTAGTATTGTTTGAATAAATAAAAATTATGCTTACAATAAACAACACAGTAACAAAAGATAATATTCCTTTTTTCTTAAAATTAAGAGATTATGGCATCATGCCATCAATTACATTGTTATGAGAGAACAAATAGAGACATTACTGTACATCAATAGCTTATGTTACAGTACACTATACAAGTTTTATACCTGACAAAAATCTAATTATCTTTAGTTATAGTTTCCCTTACTGCTGAAACAAATAAAGTGATAATTCATATAAAATAATTATCAACATTATTACTTTTTCCTAGATCTATACATGTCTGAATAATGCCAATTTGGCTTGTCAACAATATTAAGTAAGAAATATTCTTGGACATAAAGTTTGATGGTTGGCTGTAAGTAAGATATTATGAGGATACAATTGTGTGGGATTACACTATTTACCATATCTCAAATAAATTTTTTGTGGCGATTTTAAAGTGTGTTAATACTATTTTGCCAATTAACTAAATTAAATCCTTGGATTGAAGCATAATACAAAAAATAATTAATTAAACCTGTAACTCACTTCTGTCTTTAAAGTTATTAAGTAGACTGCTTGGTTAACCTTTTCCAAATGATTGTTCTGCAAAAAATATGAATCAATGAAAAAAACATTGACCAGTCAATATCCTTACCATTTAAAACTTTTAAACATGGCTTGTTTAATTTATATCTTTGCTACCAACAACAATACTTCAATTTACATTTGTGATATGTTCAACAAGGATTATTTTATACTAATATATGGCAGTATAATAAACAAGGTTTATTATATACTAATAGATGGTAGTATAATCAACAAGGATTATTTGATACTAATATATGGAAGTATAATCAACAATGATTATTTGATACTAATATATGCAAGTATAATCAACAATGATTATTTAATACTAATATATGGTAGTATAATCAATAATGATTATTTGATACTAATATATGGAAGTATAATCAACAATGATTATTATCTACTAATATATGGTAGTATAATCAATAATGATTATTTGATACTAATATATGGAAGTATAATCAACAATGATTATTTGATACTAATATATGGAAGTATAATCAACAATGATTATTTGATACTAATATATGGAAGTATAATCAACAATGGTTATTTGATACTAATATATGGTAGTATAATCAACAATGATTATTTGATACTAATATATGGTAGTATAATCAACAATGATTATTTGATACTAATATATGGAAGTATAATCAACAATGATTATTTGATACTAATATATGGAAGTATAATCAACAATGATTATTTGATATTAATATATGGAAGTATAATCAACAATGATTATTTGATACTAATATATGGTAGTATAATCAATAATGATTATTTGATACTAATATATGGATGTATAATCAACAATGATTATTTGATACTAATATATGGAAGTATAATCAACAAGGATTATTTGATACTAATATATGGAAGTATAATCAACAATGATTATTTGATACTAATATATGGTAGTATAATCAACAACGATTTATTTTGTACTATTTTGTACTAATATATGGAAGTATAATCAACAATGATTATTATCTACTAATATATGGTAGTATAATCAATAATGATTATTATCTACTAATATATGGTAGTATAATCAATAAGGATTATTTGATACTAATATATGGTAGTATAATCAACAATGATTATTTGATACTAATATATGAGAGTATAATCAATAATGATTATTTTATACTAATATATGGTAGTATAATCAACAATGATTATTTGATACTAATATATGGAAGTATAATCAACAATGATTATTTGATACTAATATATGGTAGTATAATCAACAATGATTATTTGATACTAATATATGGATGTATAATCAACAATGATTATTTGATACTAATATATGGAAGTATAATCAACAAGGATTATTTGATACTAATATATGGATGTATAATCAACAATGATTATTATCTACTAATAGATGGTAGTATAATCAACAATGATTATTTGATACTAATATATGGAAGTATAATCAACAATGATTATTTGATACTAATATATGGAAGTATAATCAACAAGGATTATTTGATACTAATATATGGAAGTATAATCAACAATGATTATTTGATACTAATATATGGTAGTATAATCAACAAGGATTTATTTTGTACTATTTTGTACTAATATATGGAAGTATAATCAACAATGATTATTATCTACTAATATATGGTAGTATAATCAATAATGATTATTTGATACTAATATATGGTAGTATAATCAACAATGATTATTTGATACTAATATATGGAAGTATAATCAATAATGATTATTTGATACTAATATATGGTAGTATAATCAATAATGATTATTTGATACTAATATATGGTAGTATAATCAATAATGATTATTTGATACTAATAGATGGTAGTATAATCAACAATGATTATTATATACTAATATATGGAAGTATAATCAACAAGGATTATTTGATACTAATATATGGTAGTATAATCAACAAGGATTATTTTATACTAATAGATGGTAGTATAATCAACAAGGATTTATTTTGTACTATTTTGTACTAATATATGGAAGTATAATCAACAATGATTATTTGATACTAATATATGGAAGTATAATCAATAATGATTATTTGATACTAATATATGGTAGTATAATCAATAATGATTATTTTATACTAATAGATGGTAGTATAATCAACAAGGATTTATTTTGTACTATTTTGTACTAATATATGGTAGTATAATCAATAATGATTAGTATATACTAATATATGGTACTATAATCAACAAGGATTATTATATACTAATATATGGTAGTATATACATGTACTAATATATGATACAGTTTAGTATAATCAGGTCTTATTGATAAAGGCATACAACTCTGAATGCCCTGATCTGATGAAGGGATACAACTCTGAATTTCACTTAGATTTCATTAATAATAAAGAATGTGTCCAAATGACCTTAAGATTTCATTAATAACAAATTATGTGTTGAAATGATCTTACAATTTCATTAATAATAAATCATGTGTTGAAATGATTTTACGATTTTATTAATAAATAAATTATGTGTTGAAATGATCTTACGATTTCATTAATAATAAATTATGTGTTGAAATTATGTGTTGAACAGATCTTACGATTTCATTAATAATAAATTATGTGTTGAAATGATCTTACGATTTTATTAATAATAAATTATGTGTTGAAATGATCTTACGATTTCATTAATAATAAATTATGTTTTGAAATGATCTTACGATTTCATTAATAATAAATTATATGTTGAAATGATCTTATGATTTTACTAATAATAAATTATGTGCTGAAATGATCTTACAATTTCATTAATAATAAATTATGTGTTGAAATGATCTTACGATTTTATTAATAATAAATTATGTGCTTAAATGGTCTTACAATTTGATTATTTAATAAATTATGTGTTGAAATGATCTTATGATTTCATTAAAAAATAAATAATGTGTTGAAATGATCTCACGATTTCATTTTAATAATAAATTATGTCTTGAAATGATCTTATGATTTCATTAATAATAAATTATGTGTTGAAATGATTTTATGATTTTATTAATAATAAATTCATGTGCTGAAATGATCTCAATATCGATCAGATAAATGCAGAAGACTGCAGGCATCAATATAACCGTTTCAGTGTCCTAACACTGACCGACACAAAATCTGAGACATAATCATAATGATTACCACATGGCACTGACCATTGCTTGTCCAATTACCATGTCAATAAACTATTATGATTGCTTTATATTATTATTATGTTGCATGTGCATATTTTCTGATTTCATCCAGCAGGAATTAAAATAAATTTAATTAAAGATTTGACAATTCATGAGTTGCAAAGTACTCACAATTAGATCAAAAATAGATCTGTACAGTACATACTCTTTGTTTATTCCTAAAAGTAGCATGAACAGACTTTGATTTATTCATCCTTTTTACCATACCTCATTCTTCAAGATCACATTTTTACTACATGTACATTGCTGTTTTATTAGCTTGCATCTGCTCAAGCATCTTCCTCGTCTCACTGATATAAGCAATCATTGTAAAGTAAAGTAATCCATTTCAAATAAAACAATTGTTTCATCAATATTTTAAATAGATTAAGCATATGACCATCATATGTTGACATAACCATCACATATTTATTACAAAAATTACCATGATATTTTGGGAGCCCAGAGTGGCCGAGTGGTCTAAAGCACTTTCCGTTATGGATCACTGCCATCTCACCTCTGTCTACATGGGTTCGAGTTTAAGATTCGACTAATGTAGTTATGTGAGAAAGCTTGCCAGTAGCTTCTTGTGGGTCAGTGGTTCTTTCTGAGGGTTTTCCCTGGTTCTTTCTCCACCATTAATACTGGCCGCCATGTATAGCCTATATTGTGCTGAAAAATGGCATTAAATCCAACAACAACAACAACAACCATGATACTGACTAAAATACTGAATAAATATCCAACAACATCAACAATCCAGTTTAGTTTTGTGTTTCAACTTAAAACAAATCTTAGTTTCAACACACTATTCATTCCTTAATTGATTTCGGAAAACGTTGGATGTTTCAATCATATCCTTATTATCAATACTTTTGGTGGATTTGTCCGACAGTAATAGGTCTTTTGTTTTCTAACAGCAATCAGAGCCAGTTAAATGTCTGACACCATACATCAGCTTGGGCAAAGAGGAAATTTTGTTGGGAGACATTACCAGTTACCCCCTGTTATACAATATCAATCCAAACCATTTAACTGTTAAAATCTAAAGTGGATTTACAGCTGACATCATCAACAGGTGCTTAATTAAGGTCAAAGCAAAATACTACTGCCATATTATTGCATGTATTTTCAAAATACTATTTCTGAGAATTCACTGGCATTCTCAGCATCATTAAATTAAGTCCAGTGGGGGATATTCAATCCAACTGATGTTCTTCATTTAGTTAAATCTCCCATGACACAATGATGAAAATAAGGTCAACTAAATGTGATTAATGAACCATACTAGGGCAATATTTTCACTACTTTAATACCAGTGCCACATTTTAATGCAAAAAATATAACTGCTGGTGAATTTCAACACTGCATTTGCAATGGTGGGGGAAGAGCCTTGAGAAAAAATCCTGAGAAAAGCCACCAACCCATGGGAATCTAATGGCAAATTTTCTCACATACCCATCTTGGCTAACGATCTGAATCCATGCATACAGAGGTGAGATGTCAAGTGAGATGTCAAGTTTGAAAGTCATTTTCATCAGGATGATTCATGTCAAATTTGAAAGTCATTTTCCTTTGGATAATTCATGTCAAATCTGAAAGTCATTTGCATCAGAGTGCATCTTGTCAAAGTTGAAAGTGATTTTCACTGGGATAATTCATGTCAAATCTGAAAGTCATTTGCATCAGGAAGCTTCATGTCAAATCTGAAAGTAATCTGCATCATCAGGATGCTTCATGTCAAGTTTGAAAGTCATTTGCATCCAAATGCATCATGTCAAAGCTGAAAGTCATTTTCATTGGGATAATTCATGTCAAATCTGAAAGTCATTTGCATCAGAATGCATCATGTCAAAGTTGAAAGTCATTTTCATTGGGATAATTCATGTCAAATCTGAGAGTCATTTGCATCAGAATGCATCATGTCAAAGTTGAAAGTCATTTTCATTGGAATAATTCATGTCAAAGTTGAAAGTCATTTTCCTTTGGATAATTCATGTCAAATCTGAAAGTCATTTGTATCAGAATGCATCATGTCAGTTGAAACTGATTTTCACGGGGATAATTCATGTCAAATCTGAAAGTCATTTGCATTAGAATGCATAATGTCAAAGTTGAAAGTCATTTTCATTGGGATGTTTCATGTCAAATCTGAAGGTCATTTGCATCAGAATGCATTATGTCAAAGTTGAAAGTCATTTTCACTGGGATGCTTCATGTAAAATCTGAAGGTCATTTGCATCAGAATGCATCATGTCAAAGTTAAAAGTCATTTTCATTGGGATAATTCATGTCAAAGTTGAAAGTCATTTTCATTGGGATAATTCATGTCAAACTATAAAGTTATTTGCATCAGGATGCTTCATGTCAAATCTGAAAATAATCTGCATCATCATGATGTTTCATGTCAAGTTTGAAAGTCATTTTCATCAGGATACTTCATGTCAAATCTGAATGTCATTTGCATCCGAATGCATCATGTCAAAGTTGAAAGTCATTTTCATTGGGATGCTTCATGTCAAATCTGAAAGTCATTTGCATCAGAATGCATCATGTCAAATGTGAAAGTCATTTTCATTGGGATAATTCATGTCAAAGTTGAAGTCATTTGCATTAGAATGCATCATGTCAAATCTGAAAGTCATTTTCATTGGGATGCTTCATGTCAAATCTGTAAGTCATTTGGATCAGAATGCATCATGTCAAAGTTGAAAGTCATTTTCATTGGGATAATTCATGTCAAGTTGAAAGTCATTTTCCTTTGGATAATTCATGTCAAATCTGAAAGTCATTTGCATCAGAATGCATCATGTTAGTTGAAACTGATTTTCACTGGGATAATTCATGTCAAATCTGAAAGTCATTTGCATTAGAATGCATAATGTCAAAGTTGAAAGTCATTTTCATTGGGATAATTCATGTCAAATATAAAGTCATTTGCAACAGAATGCATCACGTCAAAGTTGAAAGTCATTTTCATTGGGATAATTCATGTCAAAGTTGAAAGTCATTTTCATTGGGATAATTCATGTCAAAGTAGAAAGTTATTTGCATCAGGATGCTTCACGTCAAATCTAAAAGTAATCTGCATCATCAGGATGTTTCATGTCAAGTTTGAAAGTCATTTTCATCAGGATACTTTATGTCAAATCTGAATGTCATTTGCATCTGAATGCATCATGTCAAAGTTGAAAGTAATTTTCATTGGGATAATTCATGTCAAATCAGAAAGTCATTTGCATTAGAATCCATAATGTCAAAGTTGAAAGTCATTTTCATCGGGATAATTCATGTCAAAGTTGAAGTCATTTGCATTAGAATGCATCATGTCAAATTTGAAAGTCATTTTCATTGGGATGCTTCATGTCAAATATGAAAGTCATTTTCATTGGGATGCTTCATGTCAAATCTGAAAGTCATTTGCATTAGAATGCATCATGTCAAAGTTGAAAGTCATTTGCATTAGAATGCATCATGTCAAAGTTGAAAGTCATTTTCATTGGAATAATTCATGTCAAAGTTGAAAGTCATTTTCATTGGGATAATTCATGTCAAAGTAGAAAGTTATTTGCATCAGGATGCTTCACGTCAAATCTAAAAGTAATCTGCATCATCAGGATGTTTCATGTCAAGTTTGAAAGTCATTTTCATCAGGATACTTTATGTCAAATCTGAATGTCATTTGCATCTGAATGCATCATGTCAAAGTTGAAAGTAATTTTCATTGGGATAATTCATGTCAAATCAGAAAGTCATTTGCATTAGAATCCATAATGTCAAAGTTGAAAGTCATTTTCATTGGGATAATTCATGTCAAAGTTGCAAGTCATTTTCATTGGGATAATTCATGTCAAAGTTGAAGTCATTTGCATTAGAATGCATCATGTCAAATTTGAAAGTCATTTTCATTGGGATGCTTCATGTCAAATCTGAAAGTCATTTGCATTAGAATGCATCATGTCAAAGTTGAAAGTCATTTGCATTAGAATGCATCATGTCAAAGTTTAAAGTCATTTTCATTGGAATAATTCATGTCAAAGTTGAAAGTTATTTTCATTGGGATAATTCATGTCAAAGTTGAAAGTCATTTAATTGGGATAATTCATGTCAAAGTTGAAAGTCATTTTCCTGGGGATAATTCATGTCAAATCTGAAAGTCATTTGCATCAGAATGCATCATGTCAAAGTTGAAAGTCATTTTCATTGGAATAATTCATGTCAAAGTTGAAAGTCATTTTCATTGGAATAATTCATGTCAAAGTAGAAAGTTATTTGTATCAGGATGCTTCACGTCAAATCTAAAAGTAATCTGCATCATCAGGATGTTTCATGTCAAGTTTGAAAGTCATTTTCATCAGGATACTTTATGTCAAATCTGAATGTCATTTGCATCTGAATGCATCATGTCAAAGTTGAAAGTAATTTTCATTGGGATAATTCATGTCAAATCAGAAAGTCATTTGCATTAGAATCCATAATGTCAAAGTTGAAAGTCATTTTCATTGGGATAATTCATGTCAAAGTTGCAAGTCATTTTCATTGGGATAATTCATGTCAAAGTTGAAGTCTTTTGCATTAGAATGCATCATGTCAAATTTGAAAGTCATTTTCATTGGGATGCTTCATGTCAAATCTGAAAGTCATTTTCATTGGGATGCTTCATGTCAAATCTGAAAGTCATTTGCATTAGAATGCATCATGTCAAAGTTGAAAGTCATTTGCATTAGAATGCATCATGTCAAAGTTTAAAGTCATTTTCATTGGAATAATTCATGTCAAAGTTGAAAGTTATTTTCATTGGGATAATTCATGTCAAAGTTGAAAGTCATTTAATTGGGATAATTCATGTCAAAGTTGAAAGTCATTTTCCTGGGGATAATTCATGTCAAATCTGAAAGTCATTTGCATCAGAATGCATCATGTCAAAGTTGAAGGTCTTTTCCATTGGGATAATTCATGTCAAAGTTGAAAGTCATTTTCACTGGGATAATTCATGTCAAAGTTGAAAGTGATTTTCACTGGGATAATTTATGTAAAATCTGAAAGTCATTTGCATCAGAATGCATCATGTCAAAGTTGAAAGTCATTTTCATTGGGATAATTCATGTCAAAGTTGAAAATCATTTTCCTTGGGATAATTCATGTCCAATCGGAGTCATTTGCATCAGAATACATCATGTTAAAGTTGAAAGTCATTTTCATTGGGATAATTCAAGTCAAAGTTGAAAGTCATTTTCATTGGGATAATTCATGTCAGAGTTGAAAGTCATTTTCATTGGGATAATTCATGTCAAATTTGAAAGTCATTTGCATCAGGATGCTCACATTCAGGTCAGCATCATTTATAAAAATCTGAAAGCACTATAAGCTAGGATGATTTTTACCAAATTTGATCAAAACTGGCACATTGGATTTTGGGAGAAAATTTAAGATCATAGCAACTGATGTTGGATGTCATAATTGATGCAGGACTTGATGACCATGTGAGTTAAGAATTATACCAAGTCTGAAAGTGTGTGTCTGTGTGATTTAGATTTTTAATGTAGCTTTAACCATTTTTCAGTTATATTGCTATGATGTCTGCAGTGTGACAGTTTATAGTGATGTCTAGCACTGGGGCATCATACTGCAGACATGTAGCATGATGTCCCACCCAGTCACATTATCCTGACACAAGGCTGACCAGTCCTGACATTAACCTCTTAATGCTGAGTATGAAGTAAGGCAGCTGCATGTACCATTTTTAAAAATCTTTGTTATGAATCAGGGTTTGAGCCCACAGCCTCATACATCAGATGCTGTAACCACTAGGTTACCGAAATGGTGTACCAAGTCTTTAAAAAAGGTTTTATAAAATGCAGTATCTCATCTGTGAATGGTGCTGTAACTCTTATTTATACAGGTAAGACTTGAACAACTCTACATCAGGATACAAAATTTAGACATTAAATATATTCTACCACATAATTTATAAATGGATACAGCCATTGATTTATAAAATATATGACTTTCAAAAATGTTAAAACAAGACTTTAAAATAGCTGATGTCAGCAATAGTGATATCATACTTAAAGCTTTCATTCTACACTATTTACTGCTGAAGAAATGAATAGAATGGATCTATTTCTCTTTTACACCAGATACATACCTTCACATAGTAATCCAACCTCCAGTCTACATCAACTATATGAGGACAGGAATCACCAATCCTAAACAAAAAGCAAAACAATTCAAGTTTCATTTCAAATAACTATAATTTGATTTGACCTATCAAATTAGTCCTGAAAAAAATAACACCAAAAATAATTATATCTAAAGACATCAAGTATTTAAGTAAAGCAATGGTGTAATTACGTCAGAAAAATACAACAATAAACTTGACTCTTGTCATACAGCTGAATAAAAATGAACTGTGGAAAAGAATATTTAATTTGAATGTATTGTCATTGAAATAAAGGGGAACTGTCCACCAATTAACAAAATGCAGCATTTTGTTTGAACTAGTGATGTGTCACATCAACTTATTTCACCATATAAACTAAAACATGCTATGCTATCATTAATTTACACATTGGTAAACTTCTGCATGAGGTTGGAAACACTCAATGACTGGCCAACTTGGACAAGTTGAAAATTTAAAGCCAGCAAGAATATCTTTAAGCCATCCATGAAAAAAGTTTTCATGTAGTTTCAAAACAATCTTATTTCCTGGCAAACATTAGTTAAAACAGATACCCTAACATTATCAACAATGAGGAATATCTAATCATTATAACAATAAAACTATGAAAATAAAATTGTTACAACAGAAACAAGTGACAAATTAAATCATTAAAAAAATAACAAAATAAATAAAATATAATCATTACAACAATAAAATGATTAATACTACAATAAGAAAAATATGAGTGAAGCAAAAGATTTTATCTTTTGATTTACCTACCTCCCCAAAAGAATCTGTAGATAAGGCTTTCTGTCCTAAGAAAAATAATACAAAGTATTAAAAAGCAGTGAACAGAATTTAATACTAAACTATACACTGTCCACTCAAAATTTAAATTTAAGTGGTGAAGATCAATGTAATAAAATTTGACTGGACTAAACCAGATAAATGAATATTACTTTCAGATCCTGAATCATGTATGTACATAAGTAAGTGCATTCAATGGCATCATGTGCAAAATAAAGACAGCTAATTTGACTGTATGAGTGTAACAAAACCTGTAACCGTTCCCTCTGCTCATCCACTGTCATGATAACTTTTATTACATTACATCAATTTGACAATGACAAAAGGAAACTACATAATATTAATGCATCAATAAGTATACAAATTTTAAACATTCTGTATTCCCATATATATATATATATATATATATATATATATATATATATATATATATATATATATAATCACTTTAAAGTAATCATTAAGTATATATATATATATATATATATATATATATATATATATATATACTTAATGATTGCTTTAAAGTTATTAAATCAGTAATAATTGTTCATAATAAATATTACTTACTGCATAAAGTTTGTTAAATACATCTATTCTATCTGAGGTAAATTTACAGTCCTCTAGTACAGTGCTGAAAAGTAAAAGTATAGTTAAGTAAAGTTCAAGTTCTATGCACTTCATTAGGAGTTATCACTAGAAAAACAAAACTGATCCTGACCTTTCAGCATATTATGTAATGGCAGATCAAGGTCAATGTTGTTTGCAGGTGGACTTGACTTATGAGTTTTAACGGTCAACATACCTGAATAAATTTGTTTCAAATACCTTTTACTTGATAACTCAAGAACACAGGAGGTATAACATAAATGAGCACACAAGATAGAGAAGAAAACAAACAAATTTTTGGTCAGATAAGGAAGACACCAATGCTTGCAAGTTCTGTTGATAGATAACAATTAAATATCCCTTATTTTTATATACAAGGTATATTTTATTACATTGAGATTTGTGTGAGTTAGATTTTTTAAAATGTAGCTTTAACAATTTTCCAGTTATATCACTATGATGTCTGCAGTATGGCAGTTTAAAGTGATATTCAGCACTGGGGTATCATGCCACAGACATGTAGCATGATGTCCCACCCAGTCACATTTCTCCTGATACCAGGTCGACCAGTTCTAACAGCTGTTAGTACCATTTTTGTAAGTCTTTGGTATGATTTGGCAAGGGTTCAAACCCTTGACCTCCCACATCTGGAATTGGGCACTCTAATCATTAGGCCAAAAAAGCTGTCAGTACACTGAGATATATTTACAATCTTTAATGCATTCGCAAATGTGTGTTTCATGGTTTTCTTTTGTCAAATGCCAAATATAGTTTTACTGTGTGTATGTGTATGTGCATGTGTGTGTCTGTCTGTGTGTGTGTGTGTGTGTGTGTGTGTGTGTGTGTGTGTGTGTGTTATCTAAATTACACATACACACATTTATTCACAAATATTCATATAAATGTAATAGATTTTAATAATATTAGAGGAGTTAATACACTGATGACAATCTGTTAAATTTGATATATATCAAGTTGACATGAAGTTCTCACAAATTTGTGCATAACTAAAGTTGAGTTGCCTCCCTCTCAGCATTAAACTATGTATACCCATTGTAAATAAACACAACTAAACTAATGTTTGTTTCAATTACACAAGTAAAAACCAGAGCCAAAATAATGTTACACAAGTTAATTTCTCAAGATAGTGACTTTTTTAGAGTACAAAATAACATCTGTGTTGATAGCACCAAGGCAATGACTGAGTACAACTCTGTCATTTGTCGCACATCAGGAAATCTTAAAACAAAATAGAAAACTATATTGGCCTTTACCCAAAACAAATATGCAACACACATTGGCCTAGTGGTTAGAGCATCCACATTGGATGTGGAAAGTTGTGGGTTTGATCCCCAGCCGAGTCATATCAAGACTTATTAAAATGGTACTAACAGTTACCTTGCTTGGCGCTCAACATTAAGAGGTTATTGTTAGGACTGGTCAGCTTTGTGTCAGGATAATGTGACTGGGTTGGAGATCATGCTACATGTCTACAGCATGATGCCCTAGTGCTAAACGTCACTATAAACTGCCACACAGAAGACATTGTAGCATTATTGCTGAAAAATTGTTAAAGCTATGTTAAAAATCCAAATCACACACACACACACACACACACACACACATTTGCCTTTGCATTAATGTTTGTGAGATATCTCAGTGTACTAAAATGTCCTTTGTATGATGTGTCTTTGTTTGTTTGACTAGGATTTTTAACGAAGCTTTAACAATTTTTCAATCACATCGCTATGATGTCTGCAATGGGACAGTTTACAGTGATGTCTAGCACTGGCGCATCATGCCACACACATGTAGCATGATGTCCCACTGCAGTCACATTATCCTGTCACCAGGCCGACCAGTCCTTACACTAACCTCTTAATGCTGAGTGCCAAGCAAGGCAGCTGTTAGTACCATTTTTGAAAGTCTTTGGTATGACTCGGCTGGGGATCGAACCCACAATCTCCTGCTTCTGGTTCGGACGTTCTAACCACTAGGCCAGTGGAGCGGTTACCTCTTTTGTATGAAGAATGAAATATATTCATACCTTGGTTAAAAAACAGAACAAATACACCACACTGCTCCGTAATAATAAATGCATCATTTTCTTCAGTTTGGATATTATAAAAATGAATTTTGTCTTTTACAGGATTGGTGAAATCAAGAAACTTGAAAAATGACTAATGACTTCATGACTAATGAATCTAGTAAATTATCAAGTTCAATTCTCAAATACTTAATTTTTGTAAATAATAGTTAACTATATCTTAAACTGGATACCAATAAATTCCAATCCAGCATGAAGGGTGCATCAATACATAACAACTTCATGTTATGCACCAAATATATATTTTTTCTGCATCACATGATGCAGTTTTAACCAATCAAAATGACTGTTACAAAGGATCGGTATAAAATGTAATTATAAAACAACTGGCAGAGTAACTATTTCTCTCTTTTAAAAAATGTTTGTGATTGACAGAGGAATTTCAAATATGTATTAAACAATTAAATTTAATGAAAATAAGACATGAAAGGCTGAATATATAATAAAGATCTGTACTTAATGCAGAGGCGTAGCGAGGGGGGGCAGGGGGGTACATATGTCCTCGGGCGCCAAGGTACAGGGGCGCCAAATGAGGCTTGCAACGTTACATTATAATAAGAAAACAAGGGTAATAAATCTGTCACAAGATCGCTGGGGCACCAATTTTATAGTTTGTCCCTGGGTGCAAAATATCATCGCTACGCCTCTGACTTAATGGTACAGTGAAACTGTGTAGGTGATCCACAGGTCTCCTGATCATCTGCAATTATAGCAATAAACAGAACATTCACAGCTAAAGTGATTAGACTAACCCCCTGGCCACCTTGCCATTAAAATGTGAGAGCTGCTACACTAATTCTAAGGGTCAATTAAAACAGGTGCACTGAATCTATCATTAACATCTGTCCATGTGTATGGCATCAGTTAGTTTCGGAAAATGATGGAAGTGTGCCCATGAGAGAGGTCCTAGTTCAACTTGGTGGTTGTGCATTGTCTGTAGTGGCTAAGTAGCCCAAAATGAGAGTAGCCATCCTTGCTGCACTTGAAAGTTGAGTCTGGTGTGTGTTTGAGCTGCTTCTTCTTCCTCGGAGATCGCTTTTCAACAGCTAACAAGCATAACTTGTCCTCGCCAGCTTTCAAACCAGTGATCAGAGCATGTTGCCTGCTGGACCTGTCTAGAGCAAGCTCTTCAGTTGTTGACATCGATGTCAAGGGCTTTCATTTCATGCTTGCAGACATCCTTAATGCAGAGATGTGGCCATCCATTCGACATTTTGCCAGAGGCAAGTTCCGAGTAGAGAAGGCCTTTGGGGATCCATCCATCATCCATCTATTCAGCCATGAGCAGGAAGTTTTCAATGGCAATGAGGGCACCATTGGTCACATGGTTCTCTGTGGAGTACAGTTCTAAGTAGTACTCCATGCAACACTACATCTGCTTGCCCTTGTCATGGATGGTATCACCTACAACAGACTTCAGTGGTGCTATCACTTTCTTCAAGGGAACCATTGCCTTATTTATGCCATCGCACATGCCTCTGATGTTTCTGATATCTGCTGCTGACTGGATGCTCTGACAGAGCTGAAGCCAGTATTCATTGGTGCACTGCTGTGAGGGGTATTGTTTGTATTCCAGGTGAGCACTGCGATGCTCTTCTATGGCTGGTGTGAGTGTGGTGTAGTTAGCCTCAAACAAGTCGCTGTTCTTTGACTGCTTCTTACCAAAGATCTATGTGGCTGTGCTGTATACAGTCTCCTGATGTGATCCCATCTCTCTCTGGCAATGCCTTGTCTAGATATGATGTCTTGCTCACGCCAATGAATGGTTTACCCACTTGCCTAGACCTGTGTATCTTCTCTAGCTGACATTTCATTTTGCAGTACACCAGCGAGTGGTCAGTTTCGCAGTCAAGGTAAGAGTAAGAAGGTAAGGGTAAGAAGCACACTCTTCATGATAGACAGTCTTGTAATGATCAAGTCCAGTTGGTGTTTTGACCGGGGATGCCTCCAAAACACTTTCTGCTGTGGCTTTGCCTGAAAGAATGATTCTGTGATGCTGAGGTCATGGTATGAGGAGTTGCTGCCTGTTCTCATTCATCTTCCCAATGCCAAACTTGCCAAGACAGGAAGGTCAAGAGCTATGGTCAGCTCCCACCCTAGCATTGAAGTCACCCAGTAATATCAAGTTGTTATCCTTGGGAATTTTGTCGATTAGCGAGTTTAATTCATTGTAGAACTCATCATTGGTATCTGTGGTGGTACTAAGTGTGGAAACATAAACGCAGATCAGGTTGACAGGCCCGATTGTGGTGTGGAGGCGGAGGGATAACAGTCTTCCGGTTCATTGTTGGCAGGGTTCAATCATCCCCAGCAGAGAGTCCCTGACACTGAATCGAACACCAAACCCTCAGGCTTCATCAAAACTCTTTTCTTCCCAAAAGAACATAAAAGTTCTCTTCTCTGAGAGACCCAGAATCTGGTAGCCATGTCACCTGTATTGCGGCGATGTCAACCTGGAGTCTTGCAAGTTCATCATTGATGACTGAAGTCTGTTGAACGTCGCTGATTGCCTGGAGATAATCTGAGAGTCCAGTCAAACATGGTCCGGATATTTCAGGTACCTAGCTTGAGGATTGGAGGTTTCCTTGTTGGTTTTCATGTGCTGTTTCTTGGTGCAGTAGTTGCAGTCAGCTTTGTCAGGTACTCGCATACCTTATGCCCTATGCACTCATAAAGCAGATGAACTGTGACGAGATGGCTCCTTATTGTCTGGGGGATGCCCAACTTGAGGCAGGCAGGAGCTGTCCAGTGAGACATGTTGGTCTCTCCCACCATCAGAAGCAACCCATGGAATCCGACTCTACACCAATTGAGTGATGACTGATAACCGGTATACTGCTGCTTCCCATGTTGTGTTGATGCTGGGAAGCAAAGCTGGAATGTCCTCTCCAGGGTGCAAGCCTGGGCAGGGTGATATGGAGAATTAGTTGGGGCCCATGCAGCTTATTTCCCCCTCTATACACAGCTTATGGATCCAAGGGAAAGGACAAGCTGATACGTCATGGCACCAGCAGTGTTGCATGAGTTGCCTATATGACACAGAAAACAATGCAAAGTCACCTTAGGGACTCTGTCTCCAGATTTGTTAGGGTTTACTCCCTTAGCCTTTCCCATGAGATAGTCACAAGGTAGCAAAGGTTTGAAGTCTGAATTTACCTTCTTCTAGATGGGCAACCACCCAAGGTTAGTGAGCCTCTGCCTGAAGCATCTAGTTTTCAGGCGCCAGAAACTCGCTGTCATCCCTTCTATAGTTATTTAAACAGTTTCCACTGAGCTTAATTAAGCCACTCATGAAGACCAAGATCTGGATTTGGTTGTAAGAGGGTAGCCATTGGGGGTTTTCCAAGGGAAGTCAGTGCTTATCTCCCACATCCAAACCAGCAATAACAACCCTGGGAACCCAACCACTGCTAATTTAGAACTGTAAATTTTGATATATACAGGCCAGAGACATTTTAAAGCACAAGTTGTCTTCCATCTGATTTGTTTTAATTAAAATGTATTAAGTAGATTTTAACTCTAACAAGAAAATATTTTACCATGGTTTAAAAATAAAATCCAGTGTGTGTGTGTGTGTGTGTGTGTGTGTGTGTGTGTGTGTGTGTGTGTGTGTGTGTACTAGTGCAAAAGGCCATTTTTGCCTTTCTGGCATCATTATACGTACTATCACTAAGAGTCTCATTACCCGCACGACTGGTCACACCCATGAATACTTAAACTGTTAAACGTGCATTGGCTGCATATGACATTGCAAAGTCATGCGGGTAGAGGCTATGACAGGTGTCAAGAACCGAAAAGAGCCAAAATAATGCAAAAACATTCTTTTGCCACAATTCTAAGCATTATTAATAAACATATAAGATATTAAAAGACAATCAAGAACCAATGATAGCATGCATTTCATTGAGGATTAATGCACTGGAGCCTTACCTTATCGAGTTGCCATCTACATCATTTTTGGCAGCCTCAAGCAGTAAGGTGACGACTGCAGCATAGGCCTCCTTCAGGACTGCTAAATCCACCGACTGCAATGATGAGTCTTCTGTAACGGGAGATTGAAGCAATGCATACACTAGTTTCAAGTTTCTGTCTAAATGGGCAAATAATGTTATAAAATGATTTAAGGAAATGGAAAACCATATTCACCTTATAAAAGGAACTGTTATCATGAAGGAACTTACAAAGAAAAATTGCTGGATTTTTCTTACAATATTTTTCAGTATTCATTCCTGTCTTATTCTTTTTATAGCAGCTAAATTTCAAATTCAGACAATATGATAGGGGCTTCCATTATTTTTGAGATCATCATACATGCCAAGTTTTCTGTCACAGTCAGGGACAATGGATCCAAAATCAGGGAAATTAGTATAATGATAATTTTTTCTCATAAATTTAACCGTGAACATTCACATGGTACTAAAACTAAAGAAATAAATAAAACAAAAACATGAAGTTTTCTCCCTTTTCACAGCGTTTCACACATTTAAATTCATCTAACCAAGAATTCTTAAACTTGCAATCTTATTTCTTTTTTTTTATAGTGTATTTTCCTGTCAAAATTTTAGAAAACTTCTACTGGGTACCCATCAATTCTAAAGATTGGTTACTGTGTGAATTTAAATGTGTACAACCCAATGTCTACATTTTGTTTAGCTCACAGCATCTTATAAATATCGCTACCAAATATCATCTGGTACACACTCTGGTACACACTCATTTCCTGATAAAATTCTAAAATCCTCCATCATCACCTAGTAAACTGATATGGTCTAATCATCTTAAATATCATCTGACACCCTTTCCTCGGTCCCACTGTCTAATGAACATGCTATTTTAGAGAGTAAGCTTCAGCTTTGTAAGAAACATTTTGATCATACAGTTTGTGGAATCTATGTAAATGTTGCGGCTGAACAAATCAGTTGTGTGGAAAGATCAAATAACAATCCTCTGTTACTTGTGACTGTACCACACTCAACAGCTCAATAAATAATTGGTAAATAAGCATAGGGATTAATGCCAATTTTTTTACTGGAGACAGATCTCTGCTTGGCATTGAAAAAGTACATGTATTTGTGGTTCAATCAAAAAAACTGTCAGCCAAAGAAAGTGCTTCCTTTACAAGGACTAGCAGAAAATTTGTATTCTGTAAATGGGTACCCTATGGCTCATTGTATTAATTGGCTTATTATCAATAGGTGGGTAACTGATTTCCCAGATACTCATTTCAACATGGTATCAAAATTATCATATTTCCAAACAGACCAAGAACTATTTTATACTTGCTAGAGCGCTCCAGTGGCCTAGTAGTTACCGTTAGAACATCCGGTTGTGGGTTCGATCCTTGGTCAAGTCATACCAAAGACTTACAAAAATGGTACTAACAGCTGCCTTGCTTGGCACTCAGCATTAAGAGGTTAGTGTTAGGACTGGTGTCAGGATAATATAACTGGGTGGAACATCATGCTACATGTCTGCAGCCTGATGCCCCAGTGTTAGACAACACTATAAACTGCCTCACTACAGAGATTGTAACGATATGACTAAATTTGTTTTAAAGCTATGTTAAAAATCCTAAACAAACAAAATATTATACTTGACAGGATGCCTGCAAGTTGTTATAAACAATGCATAACTCAATATTGAAATATTGATGTGTAAAATAACTTACTTGTGTACAATAAAAGAATCAGTGTATGTTACAAGCCACAATGTGATTGGCTGTTAGGTTGGTTACCACTTGATTGATGGAGTATAAAAGTCTTAAAAGTCTACTGAATGTTGTTTAAGCTGGAAATACCTATGCTTGGCAGAATTTATTTTCTAGGAGTTCTTGTTGACAAATCTATGGATCAAATGATGGTGACTAAAAGCAATAGACTACCAGATAATCTGAGAAACTTGCTATATTGGATCATATGGTTAATTACGCAAGTTCTCAGCGAACATACATCTGTACCTAACCTGACCAACTCATTACTTGCCTGTCATTAAAATCAATCCAAATATCTACTCTTTACACTTGAACACAAAAATTATATAACATTCAACCATATCTCTGTGCAATTAATCTTTTATTTCTTTCTCATTCTGACCCTCAATCTTCCTTTTTTTACACAAAGAACAGAAAATATAAACCAAAATACTGTAATGAGTATGAAGTGACCAAGGATAAAAGAATAGAAAAGAAATGTGCTTTTATTATACTGTTTGAATCAAAACATCTAAACATGTCCTTCTTACAAAAGAATGCTCCTGAAAGTCACTGCCCATTCTGAGAAGAACTTCTAGCTTTCACTTCCCCTGACTCCAATTGTACTTGCTTCAGGCAGTCAGGCAACTGGTAATGTCAAGCCACAATTGACATACACTAAGCAGCAGACGTTTTGAACATATGCAAGACTCATCACATAGTCGTAAGATTTTATTAAATATATATTTTAATTCTACATACAGTGAATTGACTGTGCTGAATGAGTTTGCTCTGAACTTAATACCAATTATTATCACTATAAAATAATGTAAAATTTAATAAGAGCAATTTGTATAATAGTGCGGATGTATTTTGGTTGGGGGTCCTCAGGCATGAAAATAAGTAATGTCAGAATGAAAATATTAATAAAAAATGCAAAGTTAGCTTTTGCACCAAATTTTCCTCCTGTAAATTTTGTACACAATTGATCTCAATCTTTTTAATTATTACAGGAACTTAATATTGAACTAAATTTCAGCTTGTTTTCTTTCAAAACATATTGATATGACTTGGTAAAAGTTGGGTCATAGGCTACAACATTATGTCTGGAATCATTTTATAATAAAGTGTGCTATAATGAGGGGAGCTATATCTTCTATGCATGTATGTACACAAAGTAGGTAGATAGTTTAGAATAGTTAATACAGTCATGTAGTTCATGCAAATCAAGGCTGTCACAAATTTCAATCACTGAGAAGATAGCTGAAGTAATGCTATGTACATATAATTCCTTTACTTGCTTGAGAATGTCTCTTAGCTAAACTTTATTGTTCAAATACTCTAGTACAGGTGTTTGTAATAGTCAAAAGGTTGCCTTTGAATATATAATGTGAAAATAGTTATGTTGTTAATTTATGATATAAAGATATTATGTGGTGTTTTATAGTGGGTTGGTTTTGATAGCAAAAGACTAAATTGTTTTTGAATTAGTTATTTCCCTTTATAGGATGGTAGTAATAATTTTCAAGATACAAATTTCAAAAAAGTAGAAAAATAAAAACATATGGGATAAGCTAGCTTAAGAGTAGGCTTGAACATAAAAATACAAACAAATAGTACTTTTTGTAAAATCTGGGATTCTGCTGCAAGTTTTGAACTCATGACTTCTTGTATAGGACACACAGATAAATGTAGGTCTTTTACTTTATATATAAAGATTCAATAAAAAAATTTCCTACCATATATTCTTTAGGCAACTATGTTGAGAATAGTGGAAATGGCTTATCCTAACTTTAGTTATACTTAGGTGTATATTTGCCTAAATGATGGAGCAGTTCTAACAATTTGTTTTGCTTGGATACTTGGCTTAAAAAGTTAATTTCTTGTGTCTTTTTATCCACCCCAGTCATGCCATTTTAAAGACTGATCACATCATAATTAAGCCAAGAAGAAATATCAAATGCTATGTAAAATAATTTCATTTTGCGAAATAAAAATATAGATTGAAACTGTTATTAAAAACATCCTCTGCCATTTTCACTGATGGTAGGTCCTTTAGGTGAAAAGGAGTCCTTGTCGGACTTTATTAAATTATATCCACCTACTCTCTTCTGAAATGCATGATCTAGAAATAAAACTCAACTAGTTAATTATCTTTCTTTACAACATTTGTATTCATACTTTTAAGCCAATACAGGTATAAATTTAGTCTAAAAACGTTTATGAAATCAAATGAATCTGATGTCATGACCATTTTATACACAGGAGGGGACAGCCTGGTGATACTGAATTCATTAAATATTGTTACCTACTGGTAATGGCAATAAGGTGACCTAGGTACTAACTGCGATCAGCACAAGCAATTGATTGGGGGGAGGGTACTAATGTGTACACTCATCAATTATAGTACACGTCACATGGGGCGTATATGCGTATTTACTCATTTTATATTAAATATAAATTGTCCTTTTAAAATTTAACACTAATTTTCTTTAACCAAAGTCTCTTCAATCTTGATTAATGAATGCTCTGCAACTTAACTGTAACAAGAAGAAACCTCCAGACAAACGTTATCTATCGCTACAGACTTTTACAATAGTGGCCATGTACTACACTTGGGGAAAAATACAGGTTGTACAAATTTGTTTATTAATATGTGTAGATCTCATTGTTACAACACAGTGCATGACTTTCAATCTGGACTGAACTGGATAATACCTGTAGGTTTATTTCGTCCAAAAATGTATATGTACTTTAACACTGATTTTGCCGTTTGCACCTCTAATGATGTCTAAATAAAGGAATAGGGATGCAAATAAAGTGTATACCTACCACTCAAAATGTATGTAGAGATAAAAATCTAAAATTTGACACACATTACTGAAATAGTCTGAGTTCAATGCCTACATGACCCATATGGCTTGTAATATATAGTATTCTCTATAATTAACTGAAATATAATTATACATGCCGCAATGATTCGTTTGGTTTGATGAACGTTATTGAGCATAAAAGATTATCGACAACCGAGTACTGATTGAAAGATATGAAAATATTACTGGCTATTGCGTCTTTGCTCCTCACGTCCAATACACCATCACAAGCGCGGGTAATGAAATGTTGGAATATCTTATCAGGAATGTGTGCAGCATCCCCAGCTAGTGCCAATCCTTCTAACGTGCACTGGCCTAGTTCCATTTCGTATGTTTACTTCGCCCACTTCCGCATTGGTATTTTTGTGTTAACCAAGAAAGAAGAGCTTTTTAACATAGCCACGAAACGAGCTTGAGACGGCTCCGGGATCATTTCGACCCAAACGATACGTGCGGTCGGTCGGACGATTCGTAAGGGACTTTTCGGTCCACTGTATAATTTGAATTTTTAAATTATCTTTAACACTTTCTTCAGTCATATCGCAACGATTTCTGCAGTGCTGCAGTTTGTATAGTCATGTCTAGCACTGAAGCATCATGTCGCAGACATGAAGCATGATGTTTCACCCAGTCACATAATCATGAACCAGACCGTCCAATCCTAACACTAACGTCTTAATGCTTGGGGCCTAGCGAGCTTGCTGTTAGTACCATTTTTATAAATATTTGCTATGTTGGGGTTCGAATCTGCCACCTCCCACATGGGAGTTTTACTAACCTTTGTGCTTTGCATACGCTTAATAAGTAGTCTCCCTTTACACACAATCGATTATGGAGTTTCACAATCGATTATCTTATTGATTTGCTCAACCAACTGATGATCTATTACAATCGATAATCGGAACAACACTACATACATACATACATACATACATACATACATACATACATACATACATACATACATACATACATACATACATACATACATACATACATACATACATACATACATACATACATACATACATACATACATACATACATACATACATACATAGAGAGAAAGATGTACTTTTCATTAAAATGAAACGAGACTTTTAATGTAAATTTGATACAAGTGGTATATCGTATCTATTATGCATATATTTCATTTATATCACATACAAATACACATACCTGCATTTTCAACGAACTAATGACAACTGTCTAATAAAACAAATTAACAATTCTGACCAGCGCGTTCTCTTCACGATGTACTTCTGTACCTTTGCTGGTATTCGCAATCCACTTTGCAAGTTGATACATTGCTTCTTTCTTAGCTTCTATTGTCTATCATAGTAATTAAATTAAATATAAGACAGACTTATGATTTAAAGTTAAAGATGGTTTAAATAAAGTAATTAGAGGACTTCAAGCACTGCCTGGTTAGTTTCAGCCGACGAGTATAATGAAACGAGTGAGGAATCAAATATTTAAACATAGGAACAGTTGTTGTAAGTACTTTATTTACCGTTAAATCACACAGTGGAGAATCCATTTCAATTTCGAGGGTTTCATAAGTTTAATTTCATTGTCTCTCTCACTCTACAGATTTCTAAGTACTATATCACTTATGCACGAGAGAGAGAGAGAGAGAGAGAGAGAGAGAGAGAGAGAGAGAGAGAGAGAGAGAGAGAGAGAGAGAGAGAGATGGGGGGATGTCAAACATTTTATTGACAATCCTTTGGTGTCAACCCGTCTGATTGTATTACCCGGTGTGCTTCGCACCCCACCCATCCCACCGGTGACGCCAATAGGAGAAGCCCTCATCTTTCCTCCTCATTTATTGATGGCAGAAAGGGAGTTCGGCTTATTACGATTCTACGACGATTCTATACAAAAATAAAAAAAAAACTTATCTACTGTGCAGTGTTATTACTTTCGAGATAATGGTTCATTCAGTACATAACAAAATATATATGGAATTTGTTATGATTGCATCACAATAGAATTAGTGATGTCGCAGTTAATACAGATATGTCAAATGCCATGCACGAATCGCAACGAATGGGTCTAAAAGTAGTGTTAATGCGCAAAAGAGACAGATACAATGATTCTGAATCAGTTTTGTAATTCAAATATAAAAATATAAGGATGATTAATTATAGATTAATTAATTATAATTATAATTATTATATTATAATTATATAATTATATAAAAAGAAGTATCAGTTTGCAGATGCAGTAAAATCCTTTGTTGATGAAGAGCTAACAAAAGTACATAGAAAAAAAAATATGGTAATTTAAAAGTGTTTATAATTTGTATACTGATCGCTAATTGAAATGTCTTTATTTGTAAAACGCACTTAGTAACAGATCGCATGGAACCGATCCTTAATTTATCTAATGTTATACCAACAGATGAATCCAAAACGAAAACTTAGATCCGTGTAACATGAATATTTATTTTGTGTCAGGTGCTCAGGTATTATTTCAGAAGACCCCCACCCACAATAATCTACGGTGTATGGTTTTAGCTGTTGAGGAGAGTATTGTTTTAAGATTATATGTGGTGCTACAAATTGCGGCTTAAAAAAAAAAACATTTTGCGAAAGATTTTATCGAAACTCAATAACTTGTTTGACCTTTTTTCCCCACCCATGCAACGTGAATGTACAATACACTGATGAGAAATTATATGAATTATAATATTTACTTATCGGTGTTACTTTGCTTATTTTTTGTTGTTGTTTATACTTTTTAATTCACCTTTTTATTCTGTGATTTATGTTTAATGATAATTTAGTGTATTTTCATCGTACATTTATGCCTGTCACATTTCATTTTTTTACAACTGATAAATACCAAAATCGTCCTATCTTTCCCCTCATGTATATTTAATTTACTAACTCTTAGTCCATTAATCTAAATATGTATGTCGTAGTATTGAGAGTATATATTTATTGTAATTTAGATATTTTGTAATATATATTATATCTTCCAATTTAGATTATATATTTTTTTAGATTATATATATATATATATATATATATATATATATATATATATATATATATATATATATATATATATATATATATATATATATATATATATATATATATATATATACATATATATATATATATATATATATATATATATATATATATATATATATATATATATATATACATATATATATATATATATATATATATATATATATATATATATATATATATATATATATATATATATATATATATATATTGTCATTTAGATTATATATTCTTTTGAGCAAATTGTTTTCTCTTCACGTACCTTTAGAAACGAAATTCGGCCTTGATGTTATAGTAGTGTTTTGTAACTAAATATTTAATTAATTAGCTTGTATAATAATTTTTATTAAATGAAAAATTAACAATTAATAAATTTATTTTATCATCATAGCTTATAATTAATAGCATCTGCGTTTGTTTATTATAGCAGAGAAGTTGTATTTGACATATGCTTTATTGCGCATGCCTGCGTGCATACAATCAAACAACGTATTTATCTGACTAGTTATTAAAACTCATGTTTCTGTGCTAGGAATACACACATCTCCGAACCCAACCGCCTCTCCATGGTACAAATTTTTTAATTTCTTTTTTAAATGTTCGCAATATAGAAATCGGTGTACAAAATAGATTCTGTCACATGGATTATTACAATATAGATGCACAATGGCTGACTAATTGAGAGTAAAATATCATTTTAATTTTTACAATGTTCAGTGTATACTGCTTACCGCCGAGGAATGGGTAATGCATATTAGAGTGACATATTGCATAATATTTTTTTACTGTGTTTCTTTTTTAATTTTGCTTAAAACATAGTATAGCACAATATATATTTTACTGGCAAAGTGAGGGGAAAAAAACAACAAACAACCGCTTGTCTTTCTTTCAGCGTTTGATATGTCGTTCTCTTTGCTACCCACTCACATCTAAACAAATGTCAAAATGGTATTTGTAATTTTATTTTTATAAAAAAAAAATTGATCCCATTCCTACAAATACTGCTTCATACAGACGGGTTGCGTCAGAATAAATATCTGGAATGCGTCTTATTTATGGAACTAAGTCTAAACCATCGTCTAGTTGTCACTGATCGTTAAAACATTCACGTCTTTTTTCCCCCCTGATACAAGTCGAATAACTTCAAATGCCTGAAGGAGTAGGAAGAAATCTTAGTGTCATTTTCCAAATCGGTAAACTTAGTGGCATACCAAATCCGACTAGATGTGCGAATGGCGAATTTTAATACAAGTTTCGGTACTGAAAAAAAAAAAAACAAAAAAAAAAAACACTGGGCGACGTTTCAAGTATCAATGAAATACCTGCTCTTTTCTAATGTTTTATTGTTATCCTTTCTTCTTTGTAATGAAGAAAAGAATAAATAATCAAGTTTCATAAACACAAATGCTGACATTGCTGATAGTCTTTATAACGTCATATAGTATTTGTGACGTCGCGAAATTTTCATTACGTTTTAATACCCCCGGCTTGGGTGCAGTTCAAAATGGCTCTTATTTACAACCGAGGTATTGTTGCTGGTTAAAGACAGAGGCTACGCCAATTGATTCCCCAGAGGTCACTAAAATCGCGAAAATGAAAATGGCGACGGATAATTCTGCTGTCATTCGAAGAAACAGACCAGGGGCTAAGGCAGAGGTGGGCAAATATGTTAATCTATTGCAGGCACCTTTATAAATGTCCTCAGCGTTTACAAATATATATATGTGGTCCACCAGTGTGGTTGGTGACTGTGACAAGTGCACTCATTCTCTGTCAAATTAACCTATTTTCGGGGGCACCAATGTTCGAGCGTTCCATAAATCGTTGTAAAATAGAGATCAGATGTTTTTTCAAGAAACACGTTAAACAGAGAAATAAACACAGCTAAAGACATTTTTTGTTATAAAATTCTGCAATTGCTTGGTGAAGGTATTGAACATGCAGGACTTCAGTTTAGCGCGTTCCACATTAACGTTTGACTAGGGATAGCACCAAGGGGGGTTACTAGAAACATCGAAATACACTGAAAAAACGAAATATACATGCATTTACATGTTCTCTCTGTATATATCGGTTTCCACTCACACATTACTTTTGTTTTAATTTGTATAATAATATAAAGCAATAAAATAAAATATCATTTATTATATTTTTATACAAATTATTTACTTTTTCCTAGTTATGCACACGTCAGTTGATCGTACTTTATTGAATAGGTTGATCATTCCAGAAGCTTGTTAGTATGATAACGACAGATCGTTCCGGAACAAATGTAGTCTCGGGGAACGGACGGTGTCAGCCAGCTTAATTCATTTTGTTTTGAAGTCGCTTATTTCATGTTCTAATTGACTACACTGCACATATATTTATTGTTCTCCCTTTGATCTCATTTCGTATCCAAGTTAAGAAACAAAGAAACAATCTTTATTTGGTAAGTCGTTTAATTCAGAACTATTTACGCCTCATTTAATGGTTAGCATGTAGAGTTATTTTAGGCTGATTATGTATTTCCAGCATGCTCACTAAACATATTGAGCTATTTTTGGATACTAGTTCAAGCTATTCTAACTAAAGGCAGATTCAATTTAAAAAAATAGCCTCTCTCTCTCTCTCTCTCTCTCTCTCTCTCTCTCTCTCTCTCTCTGTGAATTTAAATCTAGGCATGTATCAATCAATTCAGCACTGCTGACTGCCGCTTTTCTTGTTGAAATGAATGTACACATCTGCGACAATTACATACTGCTCCTGTATCTCTCTATATCCATCTATATATTCTGTCCATTCAATACATTATCAATTGGCCATTGCACACACACACATATATATATATATATATATATATATATATATATATATATATATATATATATGTGTGTGTGTGTGTGTGTGTGTGTGTGTGTGTGGAATCATGTAAATAATAAATAAATCATATAAACTTACATTATTTTGCTTTTTATTATTATTCAAACATGTATGACTATTCACCGTTCACATATTTCCAAAAATAGACTTTCATAACACCCTTACAATCAACTGTTATATCATCATAACCAATATATATATATATATATATATATATATATATATAAAATAATCGGTAAAACTTTAAAATGAAAATTAAATTAAATGTTATTTATTGATTAAAAACTATATAATTTTATACTTTGATATCCTTTTACGGGCTATTGGACAATTTGGCTCAAAGACAATTCAGTCCAAGACAATTCGGCCCAACTTAGACCGAAAATAAGACAATTTGGCCCAACTTTGAAGACAATTCGGCACAACTTGAAAGACAATTCGGCCCAATTTTAAAATACAACTGATGATAGTTTTAACAAGTATTTATTTTTAACATATATTTTGACAATTCTTATATGATATGTTTTAAAATAAAATTTGGAACATTTTGTGAACAAGATAAATGTTTTCCGAAGTTATGTTTCAGACAAAACTGCATTGCATACAAGGAGTTTTCGTCTGACAAGATTTTGTCTTCTTGGGATCAGATATAAATTTGTACACCTCTGCATCGGCTCTTTTACTTTGACTTAATTCCTTATTAGGTTCTGGCAACAGTCATAGTATTTTACTGAGTTGCTCAAATTTTGTATATTTTGTCTTTATCTTGCGCCTCAAGTTTAAAACGTGAAATTTCAGAATACCTATATTTTTGTGGGCACACGCAAGAGCCCATTGCCTGATCATTTGAAAAAATATCCTTTGTTACTTTTAGATATAACGTGTCAGTGACATTGATTTGAGCCTCATTAGCGATTTTGGGTGTCAAAAGCAATTAATCAATTAAGCTTCAATTTTAATGTGTTTCTATGTATGTATATATGTATGTGTGTGTGTGCGTGCATGCATGTATGTTGATATATATATGTGAATTCAAGCTGGTGAGTCTTATGTATACGGGCTGATGTATTTTGCTTTGTTTCACTTTATCCCTTTCAGGCATTTATTTAGAGAGAGAGAGAGAGAGAGACATAGAGAGAGAGACATAGAGAGAGGTACAGACAGTCAAACACACAGACAGACACATTCAGATGTACAGTCTTTGCATGTGTGTAAATTTGTTTTTAAAAAATAGCAGCTTACATGGAAACAAAGATAATGTGTACCATAATTAAGACTAGTAATCAGTTTATTCATTTCTAATTTGTTTGGAGTAAATTAGGAGTTATGACGATACTGAATAAAACATAAACTTAACTGGTACAAGGTTGATGTTGCAGCAACTAAACTGGCAAAATGCTTGGCATCACTCTCTCTTTCTCTCTCTCTCTCTCTCTCTCTCTCTCTCTCTCTCTCTCTCTCTCTCTCACACACACACACACACACACACACACACACACACATATATATATATATATATATATATAACTTACATAGCATCTATTTGCTGTATGAAAAAATATCTTTATACAACTATGGCATAGTTGGGCTGAATTGTTTTTCGAGTTGGGCCGAATTGACTTTAAAGTTGGGCCAAATTGTCTTTTATTTGGTCCAACTTGGGCTGAATTGTCTTGGGCCTAATTGTGTATAAGTCCCTTTTACGCTGTCAATATATTACTATGATACGTCATATATCAGGTCTGTCGAATCAAGTACGACCAAGTGACATCATTACATGAATTGTGATATAAATAGGAAAAAAATAAATAATTCACATAAAAATATAATAAATCATATTTTGTTGGCTTGATATTCTTATTCAAGCAAAAGCAAAACTAATGTGTGAGTGGAAACCGATATATACAAAGATTACATGTAAATACATGTATATTTCGGTGTGTATTTCGGTTATTTCAGTGTATTTCGGTGTTTCTAGTAACTGCAACAAGGGAGGTCATACAATCATTGTAACAATGTAAGACAGCGACCCTGATATTTATGTTTTGGGCTTCGAAGTCTTACTGTCCAATTAACAGCGCTGTGTATAGTGTTCTGAGGTCGATAAATATCAAAATTTCAATAATATCTCGCACACTTGGCAGACCATATCGACACTTGTATAAAATTAATGAAACAATGCTTTGTTCATACCTTACTTATTATGATATTGTTTTCTGAATAAATTCAAATTCCCAAAGAAGCAAATGTATATGTTTTCAAGTTCCATTGGTCTACATTTATTTTCACTGGAATGCATTGGAAGCTGTGAATACTAAAATTGATTTAAATGATGAAAAGAATCTTGAACTAAATGAATCTATCTAAACACCTTCAGTTGTAATATATCTTTATTCATTTCATTAACGAAGTATATGTTGACTTAAGTACAGTTCATCGCATAGTGCTAAAGTGTGAAATAAGAGAGAAGGAACTTTTGCATTTGTTGGCAAAAAATATTTATGATTATGTTTTGTTTTGCTTTTTAAATAGAGAAATGCTGTAGATTTATTTTCTTTTCCTTATAATGACAATATTTTTTCAGAATTATATTCACAAGAAACAATACAAATAAGTTTTCTTTTCTTATTCCCAGTTGTTAAATTTGACCTCTTCTTCATTGGTCTCTCTAAACACCCCAAGACACCCCAAGAACACCTTAAACTTTACATAATACTCACTTTAAATTTCAACAACAGCACAAAAAAAACCCAAAACAAACAAACAAACAAACAAATAAAAACTGAATATTTATCGATATTTTGTGTAACAGGAAAATTAGTGAGGTCAAGAGTTGTCAAGGGAAACAACTCCTGTTTTGATGAAAAGTGTTCCGGTACAGTAATATGAATATTAATCAACATTTATAAATAATTAGCAATACCACAAATAAGTCTTTAAATAAATTAAACAAAAGGGAAATTTATTGTATATAAAATTATTTGTTTATCTCAATAATAATTTGACTATTCCTTCATTCCTTTATTTTGACAAATAATATCATGGAACCTAAACAACTCAACAAGTCAAATAAATGAGAGAAGTATGGAATATCACCATTTAATGAGGAAATTGTTTATATATATATATATATATATATATATATATATATATATATATATATATATATATATATATATATTATTATTATTATTATTATTATTATTATTATTAAAGATATTTGATGCATAGAGATTGTTACCGTGGATTATCAGAAATAGGGCCATCAACCAATACTATAAATTATTGACAGTAACAATGTCTGTATGTGTTTTATTATTTTTTCTTCTTTTTATGTTTTTGCAAGATTTGGTGCTAATATATGCAGTATTGGGGTGTTTAGAGAAACCGCTTCTTCATCCTACAAAACATCTAAAAAAAATAAATGGTATTTAGATAAGAATCATATAGAGCAGATGAACTGTAAGTTATAATATCTAGGTGATCATAATTGTCAAGTCTGAGGCCAACCTAATATATATATATATATATATATATATATATATATACACACATGAAAGTTGCACCAAAATTTAGTAATATATTTTGTTTAATGAATGAGGACATATTTATACAATCTGATTCTTTGGTATAAATGTCCATTTTTTCATAAAATAAAGTTTTTGTGATTTTTAACTTAGTTTATGTCATATTGTTGATACTGATTAGGGATGTCAATGGGTAATCTGGTACCCAACCGTAGCAGAAAACCCGGGCATTGAAAATGAATGATGAGTACCTGATCACAAAAATAAGTTGTTGACAACACTATCAAAATATCATATATAATTAGCAGCACGCTGGCCTGAGTATCTTCTGACCCTTGCCATGCTATTTTTGATATTTGGACAGTCATGTTGGGGTGTAGTATCAGAGCGCATTTCCTATCGAAAAGTTGGAATTTGCCATCACCATTTGATATCATCATGGGGTAGCCACTTACATGATGGCCCAGCAAACTTGAATGATCTTCCATCGAGATATGCCTAAAATCAATAAGAATATGATTTATTTACTCAAAAATAGTGAGCATAGCATTTGTTATGTCTTTAATCCGCTGACAGATGAGATGAAAGTGCATCATTGCTGAAATTTGACCTGGATCTGGCCATTTGCATTCTTAGTCACATGACTACACAAATCTCGCAACCTACTTGTCAATGACATCAGAGGTCATACAGTCACGTGATATCGACAGTAAACAAATTTCCAAAGTTGTTATCATATAGTTTGAACATATTATATATTAGCCACATAAATAAAAATAGTTTTCTCCTCACTAAGCCGTACAGATGCTGTAAATAGAATTCGAGGGAAAGTAGACAATGTTTGCTATAAATAGAACATGATACTGTTAGGAAAGTACAAGTCCACAGACAAGCGTACTCTCATATTGTTGTTACGTAAAGCAGTCTTTTCTAAAATATGATCTGTGGGATTATTGGAATGTTAATAGAAATTAGACTTTTGGAAGGTGGATATAACGAAAAAGCGTAATCCATATACGTTTACGCGTAACACGTAATTCAGTGAAAACAAATCATATTGATTATGCCAAAAGCATAATGGTTGGCATGTATGCGTCTGGGTACAAAGGTTAGTCTAAATAAATTCAGTAATTAATTGCGTGTGGTCCGATCATTCGCAGCTACCACTGTGCGGACACTTCAAACAGTAGTGCATTACATGGTTGGTTGGTTTGTTTCTTATGGTTTAACGCCATTTTTCAGCACAATATAGGCTATACATGGCGGCCAGAATTAATGGTGTAGGAAGAACCTGGACAACCTCCGGAAAGAACCACTGACCCACGAGAAGCTACTGGCAAGCTTTCTCACATAACTACATTTGCCAAATCTTAGACTCGAACACACGCAGACAGAGGTGAGATGGCAGTGGTCCGTAATGGACAGCACATTAGACCACTCGGGGGCCCCCATTACACAGTTGGTCTCTGCTGCCAGTCAAAATACTAAAACAAAGGCGGAGAACAATTTGTTGGTCAAGGGTTGTACACGTCTTTCATGTTCTAATGAGTACCCGGGTACCCATTAAACAGCGCAACAGGTACCCCGAGTAAATTTTCCATGGTTTTTGACAGCATAATACTGATTGCATTTTTTTATGTACGTACTTGCCAGGAAGGGTTACTGCTCTTGCTGGAATGGGTAACCTTCATGAAAGACAATTCAGGGTTTTTATGCAGATATTCTCACACATTGTAGCATTATTTTCATATAATGATCTCCCAAGTATTTAAAAAGTAGCGATAAGTCAGTGTTTATATTTGTTTCTTTAGGATTTACTATGTATAGAAAAATGGATTTCTGATTTATTTATGCTGAATATGTTGTATGAAAGGCCCAATGTCATATACGCCAGAGACATTTGTCTTTACAACTTTGAATATATTCAGATCTGATAATGTTTGCATTTTACATATGAAAGCAGAGAAGGTACATGTACCAAGGGTAATGAGTTTGTGCCATTTTGAAAAAAAACAATATTAATCACCAGTGCCTTCTACTTCTAGTGATGCCCTAAGTTGCTACCTGGGGTAATAAACTTATGGTGTTAGAGAGAACGTATTCACTGAATAACATTATAACCACAACATTTGATGAAATGAAACATTTGTCTTAAATCATTATTATTATCAGTTCTGAAATGAAACATATATATATATATATATATATATATATATATATATATATATATATATATATATATATATATATATATATATATATATATATATGTATATGAATGTCATAAATACTTGCCAGCCCACAATGACACTGACACTCTTCCACAAATTTAAAATCTGATTGTCTATACTTACTTTGCTGTATTTTCGCTCATGGGATCAAAATATGACAATAGCAAATGGATGCATTTTCTTGTTGCATTCATCGCTTGGAATGCATTAAAAGCCAGGAATGCCAAAATCAGATTACTTTGAAGAATGTTCCTTTAATGAAATGAATAGAAAGATACTAATAAAGAAAGTTTCTATAAATCTTTGATTTGTTTAAGATATTCAGCTTTCTTATAACCACCACCGATTCCAGCATTCTCAGCTTTCATCACATTCCAACCAAGTGAAATGACGTTCAGCAAAACTTGAAAAATGTCCGTTTGCTTGTGTGAAAATTTGAATTTATTTGGGGAAAAAAACCATCAGATTACGTAAAGTCTGGGTAAATCAACATGACTTTACTTTGTGCTGTCAAGTGTGTGAGATATTCTTTAAAATTTGAATACTTGATCTGATGTCAGTCGACACTGGAACATTCAACATGAGGCTGTTATTTGGGCAGTAAGACAGAGCATGAAAACATAACTTGATATGACTTACATTGTGGGACTAACTGAATTCCACTCTTATCGGTATTACACATTTACATGGTCCAGATAAAGTTGTAAATAACGTTAATCAGCAGATATTTTAGTTTATCTAACAGTATGAATTAATATAGGAATTCTTCATATTTGTTCTGATGTAAATATTTGATGAAAATTCAACTAGTTCAATTAAATCAAAAAGATTTGGTGATTTTTTATTTGATATGTTTTCATATTTCAACTCTTTCAGATGTGGTGTAATTGGCCAGTTGAATCTTTTGAAGAGATGGATAGCACTCTAGCTGTGCAGCAGGTTTGAAAGACTATAATATCCACAGTTTCAAAGTACTCCATAACTAAGATAGCCACATGCCTAGGGTCTGTCAAAATCATGCATTGGATTTACTTCCAAGAACTACTGGCCTAAAGACTTGTTGAATTTTTTATACCCATTATCCACCTGTCACAAATTGCTTAAGTAATACAATTGGGTCAGTTTCAGGATCTGTTTTAGGGCATCTGTGTTTTATGAACACAATTCTTGTTAGGCCAAAATAAATAAATATTTTGTTCTGGGGAAAGTGGGATAAAAAATGACAGGAATGGTGGCAAAGGATTTTGTTTTTAATACTTTTATTAGCCATTTAGTTTTAGCTCTTGTCATGGTTTCCATGTTTGCTGGTTTGGCTCCTAATTTTACCAAAGTAGGAATGCTGGGCTCCTAGTATTAAAATCCTAAAGATATCTTTGCCTATTAGGGACTCCTTATATTAATGTTGGAACAAAATTTGATTCATGCAGTTATATTAGTATTATGATTCCATGATCTTAACTAAGTACCATATTTTCCAGCCTATAAGTCAATTCGGAGGACAAGTCAAATTCACCAGTTTTGTAAATTTTCCATCCTTCGTCCATATATAAGTCGATTCGGAGTATAAGACGAGGCCAGGTCAATATCTTGGCTTCATATTTTACACTAGCAATGAAATTGTTGTATGATATTCCATATTACCGGTAATCGTGAAATTGCATTACTGATGCAAACATGCTTGTGATTTTACTTTTGAACAAATCACTGCTATATTCTGTTATCATTTGACACAGCTAAATAAACAGTCCATGCTTGTTTTATTATAATTGAAAGCACGCCTATGTAGTAGTTCTTTTTATTACCTGTAGTTACGAATGTAACTTATACAAATTTTAAATGATACAATCCATATACAAGTCGATTCGGGGTATAAGACGAAGACCTGACCTTATTAATTCCCAAAATAGTCCCAAAAGTTCTAAAACATATCCTAATGAATTAAGTTCTCATTGAATTCCAGTGGTGTTTGAAATATGATACAGTGTTAAAGGCATTGCTGTGCCTTTAGTCTTGAATGTACTAATGTACAAGTAGCATGTAGTGTGATGATGTACTATTAGCCTTCCAATTAATCACAATAATATAATCCAAGATGTCCATGTCTGAATTTCACTATAATTTCAAATTAATGTTTCTGTCCAAGAATATTATTTCAGCACACTTTGTATTTCCAGTGAATAATAATTTAAATAAATAATTCAACCCAAATGTAATACAGAGCACAACAAGAAGACCTATTTCTGATTCTGATATTATCACAGGAATGACTAATTTCTCATGTAAACAACATTATTAAACCCTCCACTTGAAAAATGTCACAGTTAGCAGTTTCTATGAATTTATGGAATTTTCCTTTCTAGAACATTCCAAGATGTTTACAAGATGAAATCTGTTACTAAAATTATAACAAGGATGTGGTAAATATGAGGTATTTTTATGGGAAATACCAATGCCCTAGAACCAGACCCAAATAAATATGTTCAATTCTATTGATAATTACTCTAATATTTGACCCACACTTTTAGCGAAAAATTAACTTTGTATTATTTGTTTACAAAATGAAAACAGTATCAGTGACTTTAGTCAGGTATAGCATGAAATTTATTTTGGACAAGGTCATCTCCAAATACACTTAAAATACATAACATTTATTCATGGATGAAAGGTTTTAACAAATACAAATTAAATATACAGAACAAATAGGAGTTTGATGAAGCAATGAAGTGAAACTGTTCACACATTCTACATGTTGCTGTTATTTATTTTATAATTTAACAAGTAGGAAGACACAAATAGCTTTTTGTGACAGATTTTTCCTTAGGTAGACTATGTACAGCAGGCAAATAAACCATGCAGATATTTGCATTATGCATATCAATCTTGTTTGCATTTGAACCTGGCTTATTACTGAGTACATACTGTAATATATCGCCAATATTGTAACCACCTGTGTAAGAAGCATATATTTTGTGGCCCCCCCCCCTTACTGGACAGAGAATAAGAAGACCAAAATATAAAAAAATGCAAAACAAATTTATAGTTAGAGGATGCATAAATATATGTAATGTGATACACAAATTTCAAATTTTACCAACATCTGTCGCCTTTCATAAACATTTTTCTCTAAACTGCATAAAGTGTACAAAACAAACAATCCTTGCAGATGTAAATTCTTCTATCAAGCCTTAATGGTCAGGAAGTGATGTCCTAGCAGGATGAGTGCACAAGTTCAACCGGAATCCAATACCAATACGTCATCATCATCAGTCTCTTGACCTAGTGTGGTTGTTGAGGCACTGTGCTGCTGAACATCTGACCAGTTCCCTCCACTTGACTCGATCATGTGCCAATGCTTGTGTCTCTGCAAAACTTTTCCTGGTCCATTCTGTAATGTTGTCACTTGACTTATTTCTCTGTCTACCTCTCCTTCTTCCACCTTGGACACTACCCTGCAGTACTGTTGTGGATAGACTGTTGGCTTTAGTGACATGGCCATACCATTTCAGCTTTCTCTTTTTGACAATGGTAAGGAGGTCTTCATAATGGCCTACTTTGTGCCTGATGGTGTTGTGCACTTCTTCATTTGTGATGTGGTCCATGTAAGAGATGCCAATGATGGTTCTGTAGCATCTCATTTCAAGTGCCTGAATTCTTTGCTGTAATTCTGCTGTCAGGGTCCAGGCCTCACATGAATACAGAATGATTGAGATGACTAGTGATTTTAGTTTTCAGACATGTTCTTGTCTGTCCAGATGGGTCTTTGACATAGCTACCGTTGTTTGTGCTGCTCGTGACAAAATTTCTGCTCTTGATCCCTCTTCCATGATTATGGAACAAAGATATTTGAATTGGCCCACTGTTTCCAGAGATTTGTTTGCCACTGTTTGTCATCAGCTTTGTCTTCTCGGCACTTATCTCCATGTCAAATCTGGAAGATGTTTTATCCAGGTTCTTCACTAAGGTGGAAGCTCATCTTCACTGCCTGCCAGACCATCAATGTTGTCTGCAAAGCGGAGGATGGTGATGTTACGCCCTCCAATGCTGACTATCCCACAATGGTTTTCCAGGGCTTCGCTCATGATGCGCTCTAAGTAGATGTTGAGTTGAAAAGCGTGGGTGACAGGAGGCAGCCTTACCGTACTCCAACTGTAGTTTTGAACAAGTCCCCCACAGAACCTTGAGCAGTTACTGCACTGGTAGCCTTGGAATACTGCTGCTTGATGGTGTTGGTCAACTTTTGACCCATGTTGTACTTCTTCATTGTGGCCCACAATGCCTCATGCCACACTCTATCAAAAGCCTTTTTGAAATCTATGAACACATGATAGATGTCTTGTTGATGTTGTGAGTACTTTTCACACAGAACCCTAAGATTGAAAATTTGTTCTGTTGTGCTTCTTCCACTACGGAACCCTGCCTGTTCTTCAGCGATTATTTCTTCTGCTTGTGCGTTCAGTCTGTTCAAGATGATCTTCAGCATCACCTTACTAGCATGGCTGATCAAACTGATAGTTCTGTAATTTTGGCACAGATGGAGATTGCCCTTTTTGGGGAGTGTTATAATTAGTGACTGGTTCCACTTTGTTGGCTATTCGCCTGTCTGCCAGATCTTGTTGCAGATTTTTATTAGTAGTTCTATCACTGATTCCTCACCATTCTTGATAAGTTCAGCTGGGATGTTGTCTACTCCAGCTGCCTTTCCATTCTTCAGTGCTCTTATTGCTGACTCCACTTCTTCTTTGAGAATGGGGAAATCATCATTATTTGTGGAGTTTGGAACTTCAAGCACCTCTGGGTCTCCTGAGGACGGATGGTTGTAGAGTTCTTTATAAATACTCAGTCCATCTTTCTGCAATGTCACTTGCTTCTGTGAGGCATTTTCCATTTTCATCATGAATGGTACTGACTCTTGGTTGCTTCTTTCTGGTTAGGTCTTTCACAATATGGAAAGCCTTTTTGCTGTTATTCTTTATCAGACTGCTCTCTATTTCTGTGCACTGTTGTTGTCCAATCCAATCTTCTTTTGCTTTCTTCAATTTTTTTCTGACATTCTTGTTTATTTCTCGATATTCCACTGCCCCTGTTGTGTGTCTGTTGTTTTTCTTACCAATACATAAGATATGTCAAATAAAATATAATTACATGTAATTACTATTAGATTCTTGAACTGTGGATCCATATACTTTATAGATTTACTGACTAAAATCAGACTTAAGCTCTGGCTGATTTAAAATGTATAATTCTTGTATCAACAGTTTACTTTTAGCATGTTACTTTTATTGTCCAGTTTGATCATAATTATAGCCCCGTCTGGTCTTAGCGTCTCATTCATTTTATTGTTGCAAAGTTCTAAAGTCAATATTCTTAGAATTTCTTTCTTTTATCAGTTTATCCAGCAGACTATTCGAAATGACTTTTCCAACATAGAGGCCATATTGACTCCACCAGATGGACAAGATGAAGGGGTCTGGAAATATGAACATCTTAGGTATTAAGAGTTATCTGCCTTTGCAAACCGCTGTTTTAGATGAACTTGTGTCAAGATTTATTAATTTCTTTGGAATCTTGATAGAATCATTATTGCGTCTACTTTTTCTAAAAGTAATACTTATTAATTGCATTAACATTTTACCCATTTGAACAAAGTTTGGATCTTCATCGGAAAAAAAGGACTTTTGATCCTTTTACATACATGCCAACCATTATGCTTTTGGCGTAATCATCACGCTTTTTTCCACTAAATTACGCATTACGCGTAAACATATATCAATTATGCTTTTTCATTATATCCATCTTCCCAAAAAATCAATTATTTGTTTTCTCGTTTTTATTAACATTCCCTTAATCCCACAGACCATATTTTAGAAGACAGCTTTTTCGTAACTACAGTATAAGAGTATGCTTGTCTGTGGACTTGCGTTTGCACTTTTCTAACAGTATCATGTTCTGTTTATAGCAAACCTTGTTCTACTTTCAAACTTTCGACCTCAAATTCTATTTATAGCATCTGGATGGCTTAGGGAGGAGAGAACAGACTGGTTTTCTAATTTTAATCTTTACCTGCAGATACTTTGTTTTAATTCATATTTACTGCAGAACCAGTCTAAAAGTATTTTGCGCTAAAGAGTATTTTTTTTTAGTCGATGCATATATGAAAGCAAAAATATCTCCTTTCAAAACTTTCATAGATGGATTAGAAAAAGGCAACAACCAAAAACAAACAACAAAAAATCCTCTAAATATGAAGCTATGTGCAGCATCATGTGACATCTATTTCTGGCTGTATTAAAAGACGAGATTGATTCTAGTTGATGTGTGTGTAAAGCTAAAAGTGCTACATATGAAAACTTGAAACATTAAAGGATGTTAAAAGATGAGAGGGGCAAATAAATCATTGTTTATTGAAATTTTAGCATGTTATATATGGATTACACTTTTTCTGCATGGATTCTGCTTTTTGACCACTGAGATTATGCTTTTTCCTCATCAGGGGTAGGCATGTATGCTTTTAACACATTTTGTAATCTTGGGAAGTGTAGGCAGCAATGTAGTTATTATCAAATTTAAACTATGAACTAACATGGGTGATGAAATTTAATATTAGAGATGAATTTTATATAGATGTTTTCAGAAGTGATTTTACATTTCTGATCCTTTCAATTTATTTACAGGCAGTTTTGTATGGAACTCAATGGATTAGCTGTCAAGCTACAGGTAATATTTATTTATTAGATTTTGCATGTGTGTTCTTTGGATATAAAAGTTAGGCTGTTTTATATAGTGCCTTATAATTGTAAGCTGCTTGCAGTGACTGTCATGTTACATATTTATGTGGGGCCCCGAGTGGCTGAGTGGTCTTAAGCGCTATCCGTTACGGATCACTGCCATCTCACCTCTGCGTGGGTTTGAGTCTAAGATTTGGCTAATGTAGTTATGTGAGAAAGCTTGCCAGTAGCTTCTCATGGGTCGTGGTTCTTTCCGGGGGTTTTCCCGGGTTCTTCCGCCACCAATATACTGGCCACCATGTATAGCCTATTGTGTGCTGAAAAATGGCGTTAAACCCTTAAACAACAAGAAACAACATATTTATGGGACTTTCATAATTTCAAATTTGATATTGATACTGCATTCTCACATTATAATGCTGTTCATGGAATCCATTGTGAGTATGTGAGTACTGCCTTGTAATGCAATCCATGAAAGTCATTGAGAGTACTGCTTTATAATGAAGTCCATGAAATCCATTGTGCATACTGCCTTATAATGAGGTTCATGGAAGACACTGAGAGTACCACCTAATAATAAACTCCATGGAAGCCATTAATAGTATTGCTTTATCATGAAGTCTATGGAATCCATTGAGAGTACTGCCTAATAGTGAAAGCCATGGAAGTGATTGAGAGTACTGCTTTGTAATGAAGTCTATGGAATTAATGTGGAGTATTGCCATATAGTGAAGTCTGTGGAATCCATTGAAAGTATGTCCACAGAATCCATTGAGAGTACTGCTTTATAATGAAGTCCATGGATTAATCCATTTAGTATAATATTACCTTATAATGAGGTTCATGGAAGCCATTGAGAGTACTGCCTAATAATAAACTCCATGGAAGCCATTGAGAGTACTGCCTAATAATAAACTCCTTGGAAGCCATTGAGAGTAGTGCCTAATAATGAACTCCTTGGAAGCCATTGAGAGTAGTGCCTAATAATGAACTCCTTGGAAGCCATTGAGAGTACTGCCTAATAATAAACTCCTTGGAAGCCATTGAGAGTAGTGCCTAATAATGAACTCCTTGGAAGCCATTGAGAGTACTGCCTAATAATAAACTCCTTGAAGCCATTGAGAGTACAGTGGGACCCCGCTATAACATGGTAGTTGGGAGCCATAGAATCTGACCGGGCTATGAACCGAACCGTGTTATAAGCAACCATGTACAATACCAACACATTTTTGGATTTAATTGGGGGGGGGTTTACATAAAGACGGGTGCGAAAATGCATGTCACAATTACCATTTTTGATCAATATATATTAAATGAGAAAAACGTAACAGAAATTGCAGATATAATATATTACTTTATTCAAAGAACCATGCATTGGTACATACACATGTCTAATTGATGTATACATGTATAATCTATTGCATGAAAAGAGTATCAACACCGTGTACTCACCAGCGAATATTGTAACATACATTGAATCCATAATACAAATATTTCCATCGAAAATATCCACACAAGGATGTAAAATATTCAATAATTTTGTCACAGATCAGTATGTGACCGAATTCAATGAAAAGAAAAAAACAAAAATTACGTAACGGGTGTACGTAATGAATGATGAAATGGTACATGTCCATAGATTAAATAATGGAAGCTAAAGTGTATTCTTATAATAACTACATGTACATCTCAGGATATTTTCTGTCTCTGAATTCAGTCTTGTAAATTTCAGCACATTTTCCCACCCAAGCTGCTAGTCAAGGTCCTTTGAACTTGCCGCCCAGTTATTGCGTCTTGTTCTTTTGATGTACTCTAATAAATACAGCAGACAGAACTGGCTGTATGTATTTTAACCACTGAATTATGTCACTGTTTAGCTCGGCAGTTCACTTTGATGATAAACAATGTACTTAAATTAATTGATTTATACATTCTGGTGAGAATCTTTTATCAACCGCCACATTGGCTGTTGCTTAGTTGCGTATGAAATTAAGAGAACATATATCGGAGATTATTTGAGCAACGATTGTATTCGGAATGCATTCAAGACAAACACAAAGTAGACACGATGGCTTAATTACTCAGGAATCAGTAATTATAATATTGACACTTATGAGCTGTAATTTTTCAACAATAAACAAAGATCAAAGTTCTCAGTAGGCCCAGCAATTGGTTCGTATTTCCGATGTTTATTTTGGCACAAAAATAGAAGAAATTTGATAATACATTTTCTACACGTTCTTTTTCGCACTGTTTAGACGAATATGAGAAATGATAATTAAACTCTTAATTTTTTTTTTTCATACTTAAATTTCTTTTTTTTTTGGTCTTTGAGAAAAATACCTGTAATAAATTACCCGAAATTTCGGGAGCCATGCCACGACCGGGTTATATCCGAATTCGGGTTATAGCGAGGCGGGTTATAGCGGGGTCCCACTGTACTGCCTAATAATGAACTCCTTGGAAGCCATTGAGAGTACTGCCTAATAATAAACTCCTTGGAAGCCATTGAGAGTAGTGCCTAATAATGAACTCCATGGAGGCCATTAATAGTACTGCTTTATCATGAAGTGTATGGAATCCATTGAGAGTGCTGCTTAATACTGAAGTTAATAGAATCAACTGAGATTACTACATTATAATGAAGTATAAATTTATTATTATGTATCAAATTGGGATCCATGACCATACTTGCTTTATAAATGGAATTATGTATTGAGGGGATCTACAGTGCAGGAGTGCTTTTTTTCATCAAATAGAATCAATCACTTCATTTTTCCTGAATCTATATATTTAACTTACCAGCTAAAGGCCATGTGTTTGTATGGTATTGACCTGGATGTCATGTCACATGCCATTTAATGACTACTAAATAGAATTTAACATATATTTGACCAGATTTGGCACCGAGCATCCGTTCGTGAAAGCATTCAGATTTGTACACATGATGTTGGTCCACCATCAGTTATGGATTTGTTACTAAAAATATCAAAAACCATTTTTAACAATAGCGAAACATACTTTTATCATATTTGTAAAAAAAAAAAAAGCATGTTGACAAAAAGGCTTCTCAAGTTTGTACAAAATATGCTGATCTGACATAAACTATGGCTGCTGTTACTTACATCACAAAGCCACTGAATAAAAATGAAAAGAAACCAGTCTAGATCTATAAAAATAAAAAAAAACACTCAATGGACATTTTCAAATATTTGACATAAAGCCTCCTGGTACAGGTCCCTTTCCAATTTACACAGCTGATGCTGATATGTCAACATTATATGACCACCATGCTAAAATTATAAAACATTCAAACAACTCCAAAATATAGAACGGAACACTAACCTCCTACGACTTGTGAAAATCTTGGATCACAAAATAAATGCATGCAGTTTACATGAGCCTGGCATTCAGATGAAATGTCTTAATTTGAGACATTGGGGAGTCAGTTTGATGGCTTCCCCAGACCATCTTCTCCAGATATATGTGTGATTTGACTTTGCAGAGGAGAGAAGTTTACCTCACTGGGTCAGTGGTAGCTGTACAGGCAGTAACCTCTCTCCTCTTATGACAACACAGCCTAGTATAGTAACTAGGTGATAATGGCCACTTTCGCTGGGATAAACTTTAAAGGTGAAACCTATTAGGTGTAGAATCCATCATGTGTATAAATAAGGTCTCCCTCCCATTGTGCTAACTAACAATAGGAACATTTCATTCATTAATAGAGCTTTCATGCTCTTCCAGGTGACACAGGTAGGAAGGATGCCCAGCATTTCTTCTCCTATCTATTTCCTAATATAATGTGACTAGGTAATGTATATGCGGAAGAAAGCAAAATTATTTACCTGATCACATTACATATAATCCCTCCCACCCTTCCAGACTTAGTGATAGAAAGGGGAATTAACCTGTAAGAATTGCTTCCCTTTGTCCATATTAACAGAGAGAGAGAGAGAGAGAGAGAGAGAGAGAGAGAGAGAGTTTTGTTTTTGAGAGGGCAGGATTCAAAAGGTTTCAAAGAAAGTTAACCTAATGTAATGTGATCAGGTATGTTTTGAAGGAGAAACTTAATTTACTAAACAAAATTGTTTTCTTTCATTCAACAGGGCGAATGCAACCCAGAGACATGCACTCAAATGACAGCAACAGAACAATGGATTTTCCTTTGTGCTGCTCACAAGACACCTAAAGAGGTATTTTATTTGTGAATACATTGCTACCTAAATCAGAAATTTGGAATTGGATGCATCCAGATTATGTTGTTTTATATGCTGATAATACCACCCCAACTTTTCAAAGAATACTGTGCTTATCATAAGATGATATTATACTGCTGTATCAATAATTTTCATGGCATACCAATTTTTAAAAATTTTGTTGTTGTTCTCAGCCGTGAATTTAAAGACCCAATGAAACATTAACCACATTAACCGCTCTGGTGGTCTAGTGGTTAAAGTGCCTGCTCTGATGTGGGTGGTCGTGGGTTCGATCCCCATCCAAGTCATACCAAAGACTCGCAAAAATGGTACTAACAGCGCCTCACTTGGCGCTCAGGACCAAGAGGTTAGTGTTAGGACTGGATCGCCTGGTGTCAGGATAATGTTACTGGGACACCATGCTACATGTCTGCAGATTGATGCCACAGTGTTAGACATCACTATAAACTGCCACACTGCAGACATCATAGTGCTATGACTGAATTGTTTTTAAAGCTATGTTAAAAATTCAAATCATACACACAGACACACACCACATATGATGAATCCCCAACCCATGTGTTTTATTTTGACCTTTTGTAAAAAGATTTTTAAGGTATTTCATATTGTTTCCATACAAATATAGCTGCCAACTGTCCTGCTTTTTGCGTATCTGTCCCATATTTCAGACCTGAATATGGATGTACATTAATTTTATATAAAAAAAATGGGTACGCAGTTCCATCTTGATAGAAATGTATCGCATGTATATAGGAATACATTTTTACAATATGATTGGTTTATTCAGAATCGAAGCTACCATGTCTGTCTTTATCCACCACATTGGATTTTGCAAACAGTTAACGCTTTCACTGTCTCATCTTCAAAATATTCAGCTTCTAATCATGTTGAATAGGAAAGCAGAATATTCTTAATTTTCTCCAGGAAAAAAAGAGAAGAAAACAACTGGAAGGACAAATTGTGCTGTCTTGTGTAGATTTTTGAAACCATCTAGTAGATGTAAAAACTTTATGTTTTGTAAATTGTGTATTGAGATTTAGCTATTAGGCATGGAAGTACCCATGAAATACAAGAACACAAAAGCTAATATAAATTAGCTTGCTGCTTCATCACACACAACTCAGCCTGAACTCACGACATATATAAATACCAGAGAGAACTTAATGTAATTCAATCAAAATTCAGTTATTAAATTTTTTATAGAAATGAACCTTCCTCATGAACCTTCCTCTTTCAGTTGCTAGTGATTCATTTTTGCACACGTTTTCCAGACAGCAAAAATCACAAAGGAACACTCGGTTGCTTGAACAAAACCAGTTTAGTAAGAAAATCACAGAACTGAGATCATCAATTAAATCTTGTACATTGGAATCGATAATGATTGAAGAAAAACAAGGCGTGGAAAAGGCTTCTATAAACTCAGATTGTGTTTCAATCTTGCACCTTCCGAATGGCACCCACATGGAACATGGTGCCAGTCCAGAAGGTACCAGTGTGCAACACATCTTTGACATTAAATAGTTATGTAAGGCACTGTCCTATTTACTGATGGTTATATATGGTGTAAATAGTTACATATGCATTCAAAGTTTAAAAATCAGTATTTGTTCCTGAAAATCAGTATTTTTGTCACAAGTATTCTGTATTTTTGTCCTTGTGGATTTGCAGCAATGTACACATAACTGTATGGTGTCTAGTAGATGTATCCCTATTTACTACCTATGTTGTGAGGTAAGTAAGGAAAAACAAGTAAAATCATGTGGCATTTAAATGCTAGCATTACTGAAAGGAAAGAAAGAATAATAAATGAATAATACATGATTTTAAAATATAAAATTTAAATCGATTTTTCATTCATGTAAAATTATTGAAATTGTTGTGAAAGCACATCTCATTTTATTTTTACATGCGTAATTACAATAAACAACATTACTGTAAAATACTAGAATTGTTGCTTGAAACGCCATTACTAATGCAACATTATGCATGTACACTAGTTACAACAGGGTATAGCAACTCACACATAACTGATTTTATGACAAAACCACTGAAACATCACCATTGCAATCAATTTGCTGGTAAAAAAAAGTTGTTTTTCATGTAAGTGCACCTAAAGTTGTTGAATTAAACAAGTTCAGCTTTATCAAAGCCATGGATAATAAAGTCCAGTGTTTCACACATTTTCATGTTAAGCGCAATTAGTGGTCAACAAATTGTGTGTGTATCCTTTCAGTAAAACAGTGTTGATTTGTCTTTTTTTTTCTGATCTGACCTGTTTTAAAGTTTTAAAAGAGCCATCTGCTCTAATATTTTCCATCATATAACAACTACAACTTACACTGTAAAGCGTTTAACATAACATCAGGTGCCATTTTTCATTAAAAGTACAGACTGGTTCACAAATTACATAGCTTAACAATAAAATTGCATTGACTCCCATTTGATGTTGATTGTACATGACAGGTGTCTGATTTGTGCTGTTATAGGTAGTTGTATTCTTTTAAGTATTGAAGTGATTGCCTTTGTAGGCATTGTTTTGAGGGAGGGCTTTGCATTCTTTATTTGGAGCATATCTAGAGGTTAATCCACAAAATAAAATGCTTGTTAATGTGCAGACTTTGATAAGCAAAACCACAAATTTAAGCATCCACTATGACATCTTGTTTCTTTTATAAGACCATTAAAATTTATACCCACAAAAATAATTGATCCTGTAGTAGTTTCTATAATCAGTTATATGTTGTTATTGGTATTATAGATGAAGACCTTAGATCCCACAACAATGTCACCAGTCTTTTTATGACTATTCTAGCAAATAAATGTTGGTGTGTTTGAAAGGCACAGTAATACTTATTTGTTGTGTGGCTGTCAGATGTTTTGCAGTTTTTCTACAAAATTTATGGTAGTCTCAGAATGAATGACTGGTGTAATTTAAAAAGTACCTTACTCCCTTTCCACCCACACTTACATATTCTTCTCTGCGAGTCTTTAGCATATGTATTAAAACCCTTGTATTTTTTGTTTCAGTGCCCAGCAATAGACTACACAAGGCACACATTAGATGGGGCAGCTTGTTTACTCAATAGCAATAAATATTTTCCAAGCAGGTAAGAAAAAGAAATGCAGTGTACTATATTTACTGTATATATTGGGACACCATCAATTAATTTTTAAAACTTATAGAAATAAAGTATATAAATATATGCTAATAGACTACTCAAGGCACACTCAGGATGGGCCATCTTGTTTACTTAATAGCAATAAATAATTTCCAAGCAGGTAAGTTAAAGTTTACCATATTTAATTTTAATATCGGGGCATCATAAATTAAGTTTTAAAACTTACATAAATGAAGTATATAAATGTAGAAATAAAGTATATAAATATATGCCATTAGACTACACCAGGCACAATAGATGGTGCAACTTGTTTTCTTAAATGCAATAAATATTTTCCAAGCAGGTAAGAGAAAAAAATGCAATGTACTATATTTACTGTATATATTAAGACACCATAAATTAAGTTTTAAAGTAATATTTTTTTGCACCATGTTCTGGGACATGTCATTTTCTTTAGTCATAAGTTGAGTGATTCCTTTGAAACTTTAAAAATAATTACATGTAAAATATGCAGTCAAACTGATATAAAAATAGTTTAAAAAGAGCACTATGAATGTCATTTGTTCCTAACTGAACTTTTTAATGAATGAGTGATCAGGTAAAAAAATAATTTGTGCATGCAAGAATGACTGCAACTTTTTCTGTTCTGATTTATGCTTCATCAAAATTATAACTTAAGGTATATTTACTGTTTTTGCTAATTACACCATTATTTGTAGCCAGATTACTTTTGAGCACAGTAGAAACTATATATTGTAATTAATTTAAACTCATATTAATACCTCATTTACAATATTGTAATTATGAATAGGTTGTAAGGTCGTTAATATATATGGGGTATTGACCAAGATGGGCATATAAACCATAAGCACTTGTATTAAATATGTTAGAAAATTAGAATAGGGTATGTATATACATTGATTTTTATAGATGAAAGCTACTGAGGTAGATAATGCCATTACTAGGTGATAGGTAAACATGCTAAATCTGAAACCAAAAACCTTTTATTTACATGCAATAATCACTGTCATAATCCAAGTACTGCTGAACAAATTTGAATGCCACTACTATGTTTAATTTAAATCGTTACAGCTGTTTGAAATTCTTTATTGCCCACTCAACCTCTTCAGTCACAAACCCAGCAACTCATCCTCTTCACTGTTGTTGCCATTTTCATAACATTCAGTATTTATTATGACATTGTTCTCACATCTATTCAAGTTATTGTCAATGCCTCACTTTAAATAATATTTGTGTCGGAAGATCTGCTTGTCTTGAAGCGATTTGAATGCCATTGCAGTCCAATCCATAACTATTTCTTTGCAGTCTTACTGTGCGACATGTTGTTTTTCTATTTTAATAAATATGTTAGGAGTTTCTTTTCAGACTTTTTGATCGTTTCAATCTGTTGTCAAGATTCCCCTGGGTGCTCATAAAAAGAACTCAAAGTTGGCTTCTCTGTACAGCCAACTTTGTAACTACAGTCCTACCCGTTTATATTGACATCACTTATGTCGACAAGCCACCTATTTCAACAAAATAGTCCCTTGGTAAACTATTACTACCAAATTGTCATGCTTTTGTTTTTCATTATCAGTAACATTAATAATGAGTAGATCTATTGATTTTTTTTCTAGGGTCAGTATAAAGGAATCATCTGTAGCCAAACTTGGATCAGTGTGTCGGCGAGTCTACAGAATATTTTCTCATGCATACTTCCACCACAGAACTCTATTTGATGAATATGAAGTAAGAAAGGGAAAAGAGATGAAATTAAGTCAGATCTCATTTTATTGAAATTGTGAATACTTTTGCTGACATCTGTTGAATTTACAGCCTGATATTGCAAAATTGTGTGTGCTGGGGTATAGCGGCCAATATATTTATTTGTACAATAAGATAAAGTGTGTTAGTATAGTGTAGTCTTCTCTCTTTTATGCCAAGCATGTCAGTTTGGAAGAAACTATATCAAGATTTCAGCCCTTATAATTTAGATATTGCTTTAGAACTATATACCTTTTTGGCTCGATTGTAAAGATGTTTTGAGTTGTGAATGGATAATTTCTTGTTGTTCTTTCATCTGTCCCTTCCAATCTGTTTTTTGTCAGTACTGAAGTTGTAGTGATGTCACTTTTTTATATATGCCAGTACCACGTATAGCCGATAATTAAAATTGCCAATACTGATTATGTGACTAATTATTTCATTATCATTTGTTTTATAAAAATGACTGGTCCAGAAACTTAAACCTATTAGTGTACTGCAAGCAAGTATTTTGCAGTGTGAGTTATAACAAGGTTGTTTATGTGGCAAGTGAAACAGAATGTGGATAAGAAGTACATTGATATTTATAGAAAACATCGATCATACAAGCATAACACTTGAAAAACTTTAAATCTAACACTGATAAAACTTATGGTTTGCCAATTTGAGGTATAAATGAATGAAAATGTCTTAAGCTAGTCTTTTAAATTATATTCAGTGATGCAGGTCGCCATTACAGGATTTCAATAAATGACTACAAAATGTTAATAACGATAGTCTAATAATAATTAAAATTAATAATATGCATGCTTTAAGACTAAAATTAGACATCACTGTATGCTGGCTGCAACTAATACTTGAAACCTAGTTGAAGTGGGTTGTATATAAGCAACAGTAACAGTTCTACCATCTTGCCATGTAACGATCCACGATTATCTGAAAAAATCTGGATGCCACTAAACAGATGTTCTTTCGGAACAATTAAAGTTGGTGCAGACCTATAACATCTAGCTAATTTGGCCAAGATGGGGAACTGAAACCTGTGAGCGTTCCACCAGCCTTATATTTCTTCTCGTGGCAACAGAGGGCTGACCATGTACAATTCAAACATCGTGTCAATGGCATTGTCCACGGGGGTTGTTTTGTTGACAGTACAGACAGGTTCATCACAGGCCACAGAAAACAAATCCCAGAGATGCAATGTTGATGGTCCAGTGGCATTTGTTTGAGTTTCAGTTTTTCTTTTTTTTTTGTCGGGGGTTCCTCCTGCTTGTCAGCTGATGTAACTACTTGATGCATTCTGCGCTAATCCATTCTTTGGATCTGGTCACAAGAAAATCTTTGCTTAAATAGGCAATGTTTGAATCATGGATCAAGATGATAACTAAGGCAAGCTTCTTCTTACTGGCAACGTCAGCAAATCGCGTGTTCAGCGATGTCAACATATTATGGCGCATTGTCTGATTACCTTGACTTGCGTTATGCTCTCAAGCCAGCAACATTCGGAGCATTTTCAACATAGGCAGAATGACGGATACTGATGTTTAGCTATCACTTACTTCCTTGGTAATGTCTGCGATTGGGCCTAATGTGTCCACCATATTTAAGACCCACCTTTCGGATGTTAGGTTAGGTAGGTCATACAGAGTATTGTAAGCACTCAAGACTTGTTTTTGTGCATATAACGAAACCAATATATTGTTATGTAGAATTCCAGCGTGTCCGGGCATCCTGAATGAGTATTTACGGGCAACGTCAGACTTTTCCTGCTCTTTGAGCTGCTGTTGGGCCAGGATAGAGTGCAAAACAGCTGATGCTGTTGATTTCAGCCAGACACATTGTTTTCAACATGTATGCAACTCCATCATGCAGTTGAACATGGATTTGAGTTTTGGGAATGTTGTATTCCTCGTATAATTTGTCCAGTTTGCTTTCCAAATATTCTCTGTGTGATTCATCGAGAGGCGTTGCTGCTAAAGTCACCTGTCTTGCTCCAGTGTGCCGTAAGACTCAACAATGCTACTCTGATGGACAGGTCTGACCACGCAAACTAAAGTCAGAAACTAAATCACGCACCTTGCTTTGTATCACCTTATGCATGTCAGGTATCAAAGATATGGATATAGTACAGTTCAGCCTTGGCCATCAGACATATAAATCCAATGTTTTCAACAACAGAAAATGGTTGCACATACAAAGATGCTGCCAGGCCGCAGGATCGCGGTTTTCTTGCAACAACGATTGCTAGTCACACGACTTCGAAAAATCAATGGGGGAAAGTTGCACAAGTTACCTGCGGTTCCTGCAATATTTTGTACTCAATGCGTGATTCTTTTTTTTTAAGCACATAAATTAAAAATAAACGTTTTTCAAATTAAATTTTGGTCATCCATTTTACCAGTGATCTCAATCAGGTTATACTAAGGTAGATTTAGTGTTTGTATACAAGCGTCTGTATGATTGAGATCTGCAGCGGTGTTTGCAGAAATACTCCAGGGGTTCCGATTTAATCGTCTAGAGGGGTATGACAAATTGATCCATTGATCAGCCATAACTGAAATTTATTGAGCGTGAGAAACATTGAGTTCATTGAATGTCGAAACGGAAAATAAACGATTTCTTTACGGTAAGATTGTCTGCTGGTCGATACTATAGAGCAAGAGGAAAGCTGTCATGTTCTGACGCAAACTGAAGATATCGCACAAACCAATGACAATGAAATAGAAGGCACCTCGTCCTCAGGGCACGTGGAAGAGGAACTGGAGATCGAGAAAAGAGATAATAGGAACCGAAATTCGAAGATAAGTGGTTGAGTACCCACAACTGCTTAAGGAAAGAACCAAAAGGAGGGATGTCATGTGTTATGTGTAGAGAATATAAGAAAGATATTCCATTTACAACTGAAAATGGTTGCCAAAATTTTTGAACATCAACTTTGACACGGCATATGGAAGCAGCCAATCATGTCCAAGCACTTAGGGAAAGTGTAATGCAGAAAGGATTCCAGTCTGCAGCGGTAAATGCAGTTTAAAAAATGGCAGAGGAAAGAGATGCTATCATTTGTGCCATGCGAACAGCATATTACATTGCCTATGAAAGCCTGCCAATTGCAAAATATTCTAGTTTGATTGAGTCACAGAAATTGAATGGATGTGAAGCATTACAGTTCTTAAGGTCAAGGGATTATGCACACTATGAATTTTGCAACACAGGCGAAGAATTCATTGACACTTTTGCGGATTTGATCACTATTCAGTTACAAGGGAGTCATATAAACGATTTTCAGTTTCTGAAGGCTTTTAAGAAGTGGAGTGATAAGAAACAGAAAAATATTTACCAGCTCAGCAAATTGAATTAGGTATGCAGATACCTTATATATGTGATATCAAAGAAGTGATATAAAGTCATTAAATGCTTGCTTTAAATTAGGTATGCATATACCTTAAAAAAATATTATAGCCCATCAGCTACTATTCAGTATTGTTCCCTCCTCCCCCCTTGATTCCCTCCCTCTAGATGTAGGTGTGGGGGACCTCCCCATCTTAAGAAAATTTCTGGCAGCATCTCTGCACATCTACTCTCGTGAACTCTGCATTAGTTTTGTGCCAACCAATAGCTCTTGGGTCGTCAAATGCAAATGGATGCTTCCAGTCCAACATGGCATCAACAGTTAGAGTGTGAGGAGTTGATACAGCTGCTGAGGTTAACTGCGTAACATCCTTTTCTTTTTATCTGCCAGAAACAGGCCATGTTCTACGATGTGCTTGTAGTGTAAGTGCTGGACAAGATTTGATGTCATATAGTTTTATGAATCCATTCCACCTCTGGAAATACATGCTTGCAAAGTGTGCAATTTGCTTTGGACTCACCAACTGCATTAAACTTTAAAGTAATTCCAGACTAAACTTGAGTGTTTCGAGTCTGACATTATTCATAGGTTGGTAGTATATTTAATAGTGTACAATTGTAGTCAATAATAATAATCGAACTGATTCATGCTCTTGCAACAGTGTTTTAAATCAAGTTACTACGAAATTGTTCATGTGGCTGACTGGATGCACGCACCACGCTGTGAGTTGTGCACTGAAGCATCTCATCAGCTGGGGTAATGTTGCTGATGCTGGCATGCTAACATCAGTGCTGCATAATATTTGTATGTCAGCATTCAGCTGCTTCAGCGTGCAACTGCTAATCGTTGATTAACAGCCTTGCAGTACTGGTTAAAGAATAGAGAAACTATAGTGAGTCATTTTTTGGTAGTAGTTGGAAATTTTGCTAGCTATCAAATCTACCTTGCTAGCTGCTAATGTGTATGCTGGAAGTTCAACAGCCACACAAGACTTCATTGGCTGGTTGGCTGCTGTGATTTGGATGTGTGTATGAATTATATTTATAATTTGTTTAGTTAATACAATCAGCATTAGTTTACAGCAAGTGTGTTTAAAAGGATTTACTTTTAAGAATATATTGTCTTTCAGTTAACCTCCAAATCAAAATGTTTATTCCTTAATTTCCACTTTTTAATTCTGATTTAAAATTCAAGCCATGTCAGGATGAATGTTATGATTGAATATTAAATTTTGGAAATTTATTTTCATCAGTACCAATTATTTCTGCCGATCCTGATTATAATAATTGTTCTAATAAATGGCCCGATAATGAGAATGGCTGATTAATTGGTACAGCTTTAGTCAGCACTGAGGTATTTGTTTTAAGGCAGTTTTGGTAGATATTCTAACTTGTAGAGTAATATAATTTGATATTTTATGTGTTTCTATAAAATTTGATATTTTTGATGTTTCTTGTACTCTTTGCTGAAAGTTAGATGACAGTGACTGATTTATGCCAACTTTTGCATTTAGCTCATTTTCTTATTATTGCCATCGGAGTCATACTGTCATTGAAAACTGTGTCTTTGAGACCTGTATTTGATGGTTGAGTGATTTGTATTGAACTTCACATGGAGCTAAGTGTCTCAAGGTTACAATTTACACACAATTGCTTTGGAGTAAATGTCAGTGAAAACTGAGTCATTGGAATCTATATTTAATAGTTTGGTGTTTTATATTGAGCTTTCTATGAAGCTAAGTATCTCAAGGTTAGGTTTTACCTTTAGTTTTTTTTTTCTCAGATGCTATATCCTTTAGAGTTACATATGTTGGCATTTAGATGATCAAAGGAGTACAACTGCTTTCAGTTCACATGTTTCAGTGATTTTTATGGTAACCATAGCATTTAGCTTATTTTCTTAGGCACTTTTAGTTATGTCTTTAGAAGTAATGTAATCATTATTGAAAAGTAGGTTATTGTGATCTATATTTTATGATTCAGTAATTTTTGACAACCTTTTCAATGAGCTCTGTTTCTATGGGTTGAGGTTTGTATTCATGGTATTTTCTCAAATGCCATTTAGATTTGTTAAGCCATTATTGAAAGGAACAGAAATGTACAAAGATTGGAAACTGACAAGTAAAAATGAATTTTCTGTATTCATGGCTTGTAATCCAGCCATACCACTATTGCAGTTTTCCTGCTTTATATATATTGTGTATATGCTTTAAAAATGATTACCCTGAGACTATAGATATCAAAACTTAACAGATTTTATGTCAGGAATGTGTTTCACCATTTATTAACATTATGGTATGCTTAAAGGTCATTGATAGAAAAAGAAATCTTTAATGAAATCAGAGTGCAAGTTTACAGTGCATTGCCATTATATATTTACAAAAATATGAACTATATAGTCAGCTATTCATTGAAATATACATTGTGGTTTAAAAAAAAGTATTCATTGTCAAACCATGTAGTACTTACTAAAAAATCCAAATATTTTTCCATTATACATCTAATGCCAAATTTCGTATGTTGTTCATTATGTTAATATTACTAATTTTGTATATATTTCAAAATGAAGGCAAATACCAAAGTTTTACTTTGTAGAGAACTAAATCAGCAAAAATAATATTCACAAGCAAGTGCATCATTCGGTATTGATATTTATTGGCTGAAAAACACATTACCATACATACTCACTTATAAGTCGAGTCCAACTGAAACTGCAATGAACCAGATTTATCTTTGCATAGTGTGCCAGCAGATCTGGGTCTGTGCAGTTTGTATGGAGTAGTCAGTAGAACAAACAACATAGACCCTGATCTGCAGGCACATTATGTCAGGTCAGGATCTTTGTTTTTTGCAGTTCGACTCAACTATTAAGTTATTTGTGACAGTATATATGTTTAATTCAAACCATTTACCAAACTTCACAAAAAAAGAAACATCTGATTATAAGAATAATCATCAAATATGAAAGTTATGTTTGTCATCTTCATACCATACACACGGTTTAAGTGGTATATGCATGATGATTTGTTTGGGGCTGGTCATATTACTTGTATTTGAGCTCAAGGTAAATAAGGTGGTGGTGTGCACATGGTTATGAAGGGCTATAGATACATGTCTTTAAGCATTAAAGTTTTCTTTTGATATTTATTTTAAATCGGATTAAAACATTACTTATTATATTATAGTGTTTATTACCATTTTAAACTTTGTTCATCCAAGTGCAGGGACTGTGTCTCTTTTATGATACTTGTCATGTTTATACTTGTATCTGTTTTGTGATACTTGTCCTTTTTGTACTTGAATGTTTTATTACACTTGTCCTGTTTATACCTGAATCTGTTTTATTAGACTTGTCATGTTTGTACATGAATCTGTTTTTATTAGACTTGTCCTGTTTGTACCTGGATGTGTTTTTTTAGACTTATCCTGATTATAATTGAATCTGTTTTATTAGAGTTGTCCTGTTTGTACCTGTATCTTTATGAGAATTATCCTGATTGTAATTGAATCTGTTTTATTAGACTTGTCCTGTTTGTACCTGAATCTTTCATGCGATATATCCTGATTGTAATTGAATCTAATTTATTAGACTTGTCCTGTTTGTACCAGAATCTGTTTTATTAGAGTTGTCCTGTTTGTACCTGAATCTGTTTTATGAGACTTATCCTGATTGTAATTGAATCTGTTTTATTAGACTTGTCCTGTTTGTACATGAATCTGTTTTATTAGATTTGTCCTGTTTGTACCGTTATCTGTTTTATGAGATTTATCCTGATTATTATTGAATCTGTTTTATTAGACTTGTCCTGTTTGTAAGTGAATCTTTTATGAGACTTATCCTGATTGTAATTGAATCTGTTTTAAGCTACTTGTCTTGGTTGTCCTTGTAAATTTGTATTAGTGCTACTTAAAATAGAAGTGCTTGATAGCAATTTCAAATTTTCTTTTCTTCTTGCAGAATGAAACTGCTTTGTGCAAACGATTCACCAGCTTTGTGATGAAGTACAGTTTAATGTCCAAAGACAATCTTATTGTACCAATTCTTGAGGACCAGCAGGCTCTTGAAGGAGAAAGTGAAGCCTAATAACACATATAAACTCAAGATATAGAACATTTTTTTTTACAGGAATTCAAAGTACTTTGACAGCTGAATGTAATGAGATTCATAGGATGGACGGATGTTTATTAAAACTTGTGCCACTCCTTATATTTGCTTCCTGCAGTTTGAAACCAATTGTATTACATTATATATATATATATATATATATATATATATATTGCTGGTGAAGTAAATATATACACATTAGAGGTGTAGACTTGTTGAATTTTCTTGAGAGACAGAGATATGACTGCTGTCTTTAACTTGTTGAGCAGATTACCTTTGATTGACAGTGACTGTGGGGGTGGTAATTATTATGGTAGTGCTTGAATATTTTGAAAAGAATATAAACTACTTTTCCACATTTTGGAAAAAGATTTGAATGGTCAATGACAGAGATGCTACACTTGTTTTGATGATAGTGTGAGGTTAAATCACTATTTCTTAACACCTTTAAATGTGTGACATGTGCTTGTATTTTCAAATTTGTTTAGTTAAGGAAAACTTGGCTTCAACCCTGGGACTGGCTAAACAAGCAGAAAGTGATGCCATGTCAGCAAACCTTGCAGTAATGAATGAAAATTCCAGTAAAAAATTATATGTACAGCAATAACCTATTTCCTAAGAATAGTCTTGGACAAAATTGTAACATATCAATGTAAAAATGCAAGCAGAGGAGGCATGCAGGCATGGCATAATTAATTGTTTAGTCAAGTCTAACTTTAGAGAATTATATGCAATACTATATATTAAGTTTTGTGCATGAATTAAGTAATAAATGATCCATTAAACAAATTATTTCATCACTGAACAGCAACTTAATCCAAAAACATGCACAATTGTAAATTAATGTCTGATGTTTTTATCGTTTACTGATAACTTTCCAAGACCTCTCCGGTTGTTTTCACATTCTGGTCCACAAAACAGAAATATTCCTTGATCAAACCGTACACCTAAAAGTTACATAATAATAAATTACTATACCATTTATACTTGTTATAAGTTAAGTTCAACTGTCAGCAATATAGACCCTGATCTACTATCACATAATGCACTGGCTGATCTGGGTCTGTGATGTGTTCTACTGATTATCCCAAACAAACTGCATGGCCTCAGATTGTCCAGCACATTATGCGATGGCTGATCTGGGCCTGTGGAGTTTGCAGTTGGACTGGACTTGTAGTTGCATATATATATATATATATATATATATATATATATATATATATATATATATATATATATATATATATATATACTTTCAGAAAGATTTGGCAGTCAGGTTTCCTAAAATTTCAGGTAACCATGCTTTTTGTTTGTTGCTTATAGAAATTGGGTCTGACTGTCTTGTTTTTGCTTCATGACCCTTTTCTGATTTCCAAGTAACTTTTGCAAACTAGCAAATCTATTATCAGTCTCATGGGGAATTGAGGCTCTACATTTCATGATCACATATATATTGGAAAAGTCAGCATATCCGGTTGTATAAAGACTTTGGATGGTATTCCGTTCCATCTTGTTTACAAGCTTTGGTCATGAATCTTGAGAGGGGCGCCGAGTGATCGAGTGGTCTAAAGCGCAATCCATTATGGATTACTGCCGTCTCACCTCTGCATGGGTTTGAGTCTAAGATTCAGCTAATGAAGTTATGTGAGAAAGCTTGCCAGTAGCTTCACGTGGGTCTGTGGTTCTTTCTGGGGGATTTCCCGGGTTCTTCCTCCACCAATGATACTGGCTGCCATATATAGCCTATCGTGTGCAGAAAAAATGGCATTAAACCCTAAAAAACAAAACAAACAACATGAATCTTGAGAAGTGTAATTCAGACTTTCAGCATCCATTTTGAGTAAATCTGGTACTGTACAGTAGTCGCCTAAGATCTCCATGGAGAAAACACCTGGAAAGTCCATTTTTTATTCTTGACAGTGCTTTGATTGCAGTGATTTTCAAGCAAACGCGCAGGTAGCATTTTTTTAAATTACCAATATGTGCTTCTAAATATGATTCTTATTCTTGGGCTTTATCTTCGACCATACTGCTTTCATTTACTGATCAAGGAGCACATGTTTACAAAATGTCCAGTTCAAGACTGATTGATATCTAAGTCATCTATTGGGGGAATCATAGGACACAAAAGTTGTTCATGCTACTACTAGAAGGTAGGAAGTTTTGATTACCTCGACTGCTTAGGATGACATACTATCTTCTTCAGTAGTGACTATGGAAGAATTTTCCATTCTTTCTGCTGTTTGTGACACTATAATATCGCTACAATTGCAGGCATTTTTTAAGATCAATGTTGTGATGATTATTGGCAATACATGTAAGAGTTCTTCAGTAAGTTGTGCAGTTTTTGCACCGAAAACTTAATAACGATGCCACATATTAAAACCTTCCAGACACAAACAAACTGTTGCTGATAGACATGAACCAAAACAAATGGATGGAGTTTGAATATGACTGTTGCCTATATTGTAAACCATAGAGGTAATCAAGCACATACACTACTCATGAGTTATATCCATTTGGATAATGCTTGTGACCCATTCTCTTGATATTTAGCTAAGGTTCAATAAATGCACAGAGCGTTGCCTTTGCTAAATTAGATATAAATTAATCATTCAGTAAAGAAATTGTCATTATTTATAATGAAAATCCATTGCAAACATAAACTCCTCAGAAACAAACGATAATATTATGCTTGAGACTGGATGTGGATCAAACATTAGTTATCACCCAGGTCATGTCACTTATCTAAAATTTATAATCCTGTGCATGTTGTGTATATCCATCACATAGTATAGACTATACATTATTCTTTGCATAAAGTATTCTCAATTTTCTTTTATCACTGCCTGCCATTCATTAGATTGTCAGTGAAAGCCAGTTTGCAGTTGAAAAACATTTGACCATACATTTAGAAGACATAATTACTGAAGCCCAGGTCTAACCTTTGCTAGGACAAAATAGTAAGGGAGGGTGTTAAGTTGTCCTTTCATACAATCTTGTTTATATTAATCCTAGTAGAAACAGACTAGTGTTTCACTTTTTAACAAATGTTTGTATTTTATATATGTCTCACCTTTGCTAGGACATGACAGAAAGGAAGGGTGTTAACGTGCCCTTTCATCCAGTCATGTTTATATACATTTTTGTAGAAACAACCTAGTTTCACTGTTTAATATATATATATATATATATATATATATATATATATATATATATATATATATATATATATATATATATATATATATATCTATCTTCAATTTATTGAATGCCATTCTTATATAAAAATGTATCATTGAAAAAATTGCATTAAATATTTTCCTTTTTCCCCTACCCATCGCTAATGATTCATTTATATTGGAATGAAACCTACTGTACATTCCATCATTTTTCATTGTGGTGTACAAGTCCTTAAAAAGAAGGAAAGAAATATAATGATTATATCAAGAATGCACCATACATTTGTTGACTGTACTTATTTCAAAACTGATTCATAGTGTCTTGCTATCCGGTGTCTTGATATTGTTTGTTTTTGTTTAAAAAAATTTTGAATGAGGGCGGACTACCATTCAATTTTGCCAATTCTTAAAAAAGGTATTGATCAGTTCAGTGAAGGTAAACACCTGATTTCTTTTATATTTTGTTGAATTTTAACATTTAAAATTTAAAATTGATCTTAGCATTCTTTTAAAATGAATGCAGCTAATATTGGAATCTCCTTCAAGCTAAAGGTTTTGTATTCTTAGGTATGTTCACTACTTCACTGTGATGTAACTTGAATTTTATGTAAAGTTATGCACAAGGTGTCGTTACCTTTTTCACACTATTTCTTATCATTTCAAAGGTTTCCAGTATAGGTCTTTCTGTAAGTTAATTACTTACCTTAGGTTACTTGGGGTACAGGGCTACCTTTATTGTATACTATTTAAACAATGATGCTTTGTAAAGGTGTAGAATAATAATAATAATCATAATAATAATGAGGACTTTGTATAGCGTCTAATCTTTAGAAGTTCTAAGCGCTTTACAACATCTATAATGGAATGACTACAGAAAAACAAAAAACAAAAATCATGAAATTGCAAAACATAAAAAATAAATAAATATTTAAGGTACAAAATATTATTAGGTCTTTAAGTTTTTTCTTGCAGTCGAATAAGGTGTTTTAAGAGCACTCTTGAAAGGGATCACTGTGTCTGATTTTAATAGGAATTTCAATCGACATTGCTGGGCCTGGTATGCAAAAGAACGTTGTCCATATGACCTCGTTTTCATAGTAGGAACAATGAGTATATGATTGTCAGAAGAAGAGCATAAGTATCTAGCTGGTGTATACACATAGACGAGGCCAGATATGTATGTTTTGAATGGAGTCCGTCAGTGAAACGTAGCACAGAGAACAAATTTTGTGAATCGAATGGATAGACAGTGTAGGGTACAGAGCAGTGTGGAGGTGTGCTCTAATCGTGGTACTTTAAAGATGAGCCAAGCAGCTGTGTTTTTGAAGTTTCTGGAGTATATATTGAGACAAACCAAACAGAATTGAGTTGCAATAGTCCAATCTTGAAACTACTAATGAACACACAAGTGTTTTAGTGCGAATGGAACTGATGCGTCTCAGCTGAAGATATGCATATTGCATATGTTCATGACATGTTGGTGCAATGTTAGAGTACTGTCCAGAGTAATACCTAGGTTTCGTGCTGACTGTGAATTTTATGTTGGTGTTGCTGATATTTATAGTTTGATGTAAATGATGTGAATGAGAAAGTCTTTGTGTTGTGATCAAAATTGCCTAGTTTTATCATCATTCATTTTTTGAGCTTGTTACATGTCATCCATGATTTCACATCAGAAATGCACCTCTATACTCCTTGGATGGTAACACCAGCTTCATTTGGGTGGCTAGACTTGCATATTTGGGTGTCATTAGCGTACAATTGGTGAGACTGGTTGATGATATATGACACTTGAGAGCGGCTGAGTGTATAGAATAAAGAGAACAGACCCCTGTGGAACACCACAACATAGATTAGCTGGGCTGAAGTTAATTCCATTTGCAGATACAATTTGTGTCCTGTAAGACTTGAATCCACTTCAAGGCTGTATTCTAAATGCCAAATACATGCTGGAAACGCTGAAGTACTATATGATGGTATATTGTTCAAATGCTGCAGACAAATCAAAGAGGGTAACTGTAATCTTCTGGCTATCCAAAGCAGAGACTAAGATTTTTTTCTATGAACGGGAAATTAGAAACTGGGTGGTAGTTCTTTAAATCGTTATGGTCAAGTGTTGGTTTCTTCTGCAGAGGCCTTTCGATGGCAGTTTTGAAACATGATGGGAATTCCACAGATGAGGGAGATATTAATAACATCAGTTAGTGAAGGCAATATTGGGTCTAAGCAATCGAGCAGCAGTGATGTTGGAATTGGATCAAGTTCACATGACTTTGGTGCACTGTTCATCACGATTTTCTGTACTAAATCCATAGAGACAGGTTCAAATGATTCCAATGGTTGTCGCTGAAATTCTGTATCGTAACTGTATGGTGACAACGAGTCAATTGAAATTGTCTTAACACGTGTATCTCTGATGGTTTGTACTTTGTCACGGAAGAAGTTTGCAAGTAGGTTCGGAAGGTCTACTGGAGAGAAGGTAGTTGGGAGTGGTGTACATTTGTTCTTTGACATTAGATTGTTAGTTATCTCGAAGAGCTCTTTGCAGCTGGAACTCTCCGTGATCTTAGTACTGTACTGGGATAATTTGGCTAAATGGACTATGTGACGTTATTCTTCATGACGGGATGCCTCATCGCAAATTATGGTCACTGTGACTTTATTTCACACATCAGTGACTTTGATTAAATGTTGTAGTGTTTTCTCAGCTCTGTTGAGCTAGAATCAACACAATAGATGGGTATGCATATATGTTACTACCATAACTTCACCACAACAAAACCGGCACTGTGACCTCTCACATTTTATTGGCTTATGTAATGTTTTGCATGATCCAATCTGTTTTACCCTGAATATTTACTATTATACCTCAATTCATGAGACTTGGTAAGGAAATGCATCTTGATAAATATTGCACTCTCATAGCAGAAGTAGGTCAATGTGGTTAACGGTGCTACATATATTTGTACATAGAGAGAGAGAGAGAGAGAGAGAGAGAGAGAGAGATATGTGTTAGAAAAAGTGAAGTGTTTGGGGTTGGGGCGATGGAAGACTGGTTATATCTTCAAGATAAAATCGAGAACAATTTGATAATGTTTAATTAATTGTAAAATAAATAAATAAGAGCCATAGTTATTGTGTACAACCAGATTAATCTGTAATGCTAATATAACAACCTGGAAGGGGGCAGGGTGCTGTCGAGTGTAGTGGGAGACAGCTGTTACAATCTAATTTTTATGGAACAAATATATTATTCTTGTTTTTTAATATTATAATGTGCGATTTTTAAAGATCCAAACTGTACTAACTCGACAATTTGCTTTTCTTTGTCACATTGAATTCTGACGCCAACTGTACTCGTCAGTTGTTCGACATACAATGACAGTGCTTTTTTACTTATAACCAACCCCAGACATCACGTGAGACAATTCAACCAATCGCTGAATGCATTGTAACCAATTTAAACATGGTCTTTTATGGTGTGTCGTGCATTGCTTTGTAAACAATACAGTTCTACATGGTATATAATGTCAACATTACAAATATATAAATTTCATGACTGAGTATTTTTGAATACTGTGGGGCTTGTCTATGAAACGAAATGAACATTTTGTGAGCTCACGTTTATGTGAAATTAAACTTTATGCAGATGACCGCTATTGTCAAGTCAATACATGAATTGCATACATTTATACAATGGTATTGCAATGATGTTAGCACTAAAATGCAATGATGTTATCACTAAAACATGCAAATTACTTTCCTATCAGTACCCTACTGTAATTAAAGATAATAATTGCAGATGTGAAAGTACAGAATCTTTAAATACGAAACTCTCATGCAAATCCAAAATGACGGACATTGTGATACAAGGAAATACATGGACTCTACTCGTCATGATTTTGTATGTATTTTACATAAATTACAAATAATAATAGCATAAGAGCATACTATATAAACAGTATGTTCTGATGACATACATTCAAAGACGTTTTTCCGAAAGTTGTAGTTGTTGTAGGGTTGAACGCCACTTTTCAGCACACGATAGGCTATACATGGCGGCCAGTATTATTGGTGGAGGAAGAACCCGGAAAGAACCAGCGACCCACGAAAAGCTACTGGCAAGCTTTCTCACATAACTACATTAGCCGAATCTTAGAAATGAACCCACGCGACAGAGGTGAGATGGCAGTGATCCGTAACGGAGAGCGCTTTAGACCACTCGGCCACCCGGGGCCCCCATGTTTTACTTCAAATCTACTTCAAAAATAGGTTACATGCGTTACGATCGTTTGCCAGGATTGGCTTCTAGTTTAACCGTCCATAGACATTAGAGATAAATATAATTATTATGCTTTGAAAGTGAACATTATCTTTCATATTCATATGTATCTGTTCCAAATTTATAAAAACAAACGATAGAAGCAAAGATTGAAATCAATATCCGAGTCAGTGTGACTCTAGCCATGGTCATGACAATGGTAATCATCAAATTAGATGTCATACTTTTAAAACAAAAGAAAGTCACTGTGACCTATATTACACATTTGGCTGTTTTAAGTTTGTTTGCTACCAGATAGCCATTAAGGTTTTAGCTCACTGCAAATATGCTCATATCCAGATTCATGAGACTTGGTAAGGGAATATTTCTTGATAAGTACTACACCCTCATTACAAGTTTATCGCTGAGGTATATTTCATTCTTCACTGATTTTGTTTAAATGTTGAGTACATTTATTTCTCAACTTAGTTCATGCTAGAATCTTCAAATTACCGGTAGATTATTGAATGCATGTACGTTAGTAACTTAGTACCACAAAAGAATTGCACTGAGCAGCAGAGGGGGCGAACTGTACAACTTTTTAGAGGCGTCAATTTGGCAAACCAAGACTTCCTCGAAATCGTAAAAAAGCGTCTATTTGGTAAAACAGAATAAAAAAGGACGCCAAAATTGTTGTCGCACCCCTCCCCTCTGCTGCTATGGGTTTAACAATCTTTTTTAACCGAATATTTGATCATGCAAATTTATCGTTACAAATCCATATGGGATTGACTGAGCGTGACTAAAGAAATTACTAAAGAGATTATAATCCATATCACCGCAGCACCAAGTCTGGTGAATATTTCGTAGTGTATGTGTATCAACTCCATTAAATACAGCAAGAATATTGCAGTTATCTCTGATTACTTTTGGTATTTGAGTGTATCGTTGAGTGACATATATCACGTCAGTGTTTTTATGTCTGCCTCCGGAAAATATCCTAGCAGGATTCTTTTGCTTGTCTAACATCACATTATCATATACGACTAAATTGTTAATACTTCCATCAATATCATCAATACTCGGTGCTTCTTCGATATCGGTTATAAATTCAATAGTACCCTCGCCGGTGATTTCTGCTGCCTTTTCGTTGTAATCCTTTAACACTTCGTAGCATCGCTGATCATCTACACTCGGGGCTATTAAATACAACTTATCCCATTTCATCCATCTCGTTATCAAATTAAGTAGCAGTTGTGTCTTGCCACTTCCAGATGGTCCGATTATAATTATTCTAATTGAATTCGGCAACATCGCATGGTGTTTAATAGGTTCCCGTCCTCGGGTAGCTGAATAATCAATTACATTCATGTTATTATAAATATATTATGGATCTATATTGTGTTAAATGTAAGAAGCTTACTAGCACAAACGACTTGACGACGATTACAACTAAAAATAACAGATCAGCACTTTCTGGTAAGTGTGTACAATATAGTACTAAAAAATTTAAATTTCTTTCTATGAAATCTGTAGATTATTTTAAAAAAATGAGGAGGTGATATTGCAGCCAAGCTAGCTAAACTTCCGGGAACACCATGGGCGAAATACCCAGGAGAAAAACACCTTCAAGGGTATAATTATTGTGGACTCGGGACCAGACTCGATATCAGACTCGATGATCAAAACCAGCCCCGACCCGGTGAAAACCCAATAAACGCTATTGATAAGGCGTGTCATGCTCATGATGTTGCTTATAAAGCAGCAATCTGCAACATAGACATATCGCAGATGTGAAATTGATTCATGCGTTGAATTCTATCACTGATAAATCCTTCAAAGAAAAATTGGCTTCATGGTTGATAAAATCGGTAATGAAGGGTAAATTAATGTTGGGTGCTGGTAATTAATAACAACATGGAATCTATTTATTATTCTCCAATAGGATACTGGAGGGGTAAAGCAGCAATCAGTAAACTCGCTAGCGCTGCAGCGGATTGGTTATCCAAACAGGCAATATGGCAAATTTATCTACCACCGCCTAAGCAAATTAACAACTCGCATTTTGATGTCAGCGCACCTAATGAGGTTCATCAGGCCGATATATTATTTCTGCCGCGTGATGGTGTTTACAAGTATGCTAAAAACCGTAGTTGATGTTGCGAGTCGATACAAACAAGCAGAACCTCTATAGACAAAATCATCAACTGAAGTGGCTTCTGCGTTTGAAAGGATTTATCGAAGGGGTCCTCTGCGTTGGCCAAATCTATTACAAGTTGATCCTGGCAAAGAATTTCAGGGTGCAGTGTTATCAACAATGAAGCATCATAATGTCACCATCAGACGAGGACATGCATTACATCGCGATCAGGCAATTGTTGAACGATTTAATCGGACACTTGCTGAGCGGTTATTTGGATATCAATACGCGAAGGAATTTATTCAGGATAAACGATCTCGTGAATAGGTTAAGAGATTACCAGGTGTAATTACCGCGCTGAATAATGAGATTACTCGAACAATTAATATGAAACCTAACAACGCTATTAAAAAGAAGTATATACCTGAAAAACCGCAAAATGATTTTTCAAAACAACCAATACTCGGCAATGTCACTGTTAGATATTTATATGAACCAGGAGAGCTCGAAGGTGGCAAAAAATGGGCTACTGATCCTATTTGGAGTGTCACTACGCATAAAATATCTAGTATAACACGATCCACGGGTAGACCAGCAATCTATAGACTGGATTCAACTGCTCCTCAGCGAGGATATACTCGTGAACAACTACAACTGATACCCGAGGATACTCAATTACCACCGCGTAATCTTAACTAGCACCTCTTCGACTGTTGCCCTCAAGACAAGTCAGCATCACATTATCTCTGGTATGATCAATACTGCTATTTTTTCTATCTACGGTAAATTGTCGAGAGTCCTTATCCGACCAACACCAACTCATTATACAATTGCAACTCGCGTAGTGATTATTCTGTTGTTGTTTCAGTGTAATTATTAATTCAGCATCAATGTCAAATTCTCTATTATTTTTTTATCCTGTTGTTTATAACCAGAGAGTTTCTTTCTGATTATGTCAACGCTGACAATATCATTGATTATTGTGTCATTATCATCTTAAACAACTCTTTGAAGCTGATTTATTCTTCGTACTCTGTACACCGCAAGATAAACTAAATTTGACCACTCGATGTGATTATCTATAATCCAAACAATTGTATCTGATATAGTTAACCCCTGTGAAGAATGTATTGTTGCTGCGTAACTTAGCGTCCATGGGGATTTATCAGCGCGCAATGCATCTTCGACGACGTTGATATCAACCAGCACAATATCATTTAATACAAGAATTTGTTTTTCACTTTGTCCTGGAATATCAGCTTCGATATTTTGTTTTCGTGTATCCTTGGGTCTATAACACAATGGCACTGGAAGCGTTGAAAATCTTTCTTTATGCAATTCAAATAACTTCATATGAAGTGTGTCTCTGACTATTTTTCTACTTGCCACTATCAAATCCTTTGGTCTCCACGCTTCCAAGAAATCATTTAATGGTGTTTCTGAAATTATTTCACGCGCTATTTCGCATTGGATTCTATCCGGTTGTAATCTAATTAGTTTCTTGAACTCGCGTAAATGTTCAAGTGCTCTATGATCAGTATTAATTTCTTCATAATAGTCTACAAAATTCTTTAGCCAATCATGTGGAGACAAACTGACAAATGGTGGTGGTTGACCATGATCGCCACACATTATCACGCTTGTATTTGTCAGTAACAACCAATCGAGAAATCTTTGTAATACATTTAACGACACCGTGCATATCTCATCCCAAATAATGATTTCAGGAATATATTTCTCGCCCATTCGATCAGGAGTCCATTCGTCACTTTCCATCGAAAGAAGCTGTGATAAGTGCAAGCATTAATTCCTCGTTGTTTCATCTCTCTTGCAAGTCTGTGGGTCGGTGTTAGCACAATTATGTTTGACATCTCCCGAAATAATTTCGATATTTGATTATTTTTCAAATATTTATCTTCAATCGTAACATCTGCTGATTTGGAATAATCACACGGTATTTCCTTTTTAATTCTCCATGACCCCCAACTCTCGTGAGAATTTGTAAATTCTGCCATTGCTTCGCTATGTTTCGCGTTTATATAAAATGAATCAGTGGCTACTCGAACCACGGTGTCAGGAAATCTATTTATTATTGAAAATGAATTAATAGAAGCATAAGCTAGCATAAACGCTCTTAAATGTGCATACTGAAGATTTTTTCCATCGTTGTAAGTAACAATTGTACCTAATTTGGTTCCATCGGACAAGAAAGCGTTTTTACGATTTACATATATACCTTCAGATGTTACATCCGCGATTATAAAATCGTGTTCAACATTATCTATAATCAACCGCGAAGAATATCGGTTATGGTCGTATTTTTTTCCACCCTAAGTGAATTTAACAATTATTCTTCTACCAAGATCTTTTGCTTGTCTATTTCTAACTTCAGATATCTGTTTGGACCATTTCAAGATATATTCTTTGTCGAGATCGGGAAATTGTTTTTTTGTAATCGCTAATTATACTATCAAGACTATCAGGTTGTGGTAACCAAACCTCAGTTTGTTTCCGATATGATATAATTGCTTCACTGACAATTAGCGATATCAGCATTTTAGAATCAATCAGATACCGTAATAACACTATTGGCATCTAGTATTTTCAGAGATGTGTCTACCAATCCAAACATAACAACACGGATGAAGTCCTTTAGCCAATTCAAATGATACCACACGAGCAAATCCAGTTAAATCAAAATCGGGTAGTGGTCCATTAATCGCAACACGAGTCATTTCATGTGTGGGGTGTCCAAATCGTTTAAAATACTCAGCACATTCTCCGTACCCGAGAAAACTCCCGGGATAACACGCAACTATATCGACCGAAATAATATTTTCAGGGTCATATTTTGTATTCCATAATCCTCCATGGTTATATTCAACGCAGCTTGATTTGATATCTGATAGAAATTCAGCTCTTGCTGGTTTCCACATGTTTTTCTTTCTCGCAAAATGAGCTGCAACTGACGGAATTGTAAAACAGTTTGTTAATAATTGTTCGTTGTCTTCTGTTGAAAAACCACTAGCTAGATTTTTCATCTCGTTGTGGAGGGCTTCAGTACGGTATAATTCTCCGTTTGGTCTTACAAATTGATCGAATTTACCCTCTTCGTCTTCAAAACTCTGAAGTAACCACACTGACACAGGACCATTTTTACTTTACTGAGAAATAAAATCAAATAAATTTCCCGTGTAATATTTTACGGTTCTCTCCCGCGGAAATCTTGTTACCGCAGGTGTCTACGCGTGTTCATTATGATCAATAATTTTGACTGGAAAAAACTCGAAAAATGCCAGGCCTATAAAATCATTTAATATAAAAAATAATGAGGAAAGAGATTTTCAATAAATATATGAAGCCGGAAAATATTTCGATATTTGTAGAGCCTCAATACGAAAAGTAGGAGAAGGAATTTATAAATCAGCTATTTCCAAGGGAACCGGACATAGAATTCAATTCGTTTAGTATGAATTATGTTTTGTACTATTAAATATAACACCAAAGGGGGATAACCCGTGCGGGCTATCGGTTTATGAAAGAGAGGTAATCTCAATGGTTTTTTTTTGCCAAATAAGGGACCCAATGAATGATGATAGCTCTATAAAGTTTGGGGAAAGTGCGAATTTCCCTATAAATAATAATCTTTCTCACTTTCCCCATATTTTTCATGACAATAAAATTATTAGTGGTTCAATAATTACCTACTACGATGTTAAATTCCATGTTTGGAGTGTTAATAAATGGTTCGCTTGATATGATAATTCAGAATGATGATCTGATAGCTCTATAAAGTTTGGGGAAACTTCGAAATTCCTTAATAATAATAATCTTTCGAAGTTTCCCCATATTTGTCATGACAATAAAATTATTAGTGGTTCAATAATTACCTACTACGATGTTAAAATTCCATATTTGGAGTATTAATAGATGGTTCAGTCGATATGATAACTCAGATTGATAAAATAACATCTCTATCAAGTTTGAGGGAACTTCGAAATTCCTTAATAATATATAATTTTCGAAGTTGCGACATCATGTTCACTGTTTATTTTTGAAAAATATATTAGAGATATATATTTTATTATATAATATGAATTCTGAAAATATCAATGAGGTCATAACTGAGATTTCAAACTTGAAATATCAAGGAATTCAATTGCCAGATAAATTAAATTGTGATCAGATTCTTTCTGATTTTCAAGATATTGAATACAGCGCTATGAATAAGAAATATGTGTTACCAAAACGATACGCCTTTATAAAGAAAATGCAGAATGCTATTCACGACTCCCTTGTATTCTGTAACGACGTCAATAAGTTTGTCCCGTTATTCACTGTTGTCGAAAAAATCAGAAAAGAATTGAGGCAGCAATATGAAATCAAACGCACAATTAATTTGAGGGTTAAAACAATAAGAGATGTTATCCGCCAAACCGAAAATTCTCCTTTGGTAACCTCAACAGAATAAGTTCTGTTTCTTAAAGTAAATAACCAGTGACATGTACTTGCCCATTGAAATCAGACACAAAGGCACACCTGTCTATTGTATACTTGCAAACAGGTATGCGCTTAGAGAGGGGTAAGGTGTGTATTTTTATCACTACACGGAAGTAACCGGGTGGATGAGAGCAGTCTACGGATTTTAATTTTATTTATTAAATGTTGAAATAATTTTTTGTTTATTGATTTTTTGTTATTTGAGTCATTTTTGGTCATTTTTCTCCTGCTGTTGATTAAAAATATCGAGTAAAGTAGTCGAATTTGCATGGGATTTCTCGTAGAGATTTCTCATTCAAAATTATTTTTGCTGTCTCATTATCATTATGCCTCATGAATCAGTTAGAGATTTTTCTCATTAAATATTATTTATGGTTAATAGTGACTTCACTGCATTTAGATCGTACATTAATTGGAAATTGCTTTGCAGTTTTAATAATGGTAAACGAAGTACTAACGACTAGATTAGCATGCGAAAGGTTAGCCTCAATTAAGAAATTCATTCCAATCCGCGATTCTGTTAGATAGAAATTGCAATCGAGACAGAGTTTACAGACTGATTATATAACAGGAACCGAAGACCTGTTTAAACCAGTAACCGTAGCAACCAAAGATGTAAAATCAGCCATTGAAAGAACGATATACGGAGATATCCCCAAGGAAGGATCAAGGAAAGAAGCTCCTCTTCTTTCTGTGCTTGAACAAATTGCACAGGAAACTGGACAAACAAAAAAGTCTTTACAAAAACTCCCTGGTGATATAGTAGCAGCTCAACAAATTCAAAAAGAATTCGAGCGAATAGGTGATATTGATTACCCTCACCCACCACCTGAACCACTTGAAGAAATTGAACAAGAACAACGAGAATAATTTGAAGAAAAAAAAAGAAAAAAATTCGAAAACGAGGAGGGGATATGCACCTGAAGAGATATTTACGGAAGAAGCGATAAATAAATTTAAAAATTCCACGGATGATGAATTAGCTGAATTTGCTGTTAAAAATTTTAAAAAGGAACAAAGGGATAAATATATAAACGATGATTTTAAAAAATTCATAACAAGCTTTACCACCTGGAAAAATAAAGTGTATTTAGCAAAACACGATGGATAGAACTAAAATCTCAAATGATGATAATAATTATAAATCGTATTTGGATAAAATCAAAAGAAAAAGGAGTGGTCAACCACTATATGATCGAGACGAAGATGATGATGATAGTCAGGGTGCTACTGGTTATAGTAGTGGAAAGGGATTTTCTCAGAGTGGAATTCCATGTAGTGGTTTAGTTAGTTGTCCTGGTAAGATTCTCAGCGATATAGCACGATTAGAAGTACTCATAGGAGGAAAACGAGCTGGAAATAACTCACAGGAAATAATTAATGAAGCAGCTGATATCTGCATGCGGTTATTTCAAGGCGGCATCATGAATATATCGAGATTTCATTGATGAGTTAGCCGAAAATCATGATTATTACAGTGATTAATCACCGAAATTGCTAGCAATGAAAATCCGAAGGAATTGAAATCGTTTACGATTTCGCGATTAGATAAATATTCATTTAGAAAACACTAGTGTTTTAATAATAAGATGATCATACACTACAACCATGATAAACCAACCAGCGTCTATGTAGTAAATTCACGATTGCCTGTTTATAGAGCGTACTATGGTGATGGTCTCGGCAATACCATTGCAGGGTTATTTGCAAGAATGGCTCTAAAAGTAGCACCAATCGCTAAACAATTATCGATGAAAGCCATTGATGTTATTCGTGATAAGGGTATTAGCGCTGTTGGAGATGTTGCCGGGAAAGCATTTTCCGCTGCAAAGGATAAACTAATATCGTTAGTTCGACGGCGAAGAAAACCACCAGTGATTTCATCACTGGCGCTGCCATCTACGAAAATTATGCCTACAAATGTTAGTAAAATAATAAATAACGCAGTAGATCAGAAATTAGCATCGTTGGCGACCAGCAACCCAGATGATATCACAAACATGATAGCGGGAAGTGGCTTAAGATCCCGACAGAAATCTCGATTTAGATCAAGGAATATATAATAAAATGTTCACACGGACACTTGATCCAGCTTTTGATATGGACTCCCCAGTGTGTAAAGATGATTCTGTACGCAATTATCAATTCTATTCTTATCACGCAGTACAACCTGATCTTCGATCAAGAATCGAACTTCAAGTTCATGATACCAGTAAATATTTTCTAGCCGCTGAAGCATTTATCGAAGTAGAAGGAGAACTTGTAACAGCTGCTGATACTCCTGCTGTACCAGCACCATATCCAGATGGTACCAATGTCGGTTTTGTCAATAATGGTCTCATGGCGCTATTTGAGAGTGCAAGATATATGATTGATGGAAGAGAGATTGAGCCTATAGAACGCGATGTTGATGTAGCCACAACAATAGTAGGGCTAGCAAGATATTCCGATGATTATACAAGATCGGCAGACCCTTCTATGATGTTTGCAAAGGATGCTAAAAATACTACTGGAAAAATTCAATTTATTGTAAGACGACCAAATGATCGTGCTGCTGCTCCTATTCCTATCGAGGATATGATTATAAATACTAATCCCAACTACAACCTAGGAGCTGCAACACTCATATCAATGTTGCATTGAGCGCGTAAATCATTTTCATGTGCGATTCCACTGCATCATATATTTGGATTTTGCAGAAATGTCCGAAACGTTATCTATGGAGCAAAGCATACAGTTCTACTCGTGCGAAAGGGTAATGATAATGATGCAATTTGGAGGGTTCCAGCAGATGTTGCAAATCCAGGTAATGATGCCGGTAAAGTCATTTTAACAAAACTATCATTGTGGATGCCAGTAATGACTCCAGCACTCGCCGCAGAAGAACGATTACTATCACTTATGGATGCAGGAGGAAAATCATTACTAAGTTGGCTAACAACAACAACAACAGATACTAAGCAATCAGCTGTTAATGGTATATTTACATCGAACCTGGCATCACAACAAGGTGGTTCAGCTCCGCGTCATATATTTATTGCGTTACAGGATATGACGAGAGTTGGCGATCAACGCTTCAGCCATATGATATTCGATCGATTAGGTGTTACTGACGTCTCGCTGAGAATAAATGGCCAGCAAGAACCATCCGAGGATATACAACTTAATTACGGTGAAAACCATATTGCACGAGTTTATCATCGTCTGTTGTCATATATGGGACGCGATCAAAATGTTGATACTGGTCTACAAATATCACAACATGATTTTAGTACCCTTTATCCGATCTATTACTTTTCGTTGGAACATCTTGATTTAACAAGACAGTCCGTCGTTGATATACATTTTAGAGCTACTGTGCTTCGTGGTGTTATCCCCGAATATAGAGCGGTTGCTGTCATTCTCAGCGAGAAATCAATGCTACTCGAAGGTGTTGGTGGACGAATGAGAGTAATTGATGCACCAGTAGAAAACATGTAGTATTTTCCAAAAACATGTAACAATTAGATCAATCTATTATTAATATAATGTCATATAGTCATATTAGTGTTACGTTAACTCCTGGTCAAATTAAAAAATTGCAATCAGAATCAGCTAAAAAATGTGGAACCATGATAACGCTGAAACACAAGCAGATGTCTGGTGGTCAGAATAAATTGTCGCTGACAACTCGTCAGATAAAACACTTCAATAATGCTTTTAAAGATAAAAAAGGTGTTCAGATCAAACTTTCTGCAGCTGCGATCAAAAACATCATAAAATCAGGTGGTATATTTCCGTTGTTAGCTGTGTTACCAGCGCTACCTGCATCAGCAGTCCAAGCGGTAGCTAAAGCGGCAGCGTTAGGAGCCGCTGGTACCGCGGCAGGGATGGCACTAAAGAAAGCTACCAGGCAGGGATACATAAAAAGGGAAAGGGTCTTAGACTACCAGGAACATGGTACAAAGGAAGCGGCCTGAGAATACCGGGAACTGTTTATTAACTCCGATATCTTCGATATTGCCTATGTCAAATTTTGATTTACTCGATGCCGCTAAAAAAACTAGCGATTAAAAACTTTAGAGGTGTCTTTATGAAAGATCAGTTGCCGGCACAACCAAACAGCGTTGAAACCGGTATTATTAATCTCGATAACAGCACCGGACCTGGAACCCACTGGGTTGCATACGTGATTGATCCGCGTGTAATCGTTTATTTCGATTCATATCGGTTAGCGCCGCTTTAAGAATTTATGCGTTATATAAACCGCTTAAAAATTCCTATCTGGTATTCTACGCTACCAACACAGAAAATAAATGACCCACCAATATGCGGTATAGAAGTATTAAATGTCCTTGACGCTATTTCATCATCAAGAAAACCACCTCATCAAGTCGTAAATGAATATACTAGTAGTCGCTTTTTAGAGAGAAGTAATATACTATAACATGGTTTATATTTGGGGACGAGCTTTATCAGCGCTGAAAAAACCCACCACGGAAATATCTGCAACCGGTGATGTAAAAAACATTATCGAAGATGAAATAGCTGAGATGTTGAACTTAGCAAGTGTTGATCCCAATGAAATGGTTGTATTTCAAGATCGTCAGGGTAAATTGAAAACGAGTAATGTTTCTCTTGATGATATTTTAGTTAAACAACGTAACGCAGTAGAAGATGCTATCGCGTTGTTTTCCAATCAGGGTAAACTCAAACCAGGCGCACTTGTTTCAGCAATCACAGATAAAATTTTAACACTCGATAACAATTATATATCCTCGGCGAATTCATTGAAATCAATCAATGATAAGTATGACGATCATATAAATACATTTAATAAATTTACTGATTTACAAAACTCCATCATGGACAATATTGATAAACCCGTGTTAGAACTTTTTGGTAATCCCCCAGTGACCTCACGGAAGCTCACAGAGATAAAAACTTCTATGTTAGAGTTTGCAACACTTCAATCCAGATATGAAGATCACGTTGAAAAGTTTACATCATTTCGTTAAAATATCATTGATAATATTTTTGCAACCACGTTGGATAAAACTGACATAAAACTCCCTGATATTAAAACATCCATCGATGATCTTAAAGCAACCAGTAATGAAATACCCGCGATTAATCGGCGAATAGAAGCTATCAACGCTGATATTAAAAAGACCAACGATATTATCAAGGATGATTTACCGAGGATGATAACAATCATTGAAAAAACAAAAATTACTCACGAACAAAAAAATAGCATAAATAACGTGTACGCGATTAAACACGGATTAATTGCGTGGACTCCTACAAACAATATGTTAAGTATCACTGCAACCGTCATGGGTATTTATCGATTAACGCTACTGTCACCAATTCAATTTAATATTTCATCAACGAGTTCATCTGGGGTCAACAATATAATATCAACAATCATCAACAAGGGAACAACTGAACGATTCACAATAATATCCACTGATAATAATTTGGTTAGTATTTCAGTAACATGGTATGTGCAATTCGTAGCGGATTTAAGTAAATAACTAAATTGAATTATGTTGTAATAAATAAGATGTCATCACAGCAATATCGTTATGATCAGGTCATAGAATTTCAAACTAAACTCAAAACACTCACTGAGGGGTTTCAAGTAAAAATAAAAAAAAATACCGACGAAGAATCACCGCAGTAGATGTTACAGTGTACTCGGTGAGTGGTGTAATCACCGGAGCTGGTATTATACTCTCCTCGGTGACAACGATTGCTCCGATAGCTGTTCCAATTTGCATATCAGCGGTGACAACAATCGCAGGAATTATTTCAATAATAACAAAAAAATATCATCATGCAGCCAACGCAAACTGCAGGATTACGCAGTTAAATTTCATGTTGTGTCAACGGCGTACTCGCAATTATCCTCGATGACAGTCCCGGATTACCCATTAGGCAGAGTAGGCAACTGCCTATGGGCCCCGCGACTTTTATGGGCCCCAAAAGTTCGACTGCCTATGTGCTTAATCCGGCGCTGCTCGATGATATCGTCGTCACTCGATGACACATTAATATCAGATAGTGAGTTCTTAGCGATGGTACGTATTTATGATTCTGCGATGTCAAAATTAGAGCGACAACATGAGTATAATAACAATGACAACACCGCAAGAACTACTTCAACGAATAGCGGAAAATACAACATCGGTAAAAACCAGCATGATCTCAATAACCTCAACGAATCCTGAATTCAGTGTGAATTTCCCTACTCCGATTCCCGTGAAGGAGATAGCGTTAGCAAAATTACGAGTGTATCACAGTTGGCCTAACATTAAATCAGCACTATTTGGTGGTCAGCAACCGAATAATTCCTTGGTGTTTGCGAATAAGAATAAACAAGACGGAACTCCAGACTGGAACGTTGTTTCGCTACCATCTGGGTCATACCAAATTGAACAAATCAATAACGAATTTCAACGTGGAATAAAATCAATTACTGGAAATGAATCGAAAATCGCTATAACAGTTCATGAGCCAACGTTATAATCTGCCATTGAGATAAACTCACCCAGTTATGTCGTAGATATCTATCAGAGTTCTATAAGAACAATACTGGGTTGGCCTGAAAACCCACCTCGGACATCCTTACAAATACCCCCAGAACCACAAAAATCCGACTATAATTCTGATAAGAAATCATATCATGATGCAAAGATATCATACGATACAAATTTTAGAGTTTTAGTTTTCTTTTTTTGGCGTTTAGAAGAAGGACCAAGCGTTGTTGGATGGTTTCAACCAATTCAAAGTAAAATCAACGAACACTTTATAATAATAAATAATGAATTTGAAATACATAGAAATATATTGCGAGAAAAACTTTCCAAAGAATCACCGCGAGATGAGATCATCAAATACATAGAAATATGTAACCAAATTATCGCTGATATGGAAGCATTTAATTCATGGATTATTCAAATAATCTTAAATGCTGTAAATCCTAAATCAAGAACATAATTTGCAAAAACATATAATATACACATAGAGAATATTTCAGCATTTAAACTCCCCGGGTATAATGTAGATCAATTTAAAAAAAATCAACCAATGATCTCCCTGATGAGTACTTTCCACGAATACCTGCCGCATGGAAAAAATGCATCAACCACAAACAACTATCTTGACATATAATAATGATCCAGATGGTGGTGGTAGGCATATCGCTCCTCAAAATGTGAATATATACTCGGTGATTGCATTGAATTTAGTATGTGATGTTATCGAAGGAAATTACCAAATAAATCTCGAGCGATCAAATCAAGCCCAGCAGGGATATATTTTATATTCATTTGCACCAACAGCTCATCCAGGGTTTCTAATTATTGAGGATCCAACTAATCCAGTCTATATGCGATGTCATAATGATTCGTTAACGAGAATTAATTTCAAACTCACTGGCCAGTCCAATAATCTGATTGATTTACGAGGTGAGGTTTTACAAATTAGTCTTTTTGTGAAATGGTAGCAACTCTTATCGTGAAAGAGATTGTTAACCCATAGCAGCAGAGGGGTGGGGTGGGGGTGGGGTGGGGTGCGACAACGACTTCGCGTCCTTATTTTTTTATTCTGTTTTACCAAATAGACGCTTTTTTTACGATTTCGAGGAAGTCTTGGTTTGCCAAATTGACGCCTCTAAAAAGTTGTACAGTTCGCCCCCTCTGCTGCTCACTGCGACCAACATTTCGCATTTTATTGGCCTATGTTACGTTTTTTATTTACTTGATGATCAAATAGGTTATGTGTGTGTGTGTGTGTGTGTGTGTGTGTGTGCGTGTGCGTGTGCCTAGATTCAGTAAACATGGTGATGCAATACATTTTTTCATGAGTACTACACACTCATCACAGAAGCGAGTCGTTCTGTCAAATATATCATGCTTTTTAAATTAAAAAAGTGTTTAAAGTTTATTTCTTAAGCTGTATTCATGCTAGAAGCATTCGTTTAGATGATTTTATGCATCTCTATTATATACTTTTATGGCAAAAGAATGTTACTGTAACATGCTTTTTAAATTTTACTGGTTTAGGTTCAACTTTGTTTGCTTACATGATGACTGAATGTGTTTATATACTGCTATACTTAGATTTATGAAACTTTGTGAATATATGCATCCTGATGAATATTAATCCCCCATAAAAATGCAGGTCCTTGTAACTCATATTTTAGGTTTCACTGACTGTTTAAATTTTGTTTATTTAAGCTTAATTTCAAGCTCTTTTCATGATAGAGTTATCAAACTATATATATATATATATATCTTTAACATTTTACTAACTTAGATTAAGTTGTGTTTAGCTAATGACAACATGTTTTGCAACTTATTAATATACTGTTAAATCTAGAATCATTAAATTTGGCAAGGTGATGCATTTTGATGAGTTCTACAATTTTATCACATAATGAGGTCACTGAGACTTGTATTTCATGCTTCCATGATTTGTTCACAGCCTCAAGTACTGTTTATGTCATTGTCATCACATTAGGTGATCGTATGCATCTTTACTGGTGCCACACCTTTACAACAATATAGGTTATTGTGACTGACATTTAACATTTTGTCTCAGATTATGTTTTTGCATGTAGCTCAGGACTACATTGGTGTTTTATTGTACTGTATTTTTTAATTAATGTTTTATTTTACTGTATAATACTACAAAAACTAGAATCGTGAAACATGGTCAGATGATTTTGATAAATACTATACGTTGAAATTCAGAGTATGTCACTGTGACCCATATTTCACATTTCACCAACTTTGGTTCAATTTAGTGCTTTTACTGTTCATGCTGTAATTATTAAATTGGGTGATTGTAAACATATCTTGTAGTACCACATCAATACCCCAAATGTCAATGTAACCTATAATTCACATTTAACTGGAGTGACCCCGAGTGGCCGAGTGGTCTAAAGCGCTGTCCGTTACAGATCACTGCATCTCACCTCTGTCTGCGTGGGTTCGAGTCTAGGATTCGGCTAATGTGGGTATGTGAGAAAGCCTGTATGTAACTTCTCGTGGGTCGGTGGTTCTTTCCGGGGTGTTTCCGGATTCTTCCTCCACCATTAATACTGGCCGCCATGTATAGCCTATCTTGTGCTGAAAATGGCTTTAAACCATAAAAACAAACAAAACAAGCATTTGACTGGATGCAGTTAAGTTGTAGCTCATGACAGCATGTTTTTCATACCACTTTATACATACCATCCAATATATAGAATGATAAAACTTGAGGATGCATCTCTTTTAGCATTGTATGTACTTCCTCATTTCAGTAATATTAAGACAATATTGGCCATATGTAATGATTGACAGTCTTAAATTGTGTATGCTAATTAAAATTAGAAATAAATTTATTATTCAAAGAAAAAACTCATTTTTACCATGAACAACTGTTGCAAACGTGAACTCGCCAGAAACAAACTCCTGCATGATGATTTGCATCATCTATGTTACCATCTTTTTTCAATAAACTATCATCCTATATTTCATTATTTAACTTGTTGCAGTTTTCTCATGGCATGCTGTCTACACACTATCATGACAGGAATGATGAAACTTGGTGAGTGGATGCAGCATGATCAGGTTGTCAATCCTCTTTGTCTTGTGATGTCGTTGTGACCTATATTTTATGCTCAGTGACTTAAAAGCATTTGTTTAAAGTTTATTCTTGTTTATGTTTCCATCATCAATAATGATAATTGGATGCATATATAGTACTGTAACACCCACAAAAACAAAGATGGTCACTTTGGCCTATATATTAAAGTGTTTTATCCATGCTAGACACACTTATAACGCTCGGCATTAAGATGTCAGGACTAGTCAGCGTGGTGTCAGGATAATGTGACTTGGTGGGACATCATGCTTCGTGCTTGTGGCATCATCCCCCAGTGCTAGGCATCACTATAAACTGTCACACCGTAGACATCATAGTAATATGACTCAGTTTTAAAAAAGCTACATTCAAAATCAGAATCACACACACACACACACACACACACGCACACACACGACTTCTGTACTAATGCAACAGCAAATCATATAATATTCATTTTTGCCTATCAGTAGGTGGCTAGGTAGGTGTTCACACAATATATAAACGTAATAATAGCTCAACGTTTCAAATTTTCAGTTGATTAAAAGTATATCTAAAGATAAATGATTGCCAACAAAAATGTATTGTTAGAAAAAGGACAACTATCGCTTGAGTCGCATTTTATTTTCTTCCTGATAATTCTTACTTTGCCTAGTGATTACAATCTGGTTATCTCGTTCATTGATGTACCTTTCAAATTAGGCGATTTTATTGAATATGGATGATTTGGGAGCAAACATTTATACCTTGGAGAAATTCAAATTTTACAAAAGTTTAAAATATCTCCTTATCTAGTACTATGAAAGTATTACAGAATGTCATCTGTATATCGATTTTGTGTGGAAATTTTATAATGTTACACTCATTGATTGAATAGCATGGCACAGTTAGCTGAAGAGAGGGAGAGAGAATGTTTTCCGAAATCCTATTGGTATAAAAGATATTAAATATGTAATTATATATAACATGAGATAAGCAAAACGTTTGTACACTCGATAAGAAGTAATTTATGCGCACATTCAGTTCATATGTATTTGGTATACAGACGTTTTGGTGGACAAAACGTTTTCTTCTTTCTTATTCGATGTATATAATCTTGCAGGTGTGTTTTTGCCTTGTGGAATGGACAAATCTAGTTCGTAAAAAAATCGTTAATACAATGTTTTTTGAGGTGGAAAAAGAAACATTATTATAAAAAAGTAATGACCATCGATGGATGAACTAACCCCTGTATTGCACTGGTCCAATAATCAGTCAGATTATCCAGTCATTAAATACCATGCTGGTATTCTCTCTTTGGGATGTTGTTTCTATTTAAAAAATAGCACAAAAAACCCAAACAAAAAGAAAACAAAAAAAAAAACAACAATACCAAAATACAAAACAACACACACCCAAAAAGGTACCCCTTCCCAATATAATGATACAAAACAACAAAAAATCACTTCTATTACGTCTGGATGACCCTTTGATAACAGGAATATAAAGCCAAAAATTACGGGATAAACCAAGGCAGCAGGCCCTCACCTGGGGGGGGGGGGAAACCATGGCACTTGTCAGGGGCCCGAGCTAGATAGGGGCCCGCGTTTTAAAATATACGCACATATTTGAAACACGAAAGGGGTCCGAACTCTGTCAGCTGCCTGGGGCCCAGAATTTCCTAGGTGCGGGCCTGAAGGCAGTATGGACAATGTGGCAAAAGTTGGAAAGTCTGTCACGATGTCACAAATGCTGATTTATGGCCAATATGGCGTTGTCTTGGAGTAGATGGATACCGAAGAGCGGATGGGTGGTTCCACTACATTTGACCACACTTTAGAGAATAGGCGCCTGCATCATAGGTTGGGGGGTGGGGGTGGTGTCAAGTGACAGGATAATGTGATTGGATGGGACAAGGTGCTATATATTTCCGGCATGATCCCCGGGTGCTAGACATGATAAACTGCCACACTGCAGACATCGCAACGATATGACTGAAAAATTGCTAAAGCAACGTTAAATTCAAATCACACACAACTAGACCATCTAATATCCAGATTTAGCTTTTGCATTGTATACTATTTTCTTTTTTCTGTGCGTCAACAAGATTTTGCAATGATTTGTCACTCGTTTAACAAGTGATTTATGTTATCATGTCATAAATCTGCTGTGAATTCTTTCTGTACCAGATCAGCTACATACTTCAGGTTTCAGGATGTACTCGGACAAGACCGGGAGTACTATTCATACAATCCGTGTTTTCCGTTCGCTGAGGAGATTGTAAAGATACCGATGTAACTGAAGACCCGTTTTCTAAGCTAGTAAATATATCCTGCGTGATTACAGAGAGTAAATATTGACTGATGTTACATTCCGTAGTAATGGCTGCAGACAGAATTTGTGAGCCCCTAGGAAATGTTCTCCAGAAGGTCCATATTACTTTTAAAAAAATCTTATCTGCGGTAGGGGGCTTCCTAACTGTTGCTGGCCCCGAGAATTTTGTTCTATGTGTGATACACTGTTCGTGGCCGTGCCGGTAATTATGTTGTTGTTGTTTTAGGGTTTAACACCATTTTTCAGCACGCGATAGGCTATACATGGCGCAAGTATTAATGATGGAGAAAGAACCCGGGAATACCCCCGGAAAGAACCACCGACCCACGAGAAGCTACTGGCAAGGTTTCTCACATATCCACATTGGCCGAATGTTAGACTCGAACCCACGCAGACAGAGGTGAGATGGCAGTGATACGTAACGGAGCGCGCTTTAGACCACTGGGCCACTCGGGGCTCCGCCGGTAATTATAAACATGGACATTATATGCATGCTTGCTTTTGGAACAATGTCAGATACAAGTCATTACAAACCCTTTCGTTTTCAGCTTGGGTTTAATGTATATTTGCTGCTCGTTGAATTTTATTTAAACTTGGTATGCTAAATGGAGCGGTTTGTGTTCATACGCAATTCGGTTTTGCTTATACTCTCCTACCCCATTACTGCATAATCTTCTTAAAAAAGAGGATGAACCAGGATTATGCTGAGAAGTCACATTTTTATTAGGAAGAAGCTTGTTATCATTTCTCCCTCTACTCTGGATGAAGAATTTAATGGTGGTGGTGGGCAGGGGGATTTCGGCTTTATGTGTTATATAAATGGGTAGTGTAGATGCGCGTTAAGGTTATTCCTATCTCGACCGATTAGATGGCTTTATGGTTAGAGAGTCTGCTTCGGATGAAGGAGGTCGCTGGTTCGAACCCCAGCTGAGTCATACCAAAGCCTAAACTAAAAATCTTATTAACAGCTGCATCGGGTGGCGCTTAGCATTAAGATGTCAGTGCTAGGATTGTCGGCCTGGTGGCAGGATAATGTGACTGTGTCGAACATGGTGCAAAATGTATGTGGCATGATGTCCTAGTGCTAGACATTGTAACAACATGACTAAAAATTGTTAAAGCTACGTTAAAATTCCAATATAAAACACACACACGCACACACACACACACACACACACACACACACACGCATACCATTCTCAGCTATCTCAATTTTTTGGTTGTGTCTCGAAGATTGGTCAAAACTGTAGAAATGTGAATAGTCAAATTTTATCAAGTAACTTGTTATCACCTTTCCTAAACTTAAGCGGGCATTTATTTGACAATTTATATAATAAATTAATGATAATTGTTGATGTGATGTATTTTTATTTCCATCTCATTTTCTGTTTTAAAACTAAGCAATATTTTTTTTAAAAAGTCATCCGAAACCAGGCAATTTTGAGAAATCAGGTGGGTGTAATGTTCTATTTTCCTCAAGGTCAGAAAGGTTGCATGTGCGTTGTCATATGTTCTTAAGGATTGCAAACGTGTACAAAGAGGTTTTACCTTTATTTTCCTGTTGCTAAGGTGCGCGATTCGATCTAGGTTGATTAATTTCTTTCTTTACTCGTTTCAGTCTTGTCTAATTGACCAGAACTTGCAGAAGCATTAACATTGGGAACGCCGACATTGCCGATTTCTTTTATGATGCTTTTCACCAACGTATCCTTGTGCAATACGCAAACGGACAACCTTAAATTGCCATAAGGTTCAATTAGTCCTGCCGATAAATGCAGTACCAAAAGCTGCGACCACAACATAATCATTACTACTAATCTTTTTAGCATGGTATAGTACAAACTTATCTGATTTATATTAGAAAATTGCATGATGGGTAAAAACTCAAGATTGTCTAATCATTTTAATAGATTGCTTATTTTTTCGCTTTTGCAGGTTTTATCTCTGTATTTTTCTGTATATTTATCATTATTACACAGTATATTTATCGTTATTACACAATATATTTATCATTATTGCACAGCATATTTATCTTTATTACACAGTATATTTGTTGTCTTCAGGTAATGTCCTACGTGTTGCTTTTTCAGTGCCACCCTTGTAATTTTGATCTGCGATTACGATGCAGTATCTCCAGTCTTTGTTTCAATAGGCTCGCTCGGTGCAATACCAGTTTTTCTAAATGTATGTATGTATGTATGTATGTATGTATGTATGTATGTATGTATGTATGTATGTATGTATGTATGTATGTATGTATGTATGTATGTATGTATGTATGTATGTATGTATGTAGTCGTTGACTGTGATGTTTGGCTCAGAATACGGTTTTCTTGGGGTTGGCTGATACATTATTGCAGTCTTCTGTATGTTGATCGTAAGGCCGAAGTTGGTGCAAGCATCAGCGAACTTGTCAACGATGCTTTTAGAACCATAATCAAATAGTAAATCTCTGACGATGTCTGTCGTGACCATAATTTTTGTCGAAGCCTCCTGATGTTGAATAGTTTGCTATCAATTCGATAAATGGTGCCAATTCCCAAGTCACCATATCTAAATACATCAGTGAGCATGGCTGAGAACATGAAACATAAAAATGTTGGCGCCAATTCACAACCTTCCTCCTGTGACCAAGTGGTTAGAGCGTCCGCCGTGGAAGCGGGAGGTCGTGGGGTTCGATCCACGGTCGAGTCATGCCAAAGACTTTACAAAAATGGTACTAACAGCTGCCCCGCTTGACGTTCATCATTAAGAGGTTAGTGTTAGTGTTATCCTGGTGTCAGGATAATGTGACTGGGTGGGACATCATGCTACACGTCTGCGTCATGATGCCCCAGTGCTAGACATCACTATAAACTGTCTCACTGCAGACATCGTAGCGATATGACTGAAATATATTGTTAAAAATCCTAATCAAACAAACAAACTATAAATAATTTTTACTCTAATTAATAATAATAATAATAATGAGGACTTTGTATAGCGCCTAATCTTTCGAAGCTATAAGCGCTTTACACCATCAATAATGATATGACTACACTACAGAACAACAAATAACAAAAACAATGAAATTGGAAAACATAAAAACATGCTGAAAACATATAAGATACAAAACATTATTAGGTCGCTAAGTTTGTCCCTGCAGTCGAAACAGGTGAGTCTTAAGAGCTCTCTTAAAAGGGACCACTGTGACTTTGTTTCTAATTTCAATGGGCAATTCGTTCCACGTCGCCGGGCCCTGGTGTGCAAATGAACGTTGTCCATATGACTTTGTTTTCACCTTGGGAACAATGAGTATACGATTATCAGAAGAAGAGCGTAATGATCTAGCTGGTGTATACACATGGGTGAGGCTGGATAGGTATGTTGGTCTGGAGTCTGTCATTGAAACATAGCACAGAGAACAAATTTTGTGTTTGATTCTGTATCGAATTGATAGCCAATGTAGGGTACAGAGCAGTGGTCAGGTGAGCTCTGATCAAGGTACTCTAAAGATTATCCGTGCAGCTGTGTTTTGAACTTTTTGAAGTTTCTGGAGTAAATATTGTGACTAACCAGACAGAATGGAGTTACAATAGTCCAGTCTTGAAAGTACTATTGACCACACAAGTGTTTTAGTGGCATCAACTGAAAGATATTTACGAATGAAAACTGATGCATCTCAGTTCAAGATATGCAGCCCTGCAGATGTTCATGACATGTTGGTGCAATGTGAGAGTACCGCCTAGAGTAACACCTAGGTTTCGTACTGACTGTGAATTTAATGTTGGTGTTGCTGATATTTATTGTCTGAGGTAAAGGATGTGAATGAGAAAGTCTTTGTGTTGTGATCAGAATAGCCTCAGTTTTATCATCATTCACCTTCAGCTTGTTACATGTCATCCAATATTTCACATCAGAAATGCACTTCTCTACTCCATGGATGGTAGCATCAACTTTAGTTGGGTGGCTAGACTTGTATATTTGGGTGTCATCAACATACAATTGGTTCGACACTGGGTGATGATCTATGACATTTGAGAGCGGCTGAGTATACAAAATGAAGAGAACAGGTCCAAGAACAGATCCCTGTGGAACACCACAACATACGTCAACTGGGCTGGAGTGTATTCCATTTGCAGATATAATTTATATCCTGTTAACTAAGTAGGACTTGAACCACTGTAAGGCTATATTCTGAATGCCAAATACACGCTGGAGACGGTGATGTAATATATCATGGTCTATTGTGTCAAATGCTGCAGATAAATCCCAGAGAGAATGTCACTAAATACTTTCAGAAGAGTAGTTTCCGTACTGTGGCAATGGCGATATGCAGACTGTACATTGCTAGAAAGACTGTTTGAATTCAAATGAGATACAAGCTGAGTTAGAACAACCTTTTCTAAGATTTTTTATATGAATGGGAGGTTAGAAACAAGGCGGTAGTTCTTTAAATCGTTATGGTCCAGTGTTGGTTTCTTCAGCAGTGGCTTTACGATGGCAGTTTTGAAAAAAGATGGGAAGTCCCCTGATGAGAGAGAGAGAGAGAGAGAGAGAGAGAGAGAGAGAGAGAGAGAGAGAGAGAGAGATATTAATAACATCAGTTAGTGAAGGCAATATTGGGTCTAAGCACTCAGGCAGCAGTGATGTCGGAATTGGATCAAGTTCACAAGACTTTGGTGCACTTTTCATCACGATTGTCCGTACTAAATCAATAGAAACAGGTTCAAATGCTCCTAACGGTTGTCGCTGAAAGTCTGCATCATAACTGTATGGTGACGAATCAGTTGAAATTGTGCTGTCAATCGAATCTCTAATGGTTTGTACTTTGTCATCGAAGGAATTTGCAAATTGGTCTAGTAGGTCTAGTGGAGAGAAGGTTGTTGGAAATGGTGTACATTTGTTCCTTGACATTAGTTTGTTAGTTATCTCGAAGAGGTCTTTGCAGCTGGAACTCTCCATGATTGTAGTACTGTAGTGGGATGATTTGGCTAAATGGACTATGTTTGTGACTTTCTTCTTAGCGGCTTCGTAGATTTGTTCATGAATAGTGAGTCTGGTGGAAAGCCAAAGCCTCTCTGCTTTTCGGCGATGTCTTTCAGCAGTGCGAAGCTGGTCCCTAACACTGCTATACCATGGAGAACACTTTTTTATTGATACTCCGCATTTGGTGGCTGGGGCATGTTTTTCAAGCAATGAACGCAGGCAGTTATCAAGTTGTTCCGCTGTTGGATGTAAGAAAGTTGTTAGGTTTTCTTGGATGTCATACATGAATTTGGTTCTTTTTATCACACGGAGGTTTCTCTTAGTAGCAAAAAGAGGTGGAGGGTTAGGGACTGATACGTCGAAATGGCATATAATGCAGAGGTGATCCGATGCAAGTTCGTGGGATACAAGGGTGGATTGCAGAATATTATCATCAGGTCTATAAAGAAACCAGTCTAAAATGTGACCAAGTTTATGGGTAGGTTGGTTAACTGACTGTTTAAGATTGAAAACAGGAATGGAATCTAGGCGTTTTGACATGTATGGTTGACCAGGACAGTAAAAGTGAAAGTTGAAATCTCCAAGAATAATTAGGTTGCCACCTATCGAATTTCCATACTCTAGAAGATTTGGAGACTGCTCCAAAAAGAGAGATTCAGTCAGCTTGTTTTTCTACTAGGAAGAGGACGGTAGAGACAGAAAAAATGGACTGACCTTTGTTCCAGTGTGAGCGTTGTTTGGACTAGTTCAACCGATGTGTAGCAGAAATTGAAGGTTGTGTTGTACTTAAGGCATTTGATCATGGAATTCTTTATAATTACAGCAATTCCACCGCCGCGAGAGTTGCGGGGGAACGACTTGATGGAGTAATCGGTGGGTGTTAAATCCGCACACTTACATTCATCACCTGCGGAAGGTAACCAAGTTTCTGTCAGGAAGAAGACGTCAATATTCTGGTCGTTGATAAAATTAACAATTTCTGTGCGCTTTTCCGGTGAGCCTACTGAATGAGCGTTGAATAATGCAATACGTAGTGGTATCCATATAACAGCTGACACAACGGTTGACGATTTAAGAGGAATTTGAACCAGGTTATTAAAATTAACGGCAGAATTTTAAAGTTGTTTATCCGTTACGGGCGAAAGGGAGATAACTGGAATTCTTATTCCTGTTCTACGCCGGCTTGCTTTGAAAGAACGTTTTGTTTTTTCGATTCCGTTTACATTTAAGAAATGATGAATTTATTCCCAGTTCGTACATTAATACATGACTACAGATCTCACAACTTCCCATTCGACTATCGACCTCTGAGTTGCATGGTTTCTCCTCATTAACGTTTCGTAAAGTACCGACAGTATTTCACTCTGTGAAACTATACAATTTAACCACCCTAATACATACAACTATTTTTAGTACTCAACCTTAGGCCAGTCAATGTAATTTTAACCCACATTGCGCCTGTAACTCTACACCCTTTTTGTTTATTCCATTCTATAATATAACAGTCTACAATAATAAATACTGCACCTGGAGTCACATAATCAATTCACACAATTAGGTTTAATAGAGGCTACTGAACGACAATGACAGTACATATGGATCTGGCCTGAATTCACCCAAAGTAAACCATGACATCATGAATCTCATTAACACTTCACTCCGTGACGTTTGCTCCTAGTAACTAGTTAATTGTTCGGTCCAAGGACCCCAGCACCGACCTCCCATAATCAAACAAGAAATCACAACAACAACAAAAATCCTTAAAATGGAGTGCTATAAACAAATGCGCATATATTGACCTCTGTATTTTGTGTAACGTTTGGTACATGACTATCTATATTGTGGTTCACTTTTGGCTCTTTGATTTTATTTTGGTATAGTTTTTTGATTCAAGATTTTATTTATATCAAACTTATTTATATCAAACTAATAATAAACCTCTTTACCAGTTTGGATCAAAGATTGATTGGCTGGTTAAGTCGAGTGGTTAAGTACTGCGACATAAATCACGTGATAACGAATCATGAAATATGAATCATGAATTTGAATAAATACAATTGCTCATCTCTCTCTCTCTCTCTCTCTCTCTCTCTCTCTCTCTCTCTCTCAACACTCCATCTTTTAGGACTTGTTGTAACGTTTGGAATCTTTTGGAATAAATTCATAATACGACACATTACTCTTAAAGTTTCATTGTATAACCGATAATTAAAGTGTTTCATAAGTTTTACATAACTTGATGGTTTCGCTTTTTTCTGTTACTTAGTTCATGACCATAGAGTCGTAACAATATATGAAAAGTGTTATTTTTGTAATATTTATTGTTCTCTAAATCGCTGTACCTTTTGTGTCTTAATTTGTTCTACCTTTTTATTTCTTTGAAACTGTCAATAACTTTAATGCCGATCGATACAAAACATAACGTTCTATAAAATCGTCTGCACTTGCAGCACATTCGATCCTGCAAGAAAACACTTCTTACGTAATATAGATAAAATACACTGAGTTTACAATGTTGGGAGGAGATCAAAAATAGCACTGTACTGTACGAGTGAATTCAAAGCTGACTTGGAAGAAGCTTACAAATGTAATTCCCTATCATGTTCTAGATTTTGATGTGGGTTTATCGTTTTACGTTCTGAAAGACTGTTCTCTGAGATTGTTTAGTAGGAAATGACTTTTGTGAACGGTTTACAATGCTCGATAAGCAATCAAATATATATATATATATATATATATATATATATATATATATATATATATATATATATATCATCACTGGCTTTCTTTCGTCAGCAGCTTTTAATATATTGAATAATATTCTGGTATTCAGAAAGGTTTCTGCAGGATAGTCCTGTTTTTGTTGGCGACTGATTAAACATAAACTCAATTGCCAAATACGTACTATAACGATATGAAAGAGTGACGATATGTGAAGAAGACTGTCACGCGTTACAAAACATGGACCTACGTGTCTGAGCTAAGAAAGAGAAAATAATAAACTTAAAATAGGTTAAAACAAAGCAGAGACCACGCATCGCTGGAAATAGCCGGGCTGTCAAGAGAGTCTTATTTGCATTGTTTTTCTATGTATGTATAATACCATCATACATTGTTTATTTATGATTATGCCATTAGGTCTGTATTTATATTTTTATGCTTCGGCACGATAGAAAAGTTCATGAAAATGTTTGCTCTGGAGATTTGAATAGAAACTAATTTCATAAACAGAGAAAACGTGAAAAAAGCTCAGAGAAATACATGTTTATATCTCGTTTTACTAATTCAAATTCCTCTTAAAACGTCAACCGTTGTGTCAACTGTTATATGGATACCACTACGTATTGCATTATTCAACGCTCAATCAGTAGGATCACCGGAAAAGCGCACAGAAATAGTCAATATTATCAACGACCAGAATATCGACGTCTTCTTCCTGACAGAAACATGGCTAAAAATATCAGACGATGAACCCAAGTGTGCGGATTTAACACCCACCGATTACTCCATCAAGTCGTTCCCCCGCAACTCTCGCGGAGGTGGAATTGCTGTCATCACAAAGAATTCCACGATAAAATAAATGCCTTAAAGGTAGATCTGAGACTCCCTTATCACTTAACTCTAAATTATTAAATATCATGTTTTATATAATATCTGAAAATTTCTATCCTATGCGATCAACGGATATCGAGATATTTATTTTAAATGTACATGTCATGAATATTCTCTGTAAATCAAGTACAACTTCGGCAGTTTCCGTGAGCTCAGGCCGTGTGACGTCACAAGAGGATCCCGACATTGCAAGGAACCATTGTTGTATAGTTGTCAAGCGTGAAGCGTCTCTTCATTAAATCCAGTGATTTTGTCGTATGTTTAAGAAATTTCTAACATGTATTCCTCTGTTAAAGTTATTAACAGAATATATATTGTAAGTGGAGATTTCCACCAATTGTATTAATTAGTATGGTTATTAAAACAAATAATTCATTTTGTTGTTTTTTGTAAGAAGGAGAGAGGGAAGTGAGTTCTATTTAGATGTCAAATATTGCATTTCTCATAATTGCGCCCCGCCATTCTACTTTCATCGGTCATATTAGTTTTCTTCGGTTATTGAGTTGATATTTTTCCTTTGAAGCTGCAGCGGTGGATATATTACCGCAACTGCAATAAACTTCATTAATAGAGAAGGAAGGTCTGTCGTGTGTATTCCGCGTCTAGATCGCGTGGGAGGAACTTGCTACTTCACCGTAGAATATCTTGTCATTTATCTGGGCTGTGTAAAGCAAATTTTCTGGGTTAAATAGCCCCAATGATTTGTTTTAAAATTTGAGTTATTAATTTTTCCCTTGGTTTGTCGCATAGATGTTAAAAACGTTAAAACTAAAATAAAAAAGGTTAAAAAAACGCATTTTTTTCTCAAGAAAAATAAAAACGAAAAATAAAACGTTAGAGTAGTTTTTAGGCAACACAAAAATCAATAGTTTACTTATTTACACGCCACATACCAGTTTTAAAGTTTCGTACATCAGCACTATGTTGTAGCATGTTTACGTAAAGAATTGTACGCTAGCATCATTGATTCATGATTGAAGGATATTTGTTATCTAGAGTATGACAGAGGACTGCCTGTATGGCCGATGATATAAAAAAATGGAAGTATCAAATATAAAAAACGCAAAAAAAACCCGTAAAAAAAAACGTTTTTATCATCTATGGAACTTTGTCTAAATGTTTGCATTCTAGTATTATCTTTGCTGTCCTTCAATTTCTGGCATACATCGTTTGAACTAGTCCAAACAACACTCACAATGGAACAAAGGTCAGTCCATTTTTTTTGCCTCTACCGCCCTCTTCCTACTATAAAAAAACAAGTTGACTGAATCTCTCTTTTTGGAGCAGTTTCCGAATCTTTTGGAGTATGGAAATTCGATTGGTGGCAACCTAATTATTCTTGGAGATTTCAACTTTCACTTTGATTGTCCTGGAAACCCATACACGTTAAAACTCCTAGATTTCATTCATGTTTTCAATCTTAAACAGTCCGTTAAACAACCCACCCATAAACTTGGTCACATTTTAGACTGGTTTCTTTATAGACCTGATTATAATATTCTGCAATCCACCCTTGTATCCCACGAACTTGCATCAGATCACCTCTGCATTATATGCCATTTCGACGTATCAGTTCCTAACCCTCCACCTTTATTTGCTACTAAGAGAAACCTCCGTATGATAAATAGAACCAAATTCATGCATGACATTCAAGAAAACCTAACAACTTACTTACATCCTACAACAGAACGACTCGATAACTGCCTGCGTTCATTGCTTGAAACATGCTCCAGCCACCGAATGCAGAGTATCAATAAAAAAAGTGTTCTCCATGGTATAGCAGTGTTAAGGACCATCTTCGTACTCCTAAAAGACATCGCCAAAAAACACAGAGGCTTTGGTTTTCTACCAGACTCACTATTCATAAACAAATCCATGAAGCTGCTAAGAAATTAGCCAAATTATCCCACTACAGTACTAAGACCACTGAGAGTTCCAGCTGCAAAGAGCTCTTTGAGATAACTAGCAAACTAATGTCAATGAACAAATGTACACCACTTCTAACTACGTTCTCTTCATTTGACCTTCCGGACCTATTTGCAAATTTCTTCTGTTACAAAGTACTATCCATTAGAGATTCGCTTGACAACACAGTTTCAATTGACTCGTCATCATACACTTGTGATGCAGGGTTTCGGCGGCAGCCGTTGAGGGCATTTGAGCCTGTCTCTGTTAATTTGGTGCGGACAGTCGTGGTGGTGGTGGTGGGGAGGGGGGTGCACCGGGGTCTTTTGGGCTTAGTCTAGTTTCGACATCGCTGCTGTTTGGGTGCTTGGACCCAGTATTGCCTTCGCTGGCTGGTGTTGTTGATGTCTCACTTTCATCTGAGGAGTTCCCGTAGTAGTAGGAACCGAAACTTGGCCATGGCGATTTGAGGAGCTGCAGTCCAGTTTCTGGTCTCCCATTTATATCAAGAGTCTTGCGGAAGGTTGTTCTGACCCGACTTGTATCTCATTTGAATTCAAACAGTCTATTTGGCGGTGTGCGGTCTGTGTATCGCCCTTGCCGCGGTGCTGGTGCTGCTCTTCTGGGAGTGTTTGGGGACATTCTCTCTTTGGATGGTGGAAAGATTACAGTCCTCGCCCTCCTTGGTTTGTCTGCAGCATTTGACACAATATACCATGATATATTGCTTCACCGTCACCAGCATGTATTTGGCATTAAGAAAATAGCCTTACAGTGGTTCAAGTCCTACTTAGTCAACAGGACACAAATTGTGTCTGCAAACTGAAATAAACTCCAGCCCAGTTGATCTATGTTATGATGTCCCGCAGGGGTCTGTTCTTGGACCTGTTCCCTTCATTCTGTACACTCAGCCGCTCTCAAGTGTCATATATCACTACCCAGTATCTCACCAACTGTACGCTGATAAAACCCAAATATACAAGTCTAGCCACCCAACAAAAGTTAATACTACCATCCATGGAGTAGAGAGGTGCATTTCTGATGTGAAATCCTGGATGACGTGTGGCAAACTGCGGATGAGTGGTGGTGTGACTGGAGCTATTCTGATCACAACACAAAGACTTTCTCATTCACATCCTTTACCTCAGACAATAAATATCAGCAGCTCTAACATTAAATTCTCACAGCTAGTGCGAAACCTAGGTGTTATTCTAGACAGTACTCTCGCATTGCACCAACATGTCCTGAACATATGCAGGGCTGCATATTTTGAGCTGAGACGCATCAGGTCCATTCGCAAATGTCTTTCGGTTGATGCCACTAAAACACTTGTGTGTTCATTAGTACATTCAAGACTGGACTATTTTAACTCAATTCTGTCTGGTTCGTCTCATTGTATACTCCAGAAACTTCACAAAGTTCAAAACACAGCTGGTCGGATCAACTATGGAGTACCTCGATCAGATCACACCTCACCACTACTCTGTACCCTACACTTGCGATCAATCCGATACAGAATCAAACACAAAATTTGTTCCCTGTGCTGTGTTTCACTGACCGACTCCAGTCCAATATATCTATCCAGCCTCACCCATGTGTACACACCAGCAATATACTTACGCTCCTCTTCTGACAATCGTATACTCATTGTTTCCACTATCAAATCAAAGTCATATGGACAGCGTTCTTTTGCATATCAGGGCCCGGCGATGTGGAACGAATTGCCCATTGAAATTAGACATAAAGGCACAGTGATCCCTTTTAAGAGTGTTCTTAAAATTCACATTTTTCGACTGCAGGAACAAACTTAGAGACCTAATAATGTTTTGTATCTTATATGTTTTCAGCATGTTTTCATATTTTACAATTTAATGGTTTTGGTTATTTGTTTTTCTGTGGTGTAGACATATCATTTTAGATGTTGTAAAGCGCTTAGAGCTTCTAAAAATTAGGCGCTATACAAGAGCCTCATTATTATTATTATTAGTAGTAGTAGTAGTAGTAGTAGTAGTAGTAGTAGTATTTCTATTTTAATTTTAAATGCATATTTTTATCCCGTTTTACTAATCTTTATGTTTTATATTTTCATTTTGTAATATTCTTCATAACATGCTTTTAATTTTAAAGACATCCAAGGCAATATACTTCTACCTTTTAGTTTATCCCGTTCTTGGAACTAATATTCATGTAGCCTCGTTTTCCTCACTAAGCAAAACACCTTTTTTCGAGTATAATTTACTCAATTAATAGCATGTTTTTGAGGAAAAATGAAAGAAGACTTACTTTTTGTCATGATTTGTAGTGTTTAATGACATCTACGGGTGTTTTCTTTCACGCCTGCATCTATAATGTACTTCTCCTCCACAGTTAAATAAAGCATCACGTTCAGTTGTTGTATCATTCATGTCTATAGTGTGAAAAATTAAAGGATCAGATTGATTAGCGAAGAACTGAGAGATGTCATCAGTTTAATGTAGAGATTAGGCCACTTCCTTAGTTGGATTACAAGCGCCATCTAAAGAGGAAGACATCCCAACAGGCATTAGCGAGAGAGTTCGTCAGAGAAACGATAAACGAAAACGGTGTGACGACAAAGACAGCATGGAGAGAAGAGCAAGGGAACGAGAGAGAGAGAGAGAGAGAGAGAGAGAGAGAGAGAGAGAGAGAGAGAGAGATAATCACGCCATAAGTGCAATTTGGTGAGGATCCAGCAGCATCTTGACGAGGAAGAAGATTCGGAAAAGGAAGCCAGCTATTATTGTCTTTTGGGATTATTACCTCTGTAGCACTCAGTACGTTTGGTCAAATTAGTCCTTGTTATCCAGTATGACCATGGTGCAGTTTTACTTGATACTGCTAAATCACGTATGATCCAGGCAATACCCAACGGCCCTTTCATGATCATCCAGATCTCTTCAAAAGGGAGATACTAAATTGTATTGGTAATCTCTGTATGTATGTTTATTTATGTCTTTTGTTTATGCTTACTATCCTACAAAAACTTCAAACTTCATTTTATTGTGCGTGATATTATGTTTGTAATTTCTTAAGTATTGTCATGGATAAAATACTCCGACAATTTGCATGGATAGCAGTGTGGGGTCTTTAGTTAGTAGATATGCCTTCTTGTATAGGATACCAAAAAGCGTATGTTGTGTAGCACATCAAAAGATGGGCAATTAATAGTAATACAAAGTAGTTGCTGTATTGTATGGAATATTCGTGTGATCAATAGTATATCAAAATCCTATTGTGTTAGATTCTATAATAAAATATAGGTGTTAGACAACAATGACTAATTTAACCAGCAATGTTGAATTCTTGTTGAGGCGTATATTCCTTCGTCACCATAAATTTTCGTCTGAGCGTCCAGTCCTTTCCAATACTAAGTTTCCTGTTCAGCCTAGAGTAGCATTCCCGATAAATTGTTAAATTCACGTTTGGGCATATGTACTTTTACCAATGTAAATCAACCACATCTAATAATGTTATCATTTACCCTTCGTGTTAAATTCCCATTTGAACCTAGAGTGCCATTCACAGGTTATATTCCCGTTATGGCCTGTACACTTTTTACTCTGTTTATCAGAGAAGTCGAGTATAGACGGCCCAGTCACCACATATAACTACGTATAACTTAAAATCTAATTTTCACCAACTTCCACAATATGAGAAAAATTATGAACCTTTCTGGTACGTCTTGGTAATCTGTTACTATGTTTGAATTTATAGATGTAAAACTTAAACATGGCCTTAATTTGACATTATATACCGAAGATAACCCCAAGCTGTTCATAATATAATATGTTGTTGGTTGAATTATAGTGATACCGGCCATTAAGGTCATATGATCACTGGTTTAAACCATCATATTTTAATGGGGGTCCGTTTCCCGTGGGGAAGGAATGGTGCCACATCCCCACGGGCATTTAACGTACAAAGTGCGCTTGTTAATTTTGGCCGTCATGTCATACCACTAAAACGTGGCTAATGACATGGATGTAAGGCCCTGGGTGAGTGGGAATAGACCCAACACACACTCAACCGTATCAACCAATCGTAAGTGACGTTCTAGGGGTGCAATGGCACCAAAAGGTGACGAGAGAAAAATAGTTTTCTCATATCGTCTTTTTGTTAGAGTCCGGTCGATGAAAAGGTGGAAAAGATCCCGGAAAGCCAGCCGTTGTTGTATATGGATGTCGTTTACGCCCCGGAACGCCCTAGCCGTACTTATTTCAAATTCAGTCCAGTTATACTAATGGACAAAATAAAAACCAATAACGTGTTAGCCACCTAGTGACCTATGACCTATGCAATTGAATCAAATAAATGAGTCGTATAGTTTTTCTTTAACATCCTAACTATACCAATTTTCTAGTACAATAGTGTACGTATCATAAGTCCCTAACAAATTTGTTTAACTAATATGTCTATGCGACATATAAAAGTGTAGTCACTGTTTGGTAGTTAGATTGTTAATTTTGAGCGGTGTTCAAAATTAATCAAGTCAGGTTTGTAATAGAGATTATTCGAAAAGGGTTTCTCGTAACCAATTGAGAACCTTATTATTCAGGCAAATGTGAAAATTATCCACATCTTGCTCCGCAGGCATCTTCTTCGGGGTGCAGTAGGTTGGCAGCTACAGAGTTTCTCATGCGGCCGCCTGTTATCCCTCTGACTGGTTAATTTATATCTTCTGAGATGCTGAAATTTTCCGAGTACCGGTAATTTGGTCCACGAAGGTCCCTCCATTTTCGTCCTCGCCTCTAGTGAAGTCATGTGACCTCGTGCTTGGACGTCCATCTTGATTTCCTCGTGGCCGCCGCCATTTTTCTTGTTCAGCATGTCATGGATTTTACCGCTAACTGGCCCTTTAGTGGCTAGGTTCCGCAGTGGAGATTTCGTGTTCCGAACTCCTTGTTACTCTATGGGTGCACTATATTATTTGCTATGCACTCCTAAATGGTAACATTTATCTGCTGTTCACCCCGCTTCACCATAGCCAGCTGCTGTTCCGGTCCTGCCTGCTCCGTGTTCACTGCCTGAATGGAATGAATGAATGAATCATAATATAATATTTAGAGTTTTGAGAAAGGTTGTTTGATACAGCAGTATGAATTACCTGTTTATCGTGAAACTAAAACTGCATTGTAAGCATCATTATGCACAGTTGTTTTCAAACAATGACGACATGTTTATTTTCTCTTTGAAAAATGTCCTATTTTAGCTGTTTCTATCCTGAACATATCGCCTAAAGAATCGAAGGTACATACGATACGATTTTGCATAACTACGTGATATGTTTACGCATGCTTTTGTGTTATACATTGAAATTAACCAATTTCAGAGTTGTCATAATTTAGCACATTCTCACTAACATATTATCCGATGAACAGCTCGATCAGTGAAGACATTGTATAAATTACTGAATGTACGTAGCTGAGTGACATTTCTTTCCTGCAAAGCATTTAAGAATCTCTATGTACATACCGTTCTTGGCACATAAAACGCTGACTGCATTACTTCGCATCCATACCTTATCAAACCGTATCTTAATGACTGCTTTAAACATAACATCATGCTCTGGAAATTTACATTTGTTTGACACAATGTAAGTTGAATCATAAGGAAGCATGTATAGGACATCATCGTCAGAAATGCATGACTGGGATCTTGTTTATTTATAGTATAGCTGTAAAGATGGGCTTATTTTTGATACAAATGACAACATTCAATACATTACCTACCTAAATATCTGGTTCAAAATTTGTTTGTTGTTTCGACTAACTCAAGGTAGCAAGAACGAATATGCATTAAACAAATACATATTCTTTGGTTAATTAATGTTCGAAATAATTCTCAGTATTATGTGTCTCTATGGATTTAGATACCATGTTTTTGTTGGTTTCATTAATTTTCTTTCTTTAAAATGATATTCGGAAATGGACATTTGCCATACATCACGATGCAAAAACGACGAAGAGCTTGGTTTCCAGTCTTAGCAAATATAGAAATAAAAAGTATTGATATTTATATCCAAGGTTGAGAAACCCTAAGAACTGAAGTTCATTTATTCTGATTGATGTCCGTGACAAATACTTGAAAATCAATATGCCAGTGAAGATATCACTCATAATGAAAACAATACTACTTCCCGTTATGGCCACATCAGTACTGGCACCATACAAACCAATATCGCACAGGAAACTCTTAAGAGACATCTTTTGCTTATAATATCTCTTTACGTGATGATTTGAATTATTTTAATCAGTTAATCAATCAACCAATCCTTTAAACAATAGAGTCTCTTCTTGATGAAAAAGCTCGGATTGTTTATAGTTGCTGACTGCAATACTAAACTCGAAACATGCTATTACAGTGCACTCATACCGCATATACAAATACTAGTCTGACATGTTTACTCCTAAAGCCAATGTAGGAACCGGAGCTTTTAATTTTCGCCTTATATTAAGGATGATTTATCTACTTTCAAGTGATATACGCATCGATCAGAACATCATCTTTCTGGTTTAATCGTGTTTTAAATCGTTTCGAACTTGAATCCCTAGGACAAAACAGATCACCTTTTAAATTAAAAGCAAACCTAATCCGCGATGTAATGTGTTTACACTGAATATGTAATACACCACTTCTCTGGAACAACATTCTACGCTCAATGTATATATCATTACAGTCGATGCAAACAGACTTAGGACTCAACGAACTATTTAGCAGAGCCTCTGATGCATTTGTATCATTGATACATTTTATCTCCGCAACACGGAGACTTTAAACATGATATGTGATGCAGATTTTCAAAAGACTGGGCTCTTTTATTTTCAGAACTTTTTTTATTTGAAATTCATTTGCATTGAATTGTTTTGTATGTTCTTTTAAAAACTGTTAATTATTTTATTCTCGAGATTCAAATTTTAAAAGTGAAAAAGTGTCAAATAAATTTGCCTGAATTGTCGATGTAAAGACCAACTACAATAAAGAAATACCAATTGCTTGGCATAGATTTAATGCGCATAACTTATAAAGCTAAGAGCAAAAAACAGTAACAACCATGCTGGAGTTCTGAATTAACCTAGCGTTTTGGGAATCTCAATTGCCGAATTGCGGTACAGCTGTATTTAGATATATTACAGTTGATTCATAAAGCGTATAAAAAATGTAAACATTAAATGTATGATTACAGAGAGAGAAAGAGAGAGAGAGAGAGAGAGAGAGAGAGAGAGAGAGAGAGAGAAAATCATCACGCCATAAGTGAAATTTGGTGAGGATCCAGCAGCATCTTGACGAGGAAGAAGATTCGGAAAAGGAAGCCAGCTATTATTGTCTTTTAGGATTATTACCTCTGTAGCACTCAGTACGTTTGGTCAAATTAGTTCTTGTTATCCAGTATGACCATGGTGCAGTTTTACTTGATACTGCTAAAACACGTATGATCCAGGCAATACCCAACGGCCCTTTCATGGTCACCCAGATCTCTTCAAAAGGGAGATACTAAATTGTATTGGTAATCTCTGTATGTATGTTTATTTATGTCTTTTGTTTATGCTTACTATCCTACAAAAACTTCAAACTTCATTTTATTGTGCGTGATATTATGTTTGTAATTTCTTAAGTATTGTCATGGATAAATACTCCGACAATATGCTTGGATAGCAGTGTGGGGTCTTTAGTTAGTAGATATGCCTTCTTGTATAGGATACCAAAAAGCGTATGTTGTGTAGCACATCAAAAGATGGGCAATTAATAGTAATACAAAGTAGTTGCTGTATTGTATGGAATATTCGTGTGATCAATAATATATCAAAATCCTATTGTGTTAGATTCTATAAAAAAATATAGGTGTTAGACAATAATGACTAATTTAACCAGCAATGTTGAATTCTTGTTGAGGCGTATATTCCTTCGTCACCATAAATTTTCGTCTGAGCGTCCAGTCCTTTCCAATACTAAGTTTCCTGTTCAGCCTAGAGTAGCATTCCCGATAAATTGTTAAATTCACGTTTGGGCATATGTACTTTTACCAATGTAAATCAACCACATCTAATAATGTTATCATTTACCCTTCGTGTTAAATTCCCATTTGAACCTAGAGTGCCATTCACAGGTTATATTCCCGTTATGGCCTGTACACTTTTTACTCTGTTTATCAGAGAAGTCGCGTATAGACGGCCCAGTCACCACATATAACTACGTATAACTTAAAATCTAATTTTCACCAACTTCCACAATATGAGAAAAATTATTAACCTTTCTGGTACGTCTTGGTAATCTGTTACTATGATTGAATTTATAGATGTAAAACTTAAACATGGCCTTAATTTGACATTATGTACCGAAGATAACCCCAAGCTGTTCATAATATAATATGTTGTTGGTTGAATTATAGTGATACCGGCCATTAAGGTCATATGATCACTGGTTTAAACCCTCATATTTTAATGGGGGTCCGTTTCCCGTGGGGAAGGAATGGTGCCACATCCCCACGGGCATTTAACGTACAAAGTGCGCTTGTTAATTTTGGCCGTCATGTCATACCACTAAAACGTGGCTAATGACATGGATGTAAGGCCCTGGGTGAGTGGGAATAGACCCAACACACACTCAACCGTATCAACCAATCGTAAGTGACGTTCTAGGGGTGCAATGGCACCAAAAGGTGACGAGAGAAAAATAGTTTTCTCATATCGTCTTTTTGTTAGAGTCCGGTCGATGAAAAGGTGGAAAAGATCCCGGAAAGCCAGCCGTTGTTGTATATGGATGTCGTTTACGCCCCGGAACGCCCTAGCCGTACTTATTTCAAATTCAGTCCAGTTATACTAATGGACAAAATAAAAACCAATAACGTGTTAGCCACCTAGTGACCTATGACCTATGCAATTGAATCAAATAAATGAGTCGTATAGTTTTTCTTTAACATCCTAACTATACCAATTTTCTAGTACAATAGTGTACGTATCATAAGTCCCTAACAAATTTGTTTAACTAATATGTCTATGCGACATATAAAAGTGTAGTCACTGTTTGGTAGTTAGATTGTTAATTTTGAGCGGTGTTCAAAATTAATCAAGTCAGGTTTGTAATAGAGATTATTCGAAAAGGGTTTCTCGTAACCAATTGAGAACCTTATTATTCAGGCAAATGTGAAAATTATCCACATCTTGCTCCGCAGGCATCTTCTTCGGGGTGCAGTAGGTTGGCAGCTACAGAGTTTCTCATGCGGCCGCCTGTTATCCCTCTGACTGGTTAATTTATATCTTCTGAGATGCTGAAATTTTCCGAGTACCGGTAATTCGGTCCACGAAGGTCCCTCCATTTTCGTCCTCGCCTCTAGTGAAGTCATGCGACCTCGTGCTTGGACGTCCATCTTGATTTCCTCGTGGCCGCCGCCATTTTTCTTGTTCAGCATGTCATGGATTTTACCGCTAACTGGCCCTTTAGTGGCTAGGTTCCGCAGTGGAGATTTCGTGTTCCGAACTCCTTGTTACTCTATGGGTGCACTATATTATTTGCTATGCACTCCTAAATGGTAACATTTATCTGCTGTTCACCCCGCTTCACCATAGCCAGCTGCTGTTCCGGTCCTGCCTGCTCCGTGTTCACTGCCTGAATGGAATGAATGAATGAATCATAATATAATATTTAGAGTTTTGAGAAAGGCTGTTTGATACAGCAGTATGAATTACCTGTTTATCGTGAAACTAAAACTGCATTGTAAGCATCGTTATGCACAGTTGTTTTCAAACAATGACGACATGTTTATTTTCTCTTTGAAAAATGTCCTATTTTAGCTGTTTCTATCCTGAACATATCGCCCAAAGAATCGAAGGTACATACGATACGATTTTGCATAACTACGTGATATGTTTACGCATGCTTTTGTGTTATACATTGAAATTAACCAATTTCAGAGTTGTCATAATTTAGCACATTCTCACTAACATATTATCCGATGAACAGCTCGATCAGTGAAGACATTGTATAAATTACTGAATGTACGTAGCTGAGTGACATTTCTTTCCTGCAAAGCATTTAAGAATCTCTATGTACATACCGTTCTTGGCACATAAAACGCTGACTGCATTACTTCGCATCCATACCTTATCAAACCGTATCTTAATGACTGCTTTAAACATAACATCATGCTCTGGAAATTTACATTTGTTTGACACAATGTAAGTTGAATCATAAGGAAGCTTGTATAGGACATCATCGTCAGAAATGCATGACTGGGATCTTGTTTATTTATTGTATAGCTGTAAAGATGGGCTTATTTTTATAACACTGATACAACTGACAACATTCAATACATTACCTACATAAATATCTGGTTCAAAATTTGTTTGTTGTTTCGACTAACTCAAGGTAGCAAGAACGAATATGCATTCAACAAATACATATTCTTTGGTTAATTATTGTTCGAAATAATTCTCAATATTATGTGTCTCTATGGATTTAGATACCATGTTTTTGTTGGTTTCATTAATTTTCTTTCTTTAAAATGATATTCGGAAATGGACATTTGCCATACATCACGATGCAAAAACGACGAAGAGCTTGGTTTCCAGTCTTAGCAAATATAGAAAAAAAAGTATTGATATTTATATCCAAGGTTGAGAAACCCTAAGAACTGAAGTTCATTTATTCTGATTGATGTCCGTGACAAATACTTGAAAATCAATATGCCAGTGAAGATATCACTCATAATGAAAAAAAAATACTACTTCCCGTTATGGTAACATCAGCACTGGCACCATATAAACCAATATCGATCAGGAAACTCTTAAGAGACATCTTTTGCTTATAATATCTCTTTACCTGATGATTTGAATTATTTTAGTCAGTTAATCAATCAACCAATCCTTTAAACAATAGAGTCTTTTCTTGATGAAAAAGCTCGGATTGTTTATAGTTGCTGACTGCAATACTAAACTCGAAACATGCTATTACAGTGCACTCATACCGCATATACAAATACTAGTCTGACATGTTTACTCCTAAAGCCAATGTAGGAACCGGAGCTTTTAATTTTCGCCTTATATTAAGGATGATTTATCTACTTTCAAGTGATATACGCATCGATCAGAACATCATCTTTCTGGTTTAATCTTGTTTTAAATCGTTTCGAACTTGAATCCCTAGGACAAAACAGATCACCTTTTAAATTAAAAGCAAACCTAATGCGCGATGTAATGTGTTTACACTGAATATGTAATACACCACTTCTCTGGAACAACATTCTACGCTCAAATGTATATATCATTACAGTCGATGAATACAGACTTAGCACTCAACGAACTATTTAGCAGAGCCTCTGATGCATTTGTATCATTGATACATTTTATCTCCGCAAAACGGAGACTTTAAACATGATATGTGATGCAGATTTTCAAAAGACTGGGCTCTTTTATTTTCAGAACTTTTTTTTTATTTGAAATTCATTTGCATTGAATTGTTTTGTATGTTCCTTTAAAAACTGTTAATTATTTTATTCTCGAGATTCAAATTTTAAAAGTGAAAAAGTGTCAAATAAATTTGCCTGAATTGTCGATGTAAAGACCAACTACAATAAAGAAATACCCATTGCTTGGCATAGATTTAATGCGCATAACTTATAAAGCTAAGACCAAAGAACAGTAACAACCATGCTGGAGTTCTGAATTAACCTAGCGTTTTGTGAATCTCAATTGCTGAATTGCGGTACAGCTGTATTTAGATATATTACAGTTGATTCATAAAGCGTATAAAAATGTAAACATTAAATGTATGATTACAGAGAGAGAGAGAGAGAGAGAGAGAGAGAGAGAGAGAGAGAGAGAGAGAGAGAGAGAGATGGAGGGATAGGGAGAGTGGGAGAGTGAGTGGGAGAGAGAAGGAAAGAGAGGGAGAGAGAGAATGAGAGACGGAAAGAGAGAGAGAGAGGGGGGAAGAGATAGGAGAAAGAGAGAGAAAGAAGGATATATATATATATATATATATATATATATATATATATATATAGTGGTAGAGGGAGAGAGAGAGGGTGAGTGAGTGGAAGAGAGAGATGTAAAGAGAGGGAGAGAAATAATGAGACACACACACACATACACACACATGTATGATAGTTTAACGTTTGATTATAATTCCATGATTCAGCATTAAATTAATTGGCCACTAAATTGATTGCATAAAACAAAAACAATGACATCCTGTCAAGGCTTTTTTAGCACAGACGCTCTTCTAGCTAATATTACAACCTGTTTCTATTTATTACGCAGATTGAATTGGTGAAATCAGAAGACATGACAATCTATCAATTCTTGACAGAAACACATCATCTAAATTTATATTAATGACTCTGGCTGAGCCACTTAAGAATAAAAAAGATTTTACGGCAAGAGCATATACTGTCATGCGTTGTGATGTATACATGAACAGTAACTGAGTATTGTTACGTTTACAACAAAGGCATAACTGGTTAATTGATCAACGTATATATTCTACCTCATAACATATATCAAGATTGCTTCATTGAACAAAAAAAGCCGTCAATCCAAATTATGAAAATTATGAAAATTTTAAATCGTCAGATTAATAAAGCTCCCAGCTCACATTGCTTTTGAATATGTCTGTTGACCCTTGTAACAGATTCGTCCACTGTACTAGTCCAAATGTGGTTGTAATAACTTTAAAGGGAACATTAATGTTGCATTTAAAATAGACAGGAATATATCTTTTATAAATATCCACTTTATAAACTATTAAATGAAATATTTTATCACCAATCTTGACAACCATTAGAGACGTTGACTGCACAAAAGTAGTTTATCTTGCATTCGACACGTACTACACAATCGAAAAGTTATAAATACAGTACTTCCATGCTGAAGATAATAAATTATTTACTTCTCATATATTTTTGCTACTGAAATTAACATATGTTATATATATATATTTAATTTGCATTATTTGTTGGTTTCTTTACAACAAATATATTTCATTACATGCTGTTGTAATAATAACATTGTAGGTTGGACTTGACCTTGTCCAAAATTGAGTTCATTTATGCTTGACCTGAATTGATTTTTTTCTGTATACAACTAATATATAACTAAAATATTCTCTATGTGGGTCGGTTTTAAAGCAGTATTATTATTAATAGACGAGCATATGTTTATTTAGGTTTAGGTCTAGGTTTTGGAATTTTTGTTAGTGTAGTTGACATAGTCCAGGGTCCAGTTTCTAATAATAACTAAAACAGTTTTTTGAAAACATCTTGATCATTCTAAAAGGTTATTTTCCATTAGGTTATAGTTTATTTATAGAAACTGCTAATTCTGACCTGTGGTCAAGTAGAGAACTATATAATCGTGTAAAGGAGAGGATTTTTTTCAGTCGTGCTTTAAGATCTATCACTTTGAAGATGCTTAATATGTTGTGACCAGCTGGACTAAAATCATTTTCTTCAAATTATTGAATTTCTCAGGAAATACAAAAGTGCAAAAATACTTGGATAGAGACAATCACTGGAATTATAGTAAATCCAAACTTGCAATTATATTATTGTGATTCAACTAAAGGCTATTGAGACAGAAACACTATTTAAGCTACCACAAACACATGGCCGCCTTCAGTTTTGGATTTCTATTGAATTTTATTAGGACTTTAAATTATTAGGATTCTCAGTTCCACATAAACCCATCAAAAACGTATTAGACAAATAGGGCGCACTGCATTTATTATTATTGTCTGCAAGAGGGACAGATGTAAAGGGACGTTATTTGCATTTCCTACATCCACAATGGAAAGAAAATCGACACACATCTAAGTTATTTTTATGTACTCTGTCTAAAGTTACTTAAAGTATTCTACTTGTTGAAATTATAGCTGCTATAATGTTCTATGAGCCTGAGTTTGACTAAAATACACTATTTTTAGCAGTTATTAAATTACGGAAAACGAATTATGCCAAACCAAAAGCTTTTGGAAAGTACAAATATAAAATATATAAAAAGTGATGGTCCAACGGCAAACTGTATATCTGTAACCCAAGTTACACCCATCAATCATACACCGAAATAAAGGAAACGATATACAAGGTCTTTTATAAAGGACATTATAATCAGTGAATAAAACTGGATAATTAGTTGGGTTTTATTTAAAAGAAGATCTAACCCTACGCCAAGCAAAGTACGAACCTGTAGAATGCCATTTGAAATATTTAGGGATTGTAACAATAACACATGTTAAGATTATGCAGCTGTAAGATGAAAGCTTTTGACCTTTCTCCATGGTAACTACATGAATTAACGTAAGGTAGGGGTTCCGATTCCATAAAAAGAACCGTTAATCCCATCGCTGGCGCCAACTCGGTGCAATACGTTCATGCGTCATCGGTATCATGTCACGCTTTTAAAAATCTTTATAAATAATGAGAAGATTCTCACACACCACGGGACTGTTCTGGTTTAAAAGTGTCAAATATAATTCTATCTTTAACAACATGATTTTCCATTGTCAGAATAATGTCAAAGATTAATGCATTAGATGTTATTTGGTAAAAATTATGGCGTGTACATGAGACACTAGTTAATTATACAGGATAACGGTTTACTCTTAGATTAATCTAGACCATATGATATTCTACTTGAACTATTTAGAAGTGATAATACAGTTTACAAGTAATAATACAGTTTACAGAGAGGTGATTTACTTGAACTATTTACAAGTGATAATACAATTTACAGAGAGGTGATTTACTTGAACTATTTATTTGAACTATTTACAAGTGATAATACAGTTTACAGAGAGGTGATTTACTTGAGCTATTTATTTGAACAATTTACAAGTGATAATACAATTTACAGAGAGGTGATTTACTTGAACTATTTATTTGAACTATTTACAAGTGATAATACAATTTACAGAGAGGTGATTTACTTGAACTATTTATTTGAACTATTTACAAGTGATAATACAGTTTACAGAGAGGTGATTTACTTGAGCTATTTATTTGAACAATTTACAAGTGATAATACAGTTTACAGAGAGGTGATTTACTTGAACTATTTAGTTGAACTATTTACAAGTGATAATACAGTTTACAGAGAGGTGATTTGCTTGGACTATTTACAAGTAATAATACAGTTTACAGAGAGGTGATTTACTTGAACTATTTACAAGTGATAATACAGTTTATAGAGAGTTGATTTACTTGAACTATTTATTTGAACTATTTACAAGTGATAATACAGTTAACAGAGAGGTGATTTACTTGAACTATTTACAAGTGATAATACAGTTTACAGAGAGGTGATTTACTTGAACTATTTACAAGTGATTATACAGTTTACAGAGAGGTGATTTACTTGAACTATTTACAAGTGATAATACAGTTTACAGAGAGGTGATTTACTTGAACTATTTACCTGAACTAGTTACAAGTGATATTACAGTTTACAGAGAGGTGATTTACTTGAACTATTTACAAGTGATAATACAGTTTACAGAGAGGTGATTTACTTGAACTATTTACAAGTGATAATACAATTTACAGAGAGGTGATTTACTTGAACTATTTACAAGTGATAATACAGTTTACAGAGAGGTGATTTACTTGAACTATTTATTTGAACTATTTACAAGTGATAATACAGTTTACAGAGAGGTGATTTACTTGAACTATTTACAAGTGATAATACAGTTTACAGAGAGGCGATTTACTTGAACTATTTATTTGAACTATTTACAAGTGATAATACAGTTAACAGAGAGGTGATTTACTTGAACTATTTACAAGTGATAATACAGTTTACAGAGAGGTGATTTACTTGAACTATTTATTTGAACTATTTACAAGTGATAATACAGTTTACAGAGAGGTGATTTACTTGAACTATTTACAAGTGATAATACAATTTACAGAGAGGTGATTTACTTGAACTATTTATTTGAACTATTTACAAGTGATAATACAGTTAACAGAGAGGTGATTTACTTGAACTATTTACAAGTGATTATACAGTTTACAGAGAGGTGATTTACTTGAACTATTTACAAGTGATAATACAGTTTACAGAGAGGTGATTTACTTGAACTATTTATTTGAACTATTTACAAGTGATAATACAGTTTACAGAGAGGTGATTTACTTGAACTATTTACAAGTGATAATACAGTTTACAGAGAGGCGATTTACTTGAACTATTTATTTGAACTATTTACAAGTGATAATACAGTTAACAGAGAGGTGATTTACTTGAACTATTTACAAGTGATAATACAGTTTACAGAGAGGTGATTTACTTGAACTATTTATTTGAACTATTTACAAGTGATAATACAGTTTACAGAGAGGTGATTTACTTGAACTATTTACAAGTGATAATACAATTTACAGAGAGGTGATTTACTTGAACTATTTACTTGAACTATTTACAAGTGATAATACAGTTTACAGAGAGGTGATTTACTTGAACTATTTACAAGTGATAATACAATTTACAGAGAGGTGATTTACTTGAACTATTTATTTGAACTATTTACAAGTGATAATACAGTTTACAGAGAGATGATTTACTTGAACTATTTACTTGAACTATTTACAAGTGATAATACAGTTTACAGAGAGGTGATTTACTTGAACTATTTATTTGAACTATTTACAAGTGATAATACAGTTAACAGAGAGGTGATTTACTTGAACTATTTACAAGTGATAATACAGTTTACAGAGAGGTGATTTACTTGAACTATTTACAAGTGATAATACAGTTTACAGAGAGGTGATTTACTTGAACTATTTACAAGTGATAATACAGTTTACAGAGAGGTGATTTACTTGAACTATTTACCTGAACTAGTTACAAGTGATATTACAGTTTACAGAGAGGTGATTTACTTGAACTATTTACAAGTGATAATACAGTGTACAGAGAGGTGATTTACTTGAACTATTTACAAGTGATAATACAATTTACAGAGAGGTGATTTACTTGAACTATTTACAAGTGATAATACAGTTTACAGAGAGGTGATTTACTTGAACTATTTATTTGAACTATTTACAAGTGATAATACAGTTTACAGAGAGGTGATTTACTTGAACTATTTACTTGAACTATTTACAAGTGATAATACAGTTTACAGAGAGGTGATTTACTTGAACTATTTACAAGTGATAATACAATTTACAGAGAGGTGATTTACTTGAACTATTTATTTGAACTATTTACAAGTGATAATACAGTTTACAGAAAGATGATTTACTTGAACTATTTACTTGAACTATTTACAAGTGATAATACAGTTTACAGAGAGGTGATTTACTTGAACTATTTATTTGAACTATTTACAAGTGATAATACAGTTAACAGAGAGGTGATTTACTTGAACTATTTACAAGTGATAATACAGTTTACAGAGAGGTGATTTACTTGAACTATTTACAAGTGATAATACAGTTTACAGAGAGGTGATTTACTTGAACTATTTACAAGTGATAATACAGTTTACAGAGAGGTGATTTACTTGAACTATTTACCTGAACTAGTTACAAGTGATATTACAGTTTACAGAGAGGTGATTTACTTGAACTATTTACAAGTGATAATACAGTGTACAGAGAGGTGATTTACTTGAACCATTTACAAGTGATAATACAATTTACAGAGAGGTGATTTACTTGAACTATTTACAAGTGATAATACAGTTAACAGAGAGGTGATTTACTTGAACTATTTACAAGTGATAATACAGTTTACAGAGAGGTGATTTACTTGAACTATTTATTTGAACTATTTACAAGTGATAATACAGTTTACAGAGAGGTGATTTACTTGAACTATTTACAAGTGATAATACAATTTACAGAGAGGTGATTTACTTGAACTATTTATTTGAACTATTTACAAGTGATAATACAGTTTACAGAGAGGTGATTTACTTGAACTATTTACAAGTGATTATACAGTTTACAGAGAGGTGATTTACTTGAACTATTTACAAGTGATAATACAGTTTACAGAGAGGTGATTTACTTGAACTATTTACCTGAACTAGTTACAAGTGATATTACAGTTTACAGAGAGGTGATTTACTTGAACTATTTACAAGTGATAATACAGTTTACAGAGAGGTGATTTACTTGAACTATTTACAAGTGATAATACAATTTACAGAGAGGTGATTTACTTGAACTATTTACAAGTGATAATACAGTTTACAGAGAGGTGATTTACTTGAACTATTTATTTGAACTATTTACAACTGATAATACAGTTTACAGAGAGGTGATTTACTTGAACTATTTACAAGTGATAATACAGTTTACAGAGAGGCGATTTACTTGAACTATTTATTTGAACTATTTACAAGTGATAATACAGTTTACAGAGAGGTGATTTACTTGAACTATTTACAAGTGATTATACAGTTTACAGAGAGGTGATTTACTTGAACTATTTACAAGTGATAATACAGTTTACAGAGAGGTGATTTACTTGAACTATTTACTTGAACTATTTACAAGTGATAATACAGTTTACAGAGAGGTGATTTACTTGAACTATTTACAAGTGATAATACAATTTACAGAGAGGTGATTTACTTGAACTATTTATTTGAACTATTTACAAGTGATAATACAGTTTACAGAGAGATGATTTACTTGAACTATTTACTTGAACTATTTACAAGTGATAATACAGTTTACAGAGAGGTGATTTACTTGAACTATTTATTTGAACTATTTACAAGTGATAATACAGTTAACAGAGAGGTGATTTACTTGAACTATTTACAAGTGATAATACAGTTTACAGAGAGGTGATTTACTTGAACTATTTACAAGTGATAATACAGTTTACAGAGAGGTGATTTACTTGAACTATTTACAAGTGATAATACAGTTTACAGAGAGGTGATTTACTTGAACTATTTACCTGAACTAGTTACAAGTGATATTACAGTTTACAGAGAGGTGATTTACTTGAACTATTTACAAGTGATAATACAGTGTACAGAGAGGTGATTTACTTGAACTATTTACAAGTGATAATACAATTTACAGAGAGGTGATTTACTTGAACTATTTACAAGTGATAATACAGTTTACAGAGAGGTGATTTACTTGAACTATTTATTTGAACTATTTACAAGTGATAATACAGTTTACAGAGAGGTGATTTACTTGAACTATTTACTTGAACTATTTACAAGTGATAATACAGTTTACAGAGAGGTGATTTACTTGAACTATTTACAAGTGATAATACAATTTACAGAGAGGTGATTTACTTGAACTATTTATTTGAACTATTTACAAGTGATAATACAGTTTACAGAAAGATGATTTACTTGAACTATTTACTTGAACTATTTACAAGTGATAATACAGTTTACAGAGAGGTGATTTACTTGAACTATTTATTTGAACTATTTACAAGTGATAATACAGTTAACAGAGAGGTGATTTACTTGAACTATTTACAAGTGATAATACAGTTTACAGAGAGGTGATTTACTTGAACTATTTACAAGTGATAATACAGTTTACAGAGAGGTGATTTACTTGAACTATTTACAAGTGATAATACAGTTTACAGAGAGGTGATTTACTTGAACTATTTACCTGAACTAGTTACAAGTGATATTACAGTTTACAGAGAGGTGATTTACTTGAACTATTTACAAGTGATAATACAGTGTACAGAGAGGTGATTTACTTGAACCATTTACAAGTGATAATACAATTTACAGAGAGGTGATTTACTTGAACTATTTACAAGTGATAATACAGTTTACAGAGAGGTGATTTACTTGAACTATTTATTTGAACTATTTACAAGTGATAATACAGTTTACAGAGAGGTGATTTACTTGAACTATTTACAAGTGATAATACAGTTTACAGATAGGCGATTTACTTGAACTATTTATTTGAACTATTTACAAGTGATAATACAGTTAACAGAGAGGTGATTTACTTGAACTATTTACAACTGATAATACAGTTTACAGAGAGGTGATTTACTTGAACTATTTACTTGAACTATTTACAAGTGATAATACAGTTTTTAGAGAGGTGATTTACTTGAACTATTTACAAGTGATAATACAATTTACAGAGAGGTGATTTACTTGAACTATTTATTTGAACTATTTGCAAGTGATAATACAGTTTACAGAGAGATGATTTACTTGAACTATTTACTTGAACTATTTACAAGTGATAATACAGTTTACAGAGAGTTGATTTACTTGAACTATTTACAAGTGATAATACAATTTACAGAGAGGTGATTTACTTGAACTATTTATTTGAACTATTTACTAGTGATAATACAGTTTACAGAGAGGTGATTTACTTGAACTATTTACAAGTGGTAATACAGTTTACAAGTGATAATACAGTTTACAGAGAGGTGATTTACTTGAACTATTTATTTGAACAATTTACAAGTGATAATACAGTTTACAGAGAGGTGATTTACTTGAACTATTTATTTGAACTATTTACAAGTGATAATACAGTTTACAGAGAGGTGATTTACTTGAACTATTTATTTGAACTATTTACAAGTGATAATACAGTTTACAGAGAGGTGATTTACTTGAACTATTTACAAGTGATAATGCAATTTACAGAGAGGTGATTTACTTGAACTATTTACAAGTGATAATACAATTTACAGAGAGGTGATTTACTGGAACTATTTCTTTGAACTATTTACAAGTGATAATACAGTTTACAGAGAGGTGATTTACTTGAACTATTTATTTGAACTATTTACAAGTGATAATACAGTTTACAGAGAGGTGATTTACTTGAACTATTTATTTGAACTATTTACAAGTGATAATACAGTTTACAGAGAGGTGATTTACTTGAACTATTTACTTGAACTATTTACAAGTAATAATACAGTTTACAAGTGATAATACAGTTTACAGAGAGGTGATTTACTTGAAACGAGTGAATAACATATATTTCATCGAGTCGGAGAAATAACGTTTTTCACCCTCTAGATGAAATATATTCTTCATTCACTTGCAGCAAACAAAGTTTCGTTTTTATTTTATGTTCAAACATATTGGCTTGAAATATGTATTACATTCTGAATAAGGTTTGTTACTATGTCCACGCGATAATGGCAGCTGTTTACTGTTTATGTTTTTCAGCTCAGATTTCGTGGTTATGAAGTTATCATGGCATTTACCCAGGGCAACATCTCAATTATTTCACCTGGAAGATCCAGTAATTCACGGTCAAGAAAAAAGTAAGTAGTGGAAACAAAAATATTGATGTAATTACAAGATCGGTATTAGTCCTTATGTGTCCTTTCACTTCTATTTTTCTTAGATTTTGTGAGTGTTCTATTTATTATTCTTGAAGTTTACATTAAGTAAAGTATTTTATTCTGACTTTGAGAAAATAAATTACGCGTTATAGAACAGTTTGAGTGGAGTGAGTGATTGGGAGTTTTGACATAGCTTTAAAACAAATTCAGTCATATCGGTACGATGTCTGCAGCGAGACCGTTTATAGTGATGTCTAGCACTGGAGCATCATGCCGCAGACATGTAGCATGATGTCCCACCCAGATACATTATCCTGACATCGGCCAACCAGTCCTAATACTAACCTCTTAATTAGAACAGTTTGATGTTGGAAGAGATGTTTTAGAAATTCATGATGTAAACCTATCGTAAACAAGAAATAACTGCCTCAAAGCGATCTTGTTTTTTTTTTTTAAACAACCAAAGCCACAATATAACGGATTCAATGTGAATGTCCATTTTAATCCGAAATAGACGTTTGTAAAGACGTTATAGATGATTTAATTTAATTAATGGATGACGATTTTTCCAATAATCGCATTTTAGGACGGAGAAACATACAAACCACTAATCCATCGTATATAAAATGCTCTGGACATAGTAGACATACCATTGATTTCTAGACATACCATTGATTTCTAGACATACCATTGATTTCTACAACTTTGCATCTGTGACCGAGAAATATTTGCTTTCTATACTGTAAATGATATATCAGATATGAATAACAAATGAAAAGGTCAGGTACAAGGGTTCGTGAAAGGGTTAATTTCGGTTAATTTCGGCATCTAAACAATTTTCTTGGCAATATTTTACAATGAAGACCACATATAGCAAATTTAACTGAAGTGTTGCTCTCAAAATTATGAGTTATTACCTGGATTTTCTTGTATTGCCTATTTGTCTATGTCTGAACTTGAAGTCACCAGTTTAGAGAAGGTTCCCAGTCTCCTCTAGTGACATCAATTTGGAATTATGTTTAAAATGTTTTGAAATTATTATTACTTTATTATTATTATTATTATTATTATTATTATTATTATTATTATCACCTTTAAAGCTTTGATCTGTTAACGTATATAGTTATGGTTACGTTTATTTGAAAAACGTTTTTTTAAGTACTGTATATATATATATATATATATATATATATATATATATATATATATATATATATATATATATACATATATTGTTACCTTTTATGTTTTATCTCATAGTTCATCGTGGCTAGATTTGCTTAGGAGTGGTTATCTTCCTTGTTTGCTTTGAACTTTATCTGTAAACAATGCAATATAACCAGTAAGTTGCTTATGTGATATTAAAAGGGTTCATTTTACTAGTTGTTTGAAGGTTAACATCTTAAATCCTTGCTATTTTAATTTAAAGGTTTCTCAGGTTACTTCTATTTGCTTTCTTAGAACTTTAAGTTTAATCGGCGTTTTGTGGTCACTACTTTACGGAGGTGAGGTTGCATCTTGGTGCGTGCTTGCGTGCGTGCGTGCATTGGCACTAATTATCTTATGCTGACTCATCAAGTTCATTAGCCTCTGTCTGTGCTTAGAGTGTTATAGAAGGCATATATTGGAATATGCACTTAATAATGATAAGCCACTTTTCAAATCAAATAACTAATATACGTTTAAGTTTGAAAAAATGTAACCTGAGAAACATAGACAATCCACTGAATGTATCTACCTTACTAATTTGCAAGAAAAGTAATACTATATCGCTATCTATATGTTATTATAGAAAAATTATATATATATATATATATATATATATATATATATATATATATATATATATATATATATATAAAAGAAGGCAAGGAGAGTAGATTGATTTTGCTTCAGAATATTTAGAATTTTCTTATCTGTGTCAAATGACTCATCGTTCAGAATACCGAGGCCTGAAATCTATCGATATTCAGTCAGAAATCCCGACGCAATCAGAAATTATTTATTTATAAAGAATCCCCTTTGACTTGCATTTCACAAATACGTTAACTAGACTCCAGTTATCTCAAGGCTGATCGATCAGTCTTGTAGGTCATCGAACTAGCATGTTAAAAACAAACACGAACTGACGGTTTTGAGCAAGAATATTCATTTTCTATAAGTATTGTACAATAATAAGAACAATCCCACATGCTGGTCCCTCTGTACATTTGCAAAATGCCTGGCTTGGCGCTCAGCATTGCTAGGTTAGTGTTAGGACTAGTCGGCCTAGAGCAAGGATAATGTGACTAGTAAGACATGATACTGCATGTCCAGGGCATGATTCCCTAGTGCCAAATACCACTATACACCGCCTCATTGCATACATCGCGGCGATGTGACTAAGATTGTTAAATCTACGTTAAAATCCCACCACCCGCTTCCTCTAACCTCCACTGATTTGCACAAGACAAATGTTAGAAAGGATTTTTACTATGAAAATATGACTTAGCTTAAAGCAACTGCGTAACATTATTTCGAATTTGCGAAACAGAAAAGTAATATTTTGTATAGTCCACGCTTTTGTCGTGTAATATAGGATATAAGTTTGACAATATCCATACATGGGCACATACTATTAGTAAATCTAATATAATTTTTTTCAGTGCCAGAAAGAAAATGAAGAACATTAAGTCAAATTTTACTATTTCATCGCGTACTACGTATGCATTTGCAAGTTATGGAAGCAGCCAATGTATTTAAGAGAATAAAGTTTGCTGAAAATGCCTAAAGGAGTTGTAAACGTTTATTTCGGAAAAAGACAAAGTTTGCCTAATATCAATATTGATTCTAAAACTAGTTTGATTTATCACTTGTATTTATGCATGCCCTCGTGTAACCAGGGATATTCGTACTGGCTACTCACAAGGTAACATTTCTCGAAAACTATCATCCTTTTAAAGTTCAAGGTCCGATAGATACATAAATAGTGCGCATGCGTTTCTGGCTGTATTATGAAAGTCTAGTAACTTTGCAAAAGAAGAGCAACATGTTCTATGATAAATGAATTAATTCTCTCAGATCTATATCAATATAGGGGAAGGGCCAAGTCATTTGTGATCGGTGGTGGAGGGCTCCATGGCGTTGTTTTATCTTCGCAGACTCCGTCTCCCCAGGGCTCATAAAGACTCAAGTTAACCAAACGAAAGTATGTTTGTTTTAAAATGTTGAATTGCACCACCAGGTGTCCTGATGGGACCAAAGGAGGACCCAAAATGCTTTTCCCGGCCGACATAGATTTCCAGGTGAAGCAGTATCGACTATAAGCTAAATTAAACCCAATAGTCATGCAGCAAAATAAATGGAATTCAAATATAGAAAGCTTGTTGTTTGAAAATAACCATGAGAGCCAATGAAGGATGCTAAACGCTATGCAACGTACAAAGGTGTGAAGCTGAACCTAAGAAAAATATGAACATGTTTGAATTAGCCTTGCTAGTTATCGTATTTTTATGTATGCCTTTCCAAATGAAATGGTACATTAACATTGATGGTACATTGTACATTAACATTGATGGTACATTAACATTGATGGTATACATAAAAAGTAAAGGGGACCCGAGTGGCCGAGTGGTCTAAAGCGCTGTCCGTTACTGATCACTGCCATTTCACCTCTGTCTGTGTGGGTTCGAGTCTAAGATTTGGCTAATGTAGTTATGTGAGAAAGCTTGCCAGTAGCTTCTCGTGCGTCGGTGGTTCTTTCCGGGGTTTTTTCCTGGGTTATTCCTCCAACAATAATACTAGCCGCCATGTATAGCCTTTATTGTGCTGCAAAAGGGCGTTAAACCATAAGAAACAAAACAAACATAAAAATTAAGCTAATTATGCCTATTTTGCTTTTTTTTAAATATACTATGCAGAAACACTGCATGTAAAATGATATTGATTGAGAAGAAATTAATAGTCATAGAACACAGAAGTAAATCAATTTAAATTGCACAAATACTGGATTTAGTGAAAGAAAATGTAGCAAATATTTTTTTTAAAAAAATCATTCGTAGTGAAAGATGGAACAAAATTATGACAAATCCGACTGACTTGCTTCTATACAATATTGATAGAAATTACTCCACCTTTTCACCTTTTCGACCTTTTGGCGTTCGTCAGCCTGATTTGTTCCTACTGTTTTCCAACTGTTAACATTTATTAGTGACATCATATGAATAATTGCGACAATTTTCATATTCCTGTCTTTTAGTCAACAGTGTGTGCTAGATGGAGCAAATGCAATGAATAGTTTTAAAATAGATCACGTTTCGTTATAACGAAGACTGGACTAGTTTTGTGTTGGACTTTGGGATACATAAGCACTTATATGTGTGACAATTGCATGCTAATCATTTAGAAAGCTGTCGACGGTTTTATTTAATGTATGCTGAGTCAAAAGGTTTTACCCAAGTCTTGTTAGATTGTGTCAATAAAAGCTTTATATTGTACGTTTGAGCAATGCTGTGTTCACAAACGGAAATACTTACCTCAATATAGAGCCAAGACAGACCCTTAATATGTAAAAACAGCTACAAGTAAATGAAGAAAATCAACAGCAAGCTAGATTACATTGTTGAAACAGCCTTTACATGATCGCAACTGTCATGAAACTTAATGATCGCACTTGGGGGGAGTGGAATAACATCGAAATTCTTGTAGCGGATGATAGCATAATAATAGGCAACAATGTCGACGCTAACCCGATAAAAATGTACGCGCAAAGTGTAAAACTCGCAACAACAAAAATCCACAGCCAACCAAGATTAGAGTCCTCATCCTCCATGATTTGTCTGCAGCATTTGACACAATAGACCATGATATATTAATTCACCGTCTCCAGGATGTATTTGGCATTCACAATACAGCCTTAGTGTGGTTCATGTCGTAGTTAGTCAACAGGACACAAATTGTATCTGCAAATGGAATAAACTCCATCCCAGTTAATCTCTGTTGTGGTGTTCCACAGGGATCTGTTCTTGGACCTGTTCTCTTCATTTTGTATACTCAGCCGCTCTCGAGTGTCATAGATCATCACCCAGTGTCTCACTAATTTTACGCTCATGACACCTTCATATCCAAGTCTAGTCACCCACCTGAAGTTGATGCTACCATTCAAGTAGTCAGGAGGTGCATTTCTGATGTGAAATCATGGATAACATGTAACAAACTGCTGAAGAGTGATGATAAAGCTTAGGCCATTCTGTTCATAGCACAAAGGCTTTCTCATTCACATCATCTACCTCAAACAATAATTAACAGCAGCTTAACATTATATTCACCCATTCAGTACGTAACCTAGGTGTTACAAAGCTTGTTGTTTTCACCTTTTCTGTGTTAATGTTTATTAGAGCGTAATTAGAGCGTAAACAAGTAAAACTTCCGAATGAGGCTGAAAAAAATGAACAAGCCAAGGAAAATCAGGCTCAAATTCAACCTTGAACAAGTGAATGACCCTTACATATACAAGTCATTCCAAGCCACAATTGGAGGAAAATGTACTCCACTTCTTGTGATGGATGCTGATGTTAAAGTGATAACAGACACTTTCAACACAGTGATGACACAATCTGCCAAGGATATCGTTGGCCTCCATCGCCCGAAGAAAAAACATGGGTTACGGAAAAAAATTCTGAATCTGCGTGATGCCCAAAGAGACCTCAAAAACACCAGACACACAACAGAGGCAGTGGAGTACCGAGAAATAAATAGGAATATGAAATAAAAATTGAAGAAAGCAAAAGAAGATTGGATTGGACAATAGTACACAGAAATAGAGAGCAGTCTGATAAAGAATAACGGCAAAAGGAAGTCCAAATTGTGAAAGACCTCACCAGACAGAAGCAACCAAGAGTCAGTACCATTCAAGACGAAAATTGAAAATGCCTCACAGAAGCAAGTGACATTGCAGAAAGATGGACTGAGCATTGTAGAGAACTCTGCAACCATCCGTCCAGAGGAGACCCAGAGGTGCTTGAAGTTCCAAGTTCCGCAAATGATGATGATTTCCCCATTCTCAAAGAAGAGGTGGAGTCACAAATAAGTGCACTGAAGAATGGGAAGACAGCTGGAGTAGACAACATCCCAGCTGAACTTATCAAGATTGGTGAGGAATCAGTGATAGAGCTACTAACAAAAATCTGCAACAAGATCTGGCAGACAGGCGAATGGCCAACACAGTGGACCCAGTCACTGATTATAATACTCCCCCAAAAAGGCAATCTCCAGCTGTGCCAAAATTACAGAACTATCAGTTTGATCAGCCATGCTAGTAAGGTGATGCTGAAGATCATCTAGAACAGACTGAACCCATAAGCAGAAGAAATACTCTCTGAAGAACAGGCAGGGTTCCGGAGTGGAAGAAGCACAACATAACAGATATTCAATTTTAGGGTTTTATGTGAAAAGCCCTCACAACATCAACAAAACATCTATCATGTGTTCATAGATTTCAAAAAAGGTTTTTGACAGAGTGTGGCATGAGGCATTGTAGGACACAATGGAGATGTACAACATGGGTCAAAAGTTAATCAGTACCATAAAGCAGCTATTCGCCAATGCTACCAGTGCAGTAAATGCTCAAGGTTATATATGGGACTGGTTCAAGACAACAGTTGGAGTACGGCAATGGAATGGACAGGAAAAGTTTTGCGGAGACACAGGCATTGGCACATGATCGAGACAAGTGGAGGGAACTGGTCAGATGTTCAGCAGCACAGTGCCTCACCGACCACAATAGGTCAAGAGACTTATGATGATGATGACGAAACACGTGGAACATTTTACAAGTGACAAAGTTGTATATTCGAGCTTTTGTCTCCGCCAAAAGGAAAGGCTTGGTTTCCTAAAGGCAATGAAAACTTAAAATCTGCAGAAGAACGTCTCCCAAACTTATGTTACTTTTCGCACGTCATACGTTGTTCAGTCATCGCACTTTAAAGAATTAAAGATAAAAATCTGTGAGCATGTGTAAGGACAAAGGTAGCGAAAACTGGTTACTCATAAAAATAGCTTTAGGAAGCGAAAACTGGTTACTCATTTGTCTGGAAAATAACGTTTTGGCCACAAAGGACTCAAAAAAGTATAAAATCCAATAGCCATTCGAATGTCAAACAAAACAACACATCCATTGCTTTGAATATTGAACTTCTACTCAGATCCCATATGCAATCTTGATACAAGATTAAGACAATGTTGTGGAATGTTCAAAACTTGAAATAGCCTACCGTTGGTAGAATTGTTTGTTGCAGATTGAGAATCCCCTTTTCTGTAAATAGAAAGCAGACGCCCTTTACAAGAATTCGAAGGCTTAAAAAGGCTCAAAATTGATTAGGAATTGTATTTATAAAAACAAACATAAACCAACAATACAATAAATAAATTTACACAGAATTACAATTATAAGAGTTTAATGTTTCTTTTTCTGAGTTTATCATGATATAAAGTGTTAATTGCTGACTAGCAAAGCTTACATAAACTCAGAAAAAAAAATTAAACCTTTAAATGATTAATTATAAATTTTATAAACAGGTATGTTTGACATCAAATTATAAATAAGAATATATAATATATTGATGTGTCAACATGGTATCAGACGTTATGAAATTTATAAACAAATATGAATGACATATGGTCCACAATCATGATGGATATATAATTGATGTGTAGTTCGTCAAAAAGTAGTCATGGTGGGAGAATGATTCATTTTCACACATATAGTGACATATCAATTATAATTTCATACGTATAGTGGCAAGGAACTAGATTTCTACATATATAGTGATATTGAATTAAATAATCACACATATAGTTTCACTAAATTGCATTGGTTTAAAAAAGGACGTAGCTGTTATTTATCTCGTGGTGCCTAATCAATCAGCGCAATATGTTTATGGTTCCACAGTTCCCATCCATTAGTGAAGGTAAGGCCTTGTGCAGTCCGTTCCTACCAGCTTCCCGAAGAAAACCTCTCTATCTTCTTTATCCCAAGACCTGATGGTCCAGAATCCTTGACCCCTTGATCGGAGTGATTCCATTCCTTCCTTCAAACCAACGTTACCTTCCGCCACAGAATCAGTGTCACGCACACGTCCCAGAGTTCAATGATTCCTTGTTAATAGCCCTAAAGTTGATGATTGCTTCCGTGAATAGCATAGCATCCTGAGAAGACTCTTCTGTATTATCACGATACAGAAGATTGTCTATGTATCTGGCTTTTGTTGTTCGTACGTCGATTCGACGAGGATCTCTCAAGTTATCCGAGGGTTGGAGAGACTGGTTCTGTTCTGTGCGTGCGCAGGTGGCTGATGAGGCCAGCCCTTGCACAAAATGTTCGATTGCATATGGGGCAGGGGATGAGTGATAATACATCTCGAGGAGGGTTGATAACAGGTGGTTTTCTGGCAGCTCTGCAGCTGCTGTACTGCTAGATTCGTACAACTTGGGGCCATTGGGCACAGAGGAACGAAAAGTGACTAGATCGCTTGCTGTTTTCTCCTATGAATAAGGGTTTATGTTGAACACTTTCAATACAGCGTTCAGATTGTCTTTGAAGCTTTTCTTTTGTCCTATGTGGGATAGCTGTCCTTGCTGAAGGTCGCCATAGAAGAGACTATTAGGCAGCCGCTGGTCTGGCATGCGTACAACATGTCCCGCCCAGCATAGTTAGCACTGCATGACCTGCTTGGGCGAGTACCTCAGTGTCTTGAACCTTGTCCTGCCACTTGATGTTTAGGATTTATCTGCGACTTGTGGTTTGAAAGTGGTTCAGCTTACTGGCGTGGAGTTGGTACACCGTCCATGTTTCGAATGGGTCAAGTCATGTAGGGAGCAAAACTGCCTGTAGACCTTTAGTTTGCCCTGGAAGCTGATTCCGCTTCTATTCCAGACTTTGACATGCAATCGGCTCCAATTTCCGCTCGCTCTGGCAAGGAGAAAGTTTACCTCGTCGTCAGTAATGACGCTCTGTGACAGTGTGCTGCCAAGGTAGGTGAAGCGGTTGACAATAATGAGTTTTTGCCAATGACGGAGATGTTGGTCTCAACATGGGGATTTCCAGGGGCCAGCTGATGACGGACTCCAGTCTTGTTGGTACTTATGGTGATACCAAAATTTGTGCAGTAGCTGTCATCAGCAAATAAGAGATCCCGGATGGTGGATGTCATGGCCTTGGTTTTCGTTTGAAGCCTCCTGGGATTGAATATGTTTCCATCTGTACTGTACTTGATGTCGACTCCATCCTCTTCTTTCTGAAAGCATTAGTCAGTATGGCGGTGAACAATATACTAAACAATGTCGGTACCAGAACACAATCCTGCCTGACGCCATTGGTTACTGGGAATGCTCATCTATAAATTTGTTGTCCTGGACTCGTGCCTGCCTGCCATCGTGGAAATGCAGCACCATGATTATAACTTGTCTTGGGCATCCGTATTTCGCCATTACCTTCCACATGTCTTCTCTGCGGACAGTATCAAAGACCATTGTCATGTCGACGTAGATGGAGAAAAGGTCAGTGTTTTGCTCATTACATTTCTCTTGTAGCTGTCTCGCAGCAAACACCATGTCAAGGTGCATAGTGAGGCGGGTCAGTAATACTCTGGCGAGTAACCTTACAGCAATGCAGAATAAGGACATTCCCTGGTGGACGTCACAGGCCTGGCGGTTCCCTTTGCGCTAATACAGGTGGATTATGGAAGCATCTTTGAAATCCTCGGGGATAGTCTCTTGCTGCCACTTCAGTAAAACAGTTAGTGAAGCCTTTTTATAAGTGCTGTGCCCTCTTATTTATAGACTTAAGCTGGGATGGAGTCTGAACCAGGTGATTTGAGGGTCATCCGTTGCATCGTTGAAGGGTATTTGGGGAAAATGACTGATGGTTTCATTATTGTTGGATGAAGGGCGATTCCGTATACTGTCAAAGTGTTCAGCCCATCGATGAAGATGAAGAATCGTCTCTTTGTCATTTATTAGTGTATTTCCGGCTGCGCTGAGAATAGTGGATGATCCAGAGGATATAGGTTCATACACTTCTCTCAGGGCATTGTATAAATTCTTCATGTCATATTAGTGTGCGTATCACTGGATCTCATCAGCATTGTTGCTCAGCTAAGTGTCGCGCATCTGACGGGGCTTCTGCTGCACAGTTCTGCGTATAGAGGTAGATTTGGGGTTGTTGAGGTAGGTTCGAAGGAGGCGGTGTTTCCCATCCAGTGACTGCTTGATCTCGTGGCAGTTCTCATCAAACCAGTCTTGACGATTTCTGGTTGATGGTCCTAGGATTTCTGAAGCTGTGCTGCCTCTGAATGCCGCCCAGTCGGTCTCTACATTCTGATTATTGTTTAGAGGGGTGGACTTCGAACGTTCTTCCAGGGCTTCCACGAGAGACTGGTTGGTACTGGTGCATTTCACTGCGATGATGTTCAGTCGTTTAGGAGCCTTATTTCCCTGTGGGCGTCGTTTGGGCTGAATGCGGATGTTGAGTTTGGTGATGGTGAGGCAGTGGTCTGTCCAGCAGACAGCGCCGGACAAGGACTTGGTTACAGGTAGAGACGCGGAAGACCTATTGCAGATCAGCAGTTCATGTTCGGCGACAGTATGGAGCGAAAGGAGACCGTTGCTGTTACAATGCTGTTCCAGTGACCCACTCCGTGCTTTCCTAGCACCACATTTCAGGAAGCGTGATTACAACCTACTCTTTCATTTAAATCAACAAGAATGACGAGTTTATCTGCCATTGAAATGTCAGCAATTACGGAGAGAAGATCCGTATAGAATTTCATCGTCACGTCATGTGGGTTGGTCATGGTTGGAGCATAGCAACTAATGATAGTAAGGTGCTTTCTTCCTAACAAGAGGCGGAGTTTCATATTCACGAGTCTGTCGTTTACTCTCTTGGGTGCTGCAGCTAATTTGTCTTCACGGCAAAGCCAGCATATATATTTATCTATTTCGTAAAAGTATATAGAACAACATCATCATATCTTAAATTTTGGGAAAGTCTTTTCAGTCCAAAAAGAACCAGTCTTTTATTATCAATTTTAGTTTGCTTCATTTCCTTTAGGTCTACTGAGCATTGGTCTTTGTGAAATGCTTTCAAAAAGATTTTGGAAACTTTGGGTATCATTTGATTAAAATCATTATCCATATTTACAATGACATCAAATTGTATTCATATTGTATTAATGTGCTTTAATTGTCAATTAGCTTAATTTTACTTCCTTTTATTTCTAACTGCTATCCACCGTCCGTCGGTGTATACGTTTTAAACATAGACGAGAACTCGTGGAAAGCACACCTTGCCGACGGCGACGCAGAATCCATAGAAACGGAGTTACAATTTTTCGAGATATTTCAATGAACATGCTGTGTACATTAATGGATGAGTATAATCCGGATGGAGCAGTTGTTCCCAATGGAAAATATAAATAGACAATCTGTAAAGGTTTAACTGGAGATGAGTTGGAAACGATGGCTAACACTTAAAATAATATAAGTAATTTTGGGATATTGCTATTAAAATTTCAAAATCATTGTCAAATATGCTATCTTTATTGTTCGACATCACTGATTGGCAGCTTTACTTCAATCGATAGTTTACGAAATGAGTTTGAAGAGTATTACACAAACCGTATCGTAATTCAATACCTCGTCATTAAACTACGTTTGACGTTGTCTGTACATAATAAAATGTTATAACATGACATACAGACATATCGAAAAAGCAACAGAAAGCACTACTCTACAAGTGATGTAATTATGTATAATTAAATGTGTCCTGCATGCTTTCTTTTGAAAAATTTATTTTTAAAAATGACTTACCGTATTTTGCACGATTCTAAAAAAAGATTCTTAAAGCAATTTACAATCTAATGGTTTAAAGGGCACAGTCAATTATTATATATGAGATAGTGAAGATATTTGCGGAATCTTCATTTGGTCCAAACTTCAAGACACAATTAATGTAAACAATTTTAAAACGTAGAGAAATAAATAAATTAGAAAATAGATATGCTCGAGAAAATGACAGGAAACATTACAGATTAAATAGAAAATATGTTACGTATAAAATCTTAAACGTTTGGATATATATACAAATGAACTGCAAAACGTTTATAACAAGCTAGAAAGACAAACCTGACAGGTTTTTACAGACCTGATAATTATCAGGTAAATTATTAATACAGATATATTGCACTTACGATGATATTCTTTACAAAAATACGTGTACATAAACAATGATTCTAAAATATAAGTATGCTATAGTTGTTACCTATGTTCGTCTGCGAATAACGAAGCCGTTACGCATAGCTCACTGTTTCACAGTTAACCATTCGTTGAAAGTTAGGAAAACAAACATAGCTGCATTTTCTGGCATATTATAAAAGATGGTTTCTTCAATACCGGTTCATTAGTATACAAACTGTATCGATTCAGCAAATATCATAAATTTATGACAGATACATTTTTTTTTATTTACTTGGCGGTAAACAGTCCTTTGTCAGGAATCCATTTGCCTTAAGGTACAATATGTGACATGTGTGCCTGAGATGTGCCTGAGATGTGCCTGAGATGACTTTACCTGTCACAAATTATGAAGACATTACACGAAAGTAGTCGTTCAATTTAACGTGGAATTAAAGTGAATACATAGGTACCCAATACTTATGTGTGCATCTTTCGAACGTTTATTTTTGTATATAAGAAACAAAGTCTCCAGT